>OZ024842.1:2008479-2314506 GCA_964017145.1 Agrocybe praecox | reverse complement strand
GCACTGTTGCTGAAATATTTTGATGGCACTTCCAATATCTCAGTCAATACTTAGAATTGCGACCTGATTTTTTGATACAATGTAAAGATCATATATGAAAATGCACCTGCCAATTTCTAGCCAAGGGTGTCAAGAAATGGCCTATAAATATCCAATTTACTTATATCTCCTTCTATTTTAGGAACAAAATCATTGCAACTCAAATAACTTAGGCAATACTCATTATTCTGGTCCAAAATTTTAAACAAAGGTAGACAGTATAGACTATACAAAATTACAGGCAGGCACATTAATAAATGACCTTGGAACATATGTTTTTACATGTTTTTTTGAGAAATCATCGAACATCAAATAACTTAAGCAGAACACAACCACCTACCTCCTAATTTAGCCAGTATGCTATCATCCTATATGATACACGATATACCAAATTTAAAAACAGGGGAACCAGAACTGAATTCCCTACACATCACTCTCTCATCCTCCCTCTCCCTTGTACTGCCCCACACAAATCTTTTGATTCAATTGAAATTCCGCCTTTACTTTGTCATGGCATCATTTTAAATGATTATAAATACTATTTTGTACAATATCTCGCATGGGCGTGAAGAATTCATCTTGCCTGATCATTTCTGATCGTATTTTCCTCCTCCCCATGCCATACCCATTAGCTGTATCTTGGGAACAGCTTGAAATATCTGTGAGATTTTTTGAAAGTTTGCTACTATCATATAAAAGAGGCTAAATATGCAAGGACAGCCAAAATGGTTTGCATTTGACGTCATAATAAGCCAAACAATATATAGTCCATACCAGGATACAGCAGAATGTAGGTTTTGCGGTGGTGTTATGGTTACCAAATAGTGCCCAAAAAGACAGGTAAGTAGACCAGAAAAATACCCACTATGTGTAGGAAATTTTGGCCGCTAATCAGTTTTGATGTCCTTGACTAAACTTAGTACACTCAAAGTGTATCAAAGAGGCCCAAAGAGAGCTGAATCCAAGAAGCATTTTTCTGATGCAATTTTTGTTCTTTACAAATCATTGAAAGATATCTAATTCCAGCTAATTCATATAAAAGTGTGCTAAGCAGTGCTAAATCAGTTTTGATGTCCTTGACTAAACTTAGTTAACTCAACACGTATTAAAGAGATCTAGATATAGCTAATTCCAAAAGGCATTTTTCTGATGAAGTGTGTCGAACAGCCTCACACGGTGCCAGTTGCGATCAAAGCAAGGATTGGATTCCTTATGTACGTGTTAGGGTCACATATCTGTATGGAATGATTTAATCTAATCAGGCTGGTGCGGGTTGCACTGCCACACTGTTGTGTGGGTAAAATAGTGCGGCGGTGAGTGCTAGGTTCATTGCTGCTTTTCTTGCAATCATGAGAGCAGGAGAGGGCAGAGGAGGGCAGAGTGACAGTGGTGGTCAACCATTCACTGTTGGTGGATGCATTGATGGTTTGGTTTCAACCCAAATCCAGACATTCTCATGCTGGACCGGCTGATAACCGGCACCAGGCACACCCTTCTTGTCGAGCACAACAATGGTGCTGCAACACAACCTAATGGAAAATCTATTTCATAGAACTTTCCTTTAAAAGAAAAATGAACATGATCTGTCATCTGAGGATACTGTTGATCTTTTATTTACTATTGTTTAAGGTAAAAGCAACCGGACTATATTGTTTACCATATGGCCAATTTGATGCCATCACTGATGGAGGTCAACAAGGGTCAGAAAAAGTCGCAGAAAGACCTCAATTAAAAGGACCAAGGGGGTACCAGGATTAGAATGCCGGACTGGGGGTCTACTTAGTTAGTTGGGCTGAAGGCCCCGAAAAAGAAAAAAACAACTCTCCAACCACACTGTATTTTGTAGGGCTGCCACCCGACCCGTCACAGGTCACAGCCGTGAGCTCACGCTACATTGACGGTAGACGGGCCGTGAATGCACGGCCATCTACTGGGCAGAGAACAGGCTGGCCAGGTCGGGTATGTGTTTTTCACGGCCGGCCACGGTAAGACGGGTATAATTCAAGAAAAATAAAATTTTATAGCGTAGATCAGACGTAGATACAATGTAGACATACATTTATTTGTAACTATGTCTGATAAATGCATAAAAGGAAGAGCTGCACATATATTGGCCCTTGATATTTGAATTTTGATGAACTCTGAATACGTGACTCGAGTGTGATGGCTAATTTAATCTCCGATATGGTCAAAATATTATTGAATCAAGTCGATTTCTTAAACAATTTGTGTGCCTAACGGGAAGACAAATATATTTCTAGTAGTATATACAAGAAATAATACATAAAGTAATGAAATTTATCGATATGTAATGTTATAGAGACCACCCGTCTGACGGCCCGTGACGCCCATGTTTTGACAGCTTGGGGATGGGTCATATTTGGTGTTCGACGGGACAGCTCTGTCTGTTGTTCGTTGCTCGACAGGTCGGTAGCGTGAGCTGTGTCATGGCACCCATGAGCCATCTGAGACGGGGCCAGTTGGCAGCCCTAGTATTTTGACCTTTTAAGGCATATTTTCAACACATTTTGGTGCTATTTGAGCTTTTAATATACATGTTGACTATGAACACAGGTTTACAAGGTTTAATAATACATATATTGAGCTTTAAAAATGTATATAACCTGTTTGCCATGGGCGCCAGACACGGCACAGCTTTGATGAACTCAAACATGCGCGCCATACATGTAAATAATCACGTGAATTGATGCCATCAGTCCAAATAAGGTAATTTCTGCTTACGTTAGTTAGTTAGTTGAGCCAACATTGGGCTTAGCAGAAAATATGACCCCGGGTCTCCGATTTCAATGCCGGTACCCCCTTGAAAAGGACTCGTTTTTACTTACGTAAAAGACTCGTAAAGTGATAAGATAAGATGATGTGTGATGTGACAGAGAACCGATATGTTACAGCTGCCGAGGTTCGGAAAGGTTGAGCCCGGGCAAGCCCTAGGCAAACCCTTGACAAACCCCCGAAATTCGTATACCACCGAATTTTGGGTCCAAAAATCTTTTGCATTCAGTAAATAAATCACTATACAGTATTTACTGAATCTTCCTCTTCCTTTTCATCTGTGAAAAGCGCAGTTATCTTATCAATTCTTGTAAGGCTGCCGCCTCACAGCCCTGTTTGCGCATGTTTGACGACACGCATATACATGCGCGTCGCCCCTTTCTTTCTTTCTTTAGCATACGCTCACCTTCTTTAGCTTTCTCTTTGTACTCAACACAACGCGTCTTAGTCCTGTTCTTCCTGGTTCCTTCTCATTTGAGTGTTTTCCGCCTGTCGAAAGACGGCGGTTTTCCAATTCTGAGAGTATGAGATTTGAACATATGTCACGTGACATACGTGGAGTTTGCCTGAATTCATTATCTTCTTAAGTTGACCGGAAACTTGATAGTCAGTATTTTCTGTGTAATGGCGACCCCTGCCAGACCGAGACTGTCCACTAGCACGCGAGCAAGCAGTATTCCGACACCAGGACGGTCTCGTTCCACTTCTCATCTTGCTTCCGATAACCCTGACGAAATATCTCGCGCGTTTGTGGATGCTGTGAAGGCCAATGATCCACATCAGCACCGTACTATTCCATTGGCTCCCAGTACTTCAACTTCATCACTTTCCCCTCAATCCGTCTCATATTCAGGAAGGCGTTCCGTTGCGGGGCGACCATCGTCTGTAGCATCTTCCTCTTCGTCCAAGATACACGAAAGAGTAAAGACACCAGTCTCTTCGAGAATCTCCAGCAGACCACCAAGCAGACAGGCTGAAATCAGCAAACCCAATAGAATCTTTGTAGTTGGGGATCATGTCAGAATCGAGTCATTGGGTTTCGAAGGCGTCCTGAGATATGTTGGGGAAATTGAAGGCAAATCGGGGCTTTGGGCAGGTGTGGAATTAGCTGGTGGGTTTTCCGGAAAGGGGAAAAACAATGGATCTGTCGAAGGGTGCGCCAAACTGAAAGTGTGTTCATAAGAAATTTCTGACAAGTTAACTACAGAAAACAATATTTTCTCTGTCCAAACAAATGCGGAGTTTTTGTCGCTATCACGAAACTATCGGCTCCAACAGTTGGGCCAGGTGCAATCCAGCGCCCACCATCAGTAGCATCACACAAAGCGGGATTCAATTCCATTTCTGCGAACTCTGGTCGGACAACACCGTCGCTATCCACTAGCACCCGGACACCTTCTGCTTCATATTCGAACGGGAGAGTGACCCCATCATCGGGTCGTATAACACCATCGCTTTCGAGCGGTAGACTCACCCCGGGCTCTTCTTTTGCTGGTCTTAGCCAACCTCGTTCTTTCAAGACGCCCTCACAGAAGCCAAATGGCTCGAATTTGTCCCAGAAAATCACCGCAGGCTCTCGTGCATCTAAATACATGACGATGACAGCTGCTCAACTTAGTCTGCGTGACCTCACAACAGAAAACTCAAAGACCACCACCAGCAATCAACATAGTGACCAACCAAGCACTTCTCACAGCCTATCTTCGTCACCTGAACGTCCGTCTGGCTCCCCATTTTCGACGCCTAAGCCGGGCAACGTACGTTCATTTAATGGTGGAGGAATATCTCCAACATTTTCATCTTCCTATCGAGGACGACCATCCGCGAACACGCCTCGAGCCCGAATTCCGAGTGGTGTGTCGATGCCGCCGCCATCTTCTCCGCATATTTCTCAGATAAATGAATCATACTCTACTATGCAAGCCGCTTCCCCCACTGAATCTGAACTGAGAAAGAGATCATCCCAAGATAATGATTTACCAGTTATTCTCCCATTATCGTTTTCCCGGCCAACTTCAGCTACCTCGGTGCGATCCGGTGGGACTGAAGAACTCAGTGTTCTGGACCAACTTCGATCAAGGTTAGATGCCGCCGAATATGAGAACGAACGCTTGCGAATGGCGATGGAGGCAGAACAGGATAATGCAACTTCGACCGAGCAAATAGCACAACTACGTTCTCAGCAACAAGAAGCACTGCACAAATCTTCCGAACTAGAAGATAGACTGTCCGTGCTTCAGGGACAACTGGAAATTCGCGGAAATGAAGTAACTACCCTCCAAACTGATAATCAGAAACTATTACTCCAATTGAATAATCTTACGTCCCAACTTCAATTGACTGTCACCGAACGGCAATCAGATTCGGATATGCATTCCCGTGAAGTACGATCTCTGCAAGACCAAGTCGAGGGATTCAATCGTATTGTCAAAGAGAAGGACGAGATGATTGCGGCAGACAAATCCAACCTTGAACAACTTCTGAGTAAGTTCGATCAATCGCAATCCAGTTTCAACGAGGAACGGGACGAATTACTCGCACAAATTGATGAACTTAGGATCGCGGGACAAGTAAGATCACTGTTTTCGCATTTGTATGACATACTTACTTGCCGAGGTAGGAAACCATTGCTCTTTACGAAGAACGGCTGTCTACTACTACTGATCAGCGTTATGAACTGGAAAATCATATTACTTCACTGGAGGCCAAGTTGGAAAATCTATCTACTGGCCAGTCTGTGTTAGAGTCACAACCTACATCTTCTGCAGCTCAAATCGACAACGAGACACTGAAAGATCAAGTGCAGCACCTGCAAAGAAAATCCGCGAAGCTTGAGGAACAGCTGGAAGAAACGCGTGCCACTCTTGAACGTGATGTCTCTGCTTATCAAGAGAAAATGACGCGTTCGCGATTGGAAGATGAGCAAAGGAGGCGGGAGCTTGTTTCTAAAACAAGAGAATTGGAACAACTCGTTACATCAGAAGCGAGGGCGAGAAGCCGTGTTGAGGAAATAGAAGAAGCTCTCCGAGAAAGTACAATTGCCCTTGAGGGCACTCGCGGTGAACTCGAAGCGCTTCGGGCAGAGTTGGTGGTAAGTGTTACTTGGACTACAACTCGAAACGCGAATTTAAATATCTTTCAGAATTTGGACGTCATGATAGATGATGCAAGTGGAGATGACCTTCCTTCAAAGTTGGCTAACTTTACCAAAAAAGTGGCTGAGGACAAGCGACAGTATCAAGAAAAAATACGGAAAGTTGAACAAAAGCTTGCGGAATCCGGCGTGAACAAAGACACACCCAACTTACACCTTTCTTCCTCGACTACCTTAAATAACTCACAACAAGACAATCTTGGTCTGCCTGAACAGAGCAAGGACAATCATGCAAGTCAAGCACACAGGTATACTAATTTTATAAGCACTGACTTATACATTCGTTCAGGAAAGGATGCAGCGCGAATCCTTGGTGAATGACTTATCCGAGTCATCAAAATCTTTGACGAGAATTGACACGGCAGCAGCAGAAGCAGCTGGTCTGAAGTATGACAACGTACCCGTATTGCATGCACTCTAGCGTTACTAACTCCTATAAGACATATAATTCAGGAGCTACAAAAAGAAAATATGCTATTGTCACAGCAAATCAAGCGTCTGGAAGCTGAAAAGAACCTTCTTACTTCCGAAATTGATCAGCTTCGTCGGGTACGACACACATCTACCTGACATACTCTCTCGCTGACTTACATCACGTAGGAGATCAGTGTCCTGGAGGAAAATCTGGAGGAGAGTCTGCAAGATGAGAAAGGACTAGCGACCGTGTCATCAACGGAGTTATCAGAAAAGACGAAAGATGCCCCACAAGCCCAAGTATCGTCTGGTCAAAAGACATCATTTGAGGTTTTTCAACCTTATCTGCGCATAAGTCCAATGTATACTCATGGTTGTTATTTATAGATGGATTTGGAGCAAATGCGGAAACGTCTCGGTGAAATGGAAATTAAACACGCCCGCACAATACACGGTGTATGTAACTGACTCTCTTAAAAAACTATTGCTAATTCTCTGAATTCGTATCATCCAGCTCAACAAAGAAATCGGCGAGCTGGAAGCGCTTGTGGAAGCGAAGGTATGTCCAATAATGGCGTATGGAAAGACATACCTCTAACGCGACCGATTATGAACTTTTCAGATATACAGAGAGGTCTGTCCCATTCATTGTAATAAAACACATGCCCATATTTATAATCATTTTAGGATGAGCTTGAACAGGAGATGGAAAAGTTGAAAGAGAAGTTAGCAAGGCAAAAGAAGTCGTCGAAGAATGGCGTGGAAAGCAATGAAGCACGGCACAGGCTAAGCACGGCATCCAGCAATAATGGCAGCAGAAAAAGCGAAGAAGTACAAGTATGCGAAATATGCGAACGACCGGGACATGATATTTTTAACTGCAGCCTTTTAAAAGATGACAAGGAGCTAATCTGCGAAGATTGCGAAGGAACAGGACATGTAGCTGTAGATTGTCCACATTCTGCCGATGTGTTCTGATAAGTACTTAACCGGACAAATTAATGATTAATATATATATATATACCCAGTGATGTCACTACTGATTATGACGTCAATGCAAGAGGATTCTACTTAAGGCCTCGAACGAACATTAACTTGCATTATTATCCCGTCCATGTCCTACGCCTCCGTCACCGCTCACAACGCCCCCCCGATTTCTCAACAGCCTCACCCAGATACTGCCCTCTTAAATACAACACCTCCAACAGCCTCAGCAGTAGCCGATGATGCTTCTAAAGTAAACCTTGTTGCTCCTGATTTCGGAGAAAACCCACAGACCGTAACGTCCAAAGCAACTCAGCCCACTGGCAGCTCCCAAGTCACTCGTGACGACATAAAACCAACCAATCATGCCGATAAGCATACGGATACCAAGAGGCATGTTCAACAAGGCGAAGTTAGAATGAACCATTTGTGTGGATCCGTTGCAGAATATTTTGTTCGGCCAGGACTGGCAGGTGGTATTATAGGATTAGGTGAGTCATCATCATTGAGAATTTATATGATAGATTTACTTTGATTTGCAGTAAATATTGGTCTGATCGCTTCTGTTGGACGCATATTCTACCTTCGCCCCCATTTACGTCGCGATGTTACTGCAGTAACCTCGGCACTGGCAGCGACTGCAGCCATTTTTCTGGTGGAGGGTGCGGCAGCTAAGCGCGTCCGTCAAACTCCGCAAGGTCGAGACCAGGAAAAGAAAATGAAGGAACGAAGTGCTACTTTTGCTCATTACATACACGAGCAAGTCATGAGGCCGAGCATTGGGGGCGGTATGATAGGATTTGGTACTTATGTTTCTGCTTAACTCAAATCCTACTCTGATTTTAATATGTCCTTAGTGAACGCTTCAATTCTTGGGGCCGTTGGTTACTTCTCTTACGCCAATTGGAATAAGCCTTGGGATAGGAAAGTTGTATCAGCTGTGACATTGGGATTACTGACTCTTTGGAGGGGAGAAAGGTATGTTAACCTTTTTTTGTTGAACAGCGTACTTATTCACATATATGTAAAAAGTTACTTTGTTGATCATCAGTTGAACGGTCGCCATTGATGTTCATTACTTATTCTCACAATGATTATGTAATATTACATGTAAATGTTATGTAAGCGGCACTTCCCGACGTCCGTGTAACAGTAAAATTTGTGACTGGAAATCCCTGGCCCTTTTTGAACAACCCCTCTTGATTACGACTGCAAAAATGTCTAGATTTTTTAGACAAGCTGGCGATTCCGACTCTGAATCTTCGGATTCCGAAGAGCTTATGTCCAGCGGTGATGAAGAAACAACAAAACCGTCGACCACCGCCAAACCGGCTATGTCTCGTTTCCTGCGTACTGCTGGATCGGACTCCAGTGACTCCGATTCTGAAGAGGAATCCAGTGAATCTGATAGTGACGGTGATGATAAGCAAGGCGAAGAAGAATCAAGTGACGAGGAAGAAAAGGCCCCGATTCGAATCCTTAGTGCAGTGGACAAACGACTTAAGGAAATGGAAGCAACAGGAAAGGTCATGGAGAATGCATTGAAGATTAACGACTGGATGGCGATATCAAACGGTATATTTCATAGTATATATGTATCATGTAAACAACAGCTCACTCAAAACTGCAGAGTTCGACAAGCTCATCCGCATGATTCAGAGACAGCACAATTTATCAGAACCTGTTCCTGCATTCTATATACGAACACTTGTCAACCTCGAAACTTCGATCAATACCGCACTTCAGAAAGAAAAAGAGGCAAAGAAGAAAATGAACGTTTCGAACGCAAAGGCCCTCACAGCCATGAAACAAAAAATCAAGAAAGCGATCAAAGAATACGAAGCAGATGTGAAAAAGTATCAAGAGGTTTGCCATACAGTCCCGATTAAGCTTGATGCTTCTCTGACCATTATTGGCATAGGATCCAGAGGCATTTGAGCAGGAATACTTGAACCTTATTTCAAAAGAAACTGTCCCAGTGGCACCCGTTCAAACACAACGTGCTGGCGCCACTGGTAACGAAGAGCTCGATGAATTTACTACGGTTGGAAAGGGTGGCAAAATCACCCAGTTTACCTCGGAGAGTATCTTCAAGGATCTTCAAGCTGTGCAAGAAGCTCGCGGAAAGAAGGTAAGTTCCTCTTTCAAAACATTTTCTACGTCCATAACGTATTTGTTTCCAGAATACAGATCGAGCTGAACAAATTCGCATATTGGAAATACTTCTAGATGTAGCGGTAACCTCATATCAGCGAATTCGTGTTCTCCTTGCGCTTGTATCTTCTCGTTTCGACTACAATTCATCGATCTCCACACACATGCCAGCAGAACTCTGGTTGTCCGCACAACGCGAAGTTGACCAGTTGGTTTCAATCGTGGCAGCCGACCCCAATTATTCAATCCAAGAAATGACGGAAGACTATGACGAACTACTCGAGCGCTCTCCTCAAACCGAGAAAGGCATTGTTCGCATTAGAGGTTCCATTATCAGTTTCATTGATCGCTTAGATGACGAGTTCACACGAAGCCTACAAAACATCGATCCTCATGGCACAGAATACGTCGATCGACTTAAAGATGAAAAGGTCTTATACTGCACTATATGTCGGGCTCAGGCTTTCTATGAGAAGACTTCACAAAGCGAGCCACTTGGCAGAGTCATTATGAGACGTCTGGAACACATCTACTCTAAAGTAAGTACCTGTCTCGTACCATAACTTCGCCCAATTTACGCGTTACTTTGTTTAGCCCGATGCAGTTGTTCAAGCGTTGGAAGCAGCAGCAGATGTGTCCGAAGTCAAACCTTCCACGACCCTTGCCAAACAACAGACTACTTCTGCTCTCGTTCATTCTCTTTGTGTCTATCTCTACAAGTCGGGAAACTCCTTGCTGAGAACTCGGGCTATGCTTAGCCACATCTATCATCACGCACTCCAGAATGACTTCTACACGGCAAGGGACATGTTGCTTATGTCACATCTCCAAGAATCCATCCACTCAGCTGACGTTGCAACACAAATACTGTATAATCGCACGGTTGTCCAACTAGGCCTCTGCGCGTTCCGATCAGGATTAATTAAAGAGGCTCAAGCGATACTTCAAGATATCTTTACGACTCAGCGCGTGAAGGAATTACTTGCCCAAGGAGTCCATCAACAACGGTTCCAAGTCATGACTCCTGAACAAGAAAAAGCGGAGAAACAAAGGCAGCTTCCTTTCCACATGCACATTAATACAGAGCTCCTTGAAGCTGCTTTCTTGGTGTCGAGTATGTTGGTTGAAATACCCTTATTGGCCAGCATCGACTCTGAAGAACAAAAGCGCAAGATTATCTCAAAGCCCTTCCGTCGCCTCCTCGACTTTGCTGATCGTCAAGTATTCACTGGCCCTCCGGAGAGTACTAGGGACCATATCATGCAAGCAAGCAAGGCTTTACAAGATGGAGAATGGGAAAAGTGCCGAGATCTGATTCAGAGTATCAAAATATGGAGTCTTATGCCAGAAGTTTCTAATGTTAAGGAAATGTTGGCTAAGTAAATAACCCCCCCTCTTGTCGTTAATGTTGGCATGTACTGACATTTGCCTTGCAGACGAATTCAAGAACAAGGCCTTAGGACTTATCTCTTTACTTATGCTCCACATTATAGCTCACTCTCCCTTTCTTTGCTGTCGAGGACATTTTCACTTCCCTTGCGTACAATCACGTCTATCGTGTCCAAAATGATATGGAACGAAGAGCTCTCGGCTTCTTTGGACCAATCCGGTGGTGTTGTTGTCTTCCAACGAATTGACCTGTCGCGTTCTCAGCAATTAGCCCAAACTATTTCCGAAAAACTGGCTGCCATGGTTGATCAGAATGAGAAGGCTCTCGACATTAGAATGGGAGGTACAGGTGGGTGGGGTGATAGGAACGATGGCAATAAGAACGAAAAACGAGGGGAGCAGACCCAAGAACGTCGTGGACGCGGGGAAAGAACGCGGGGAACTCGAGGTTAGTCCTTAGTTCTCTTTTTTTACTGCGAAACTGAAATGTGATGCTCTTAGGCGGGGCAAGAGGCAGGGGGGGCCGTTTCTCTCAAGGCTTGGGGAACCAGATGCCAAGTCATGCCGGGCAAAGGAGTCAGTAGTAATTGTTCTTTTTTCACGGCTTGCATACGCGTACACAGAAATGAATAATAATCAACTCGTGTGTACCATGTATTCATTGCACTATTCGATCTCGATATGTGTGACGGAAGTTTGTGAAAGATTGCCATCGGGTACGGCCATCCAGTCAGATACCTCCAGTTTCTCCCCTTTTGCAGTTTCTAAAGGGCATTTGTGTTCAGCGTTTAAGCGACATTTATCAGGTTAAAACGACAAATAAAGTTTACCTCCTGCTGCGAATTCATAACCAGCTTGAGTCACACATTTCGTCAGTTCTGCTCTCGAACCAACCTGGGTATTTTTACCCAGAATACAATTGTCCAATTTGACACTGTTATCGTTAATAAAAGAGAGTTGACTATTTGTAGGAAAAAGAGAATGACTTACCCGTCTTCTATGACACAATGATCCAGTAATACGCAACCTGTAATTTTAACCATTTTACCGATGATACAATGTCTGCCAATTACTGATCTTTTGATAGTAGTGCGTTCAGATATTTGAGTCGATTCCCCAACGATGGAATCGGTGGATATTTGAGCTCTTTGATCGATCAAAGAACGGTCTTTAGGGTTCGAAGGAAGACTATATGTCGCGCCAGACAAAATCTTCGAAACACACAGTATAAAAATGACGGTATAGAGTGACGATAATAATACGCACCCGTCTATTCATTTCGTAAAAGCTGTGCAGCGTGTTAATTCTCATGGCAGAATCTGTGGCGTCGCGGTAGACAATCACACCAACTTTAAAGCTCGCTTGGGAAGCAGAGATCATTGCTGAATCTGTAGAATCTGTGGGCTCTTTTTTATTGAGAAGACTGGAATGTTTCAGAGAAAGCGACTGCGAAGACAGTTCGTCTTCCTCTTTCATGGCTAGCGCACTAAATCAGTAAATATCAGTATTCAAAACAACGATTGATTCACGAGTATCCTTTGCATACTTGATTCTTTTTGATTTATGGTATTGTATCTTGCAAAGCCAAGGAAGGAATTCTTCTCTTAGAGAAGAAAAAGACGATTTTTCCAACAAAAGATCCAGCACAGAACGCCGGCATACATAGACATGTGAATCCTCCAATGATGTTGATAGTTTCAGGTTGGGGTATCTAAATAAGGAATCAGTCTGTAAAGAAACTTAGCCATGATAAGAACGGGATTCACCGCGACAAGAGGGACATTTTGAGTTCCAGTTCTTCCGAATTTCTATCCTGATCGTCGGGGGTGTCTATATGCAACAAAGTGCCGGAGGCAGGGTCCCAAACAATAGAAGATATTCCGGGAAGGGGCCCCCATTCCTCAAGAAATGAGCCTTTCTCCGAGGGTCGAGGAGGGTACCAGCATGTTGTCGCAAGACAATCGTCTGACAGGGTATCTACCCTGAATTTGTTGAGCAACAGGCTAAGAGGCAGATTTGGCGGGGGGATAAAATCGCAAGGTAGTACAACAAAATCCTCCGTTATCCGGTTGGAAAATTGGCGAAGCAGTGTACACGTTCCTACATTTTCATCCAAAGACTCATCGTACGTTTGCAAGTCGACTCTGAGGGTCGATGAGGACACGTCCGAGTGTATATGATGATATACAGATGAGCGATGGCTAGTTGGACATATAACAAGAACATCTAGACACATATTGGATTAAGCTGGGAAACTAGTGGTAGTAAAAGAGAATAGAACCTTTGATGCCTGATTGTTCGAGCCATGTAAGGACGTATTCAAGCAATGGTTTGTTGCCGACTGGCAAAAGAGATTTGGGACAAGGCTCCTCGCCGTAATCACTGGTTAAAGGGACGAGCCTGGAAGATATTGGTAAACAAGGGTTGATGATGAGTATACATGTACGTACTCGTTGCCAAAGCCGGCGAGGACGACTGCGAGGAACTCTCTTGCGACGAGATCAGGCTTTACGATGTCGAGGTCCATGATGGTGAAAACATGGATGAGCGTCCAAGTTAATTTCGATAAGATATGTCACATGACTCTCCGTCGTTTGAGACCAAACCTGCATGTCCCAACCTTCAGTCCACCAGCTCTTCCAGCGTTTGGAGACCATTGGCAAGGGCGCCTATGGGTCCGTGCACAAGGGCAAGCATATACCCACAGGCAATGTCGTTGCCCTCAAAATAATAAATCTCGATACTTCTGACGATGACGTTGGTGATATTCAGCGAGAAGTCGCGCTTTTGTCCCAGTTGCGAGACGCGCCCAATATCACAAAGTACTACGGCTGCTTTCTGGATGGTCCCCGCGTTTGGATCGTCATGGAGCTTGCACAAGGCGGAAGTGTCCTATCCTTGATGAAAGCGTCTAATGATGGATGCATTGAAGAGAAATACGTCGCCGTCATCATCAGGGAGGTTCTTGTCGGTTTGGCCTATCTTCACAAGGTCCCAGTCATCCACCGTGACATGAAGGCCGCCAATATACTCGTCACTGCCACCGGCAAGGTCATGATATGCGACTTTGGCGTTTCTGCACTTTTGGCGACTACCTCGAGCAAACGGAACACGCTGACCGGAACACCTTATTGGATGGCTCCTGAAGTCGTCCAGACCGTGCCGGCTTATGATACCAAGGCGGATATCTGGAGTCTCGGAATCATGATATATGAGATGATAAAAGGCACTCCTCCCCACTCCAACTTAGATAAATTTCAAGTGATGGATTTGATACCGAGAATCAAACCGCCCCGACTATCTGAAACTGAAGGAGGGAAAGATATGCGAGACTTCATGTCGTATTGTCTGAAGGAATCACCTCAGGAGGTATTTCATAAGAGTACTCATAATCCTACATCTGCTCATGGTCAAGCCAGCGCTTACCGGCAGACGAGCTCTTGAAGACCAAGTGGATCAAATCCATTTCCAAGGTCGGGGTGGCCATCCTGAAAGACCTTATTCTTCGACTTCAGCAGGTTGGACCAAGGGCCAGCTTAGCGGAGCCTTTGGATTGGGAAAATAGTGATTTAAACAGGTTCGCCGGACATACCCAATTTGTCTTATCCCTGTTGTCTAAGCATGATTCATCTAGTCCGCCGGAGGACGCAAACTGGGAGTTTGACACTATTCGAGGGACGCATATGGAGATAAGCGGAGAGACCGATTACGCTAACACTCAATCTCCAATGGATACCTCGAGCCAGTCTACTCTCCGTGCTCAGTCTTCAACCAATTTGCCTTCATCCTTGAGGCACCTCTTTGAAGACAATGGTTCGACGCAACCTGATAATTATACTCCTAGTGTAAACCTTCCAGATCGACCACTGCACTTCCTGACAACGGGAGAAGAAAAACGGATAAGAGACGATATCAACACTCCTCGGTCCGCTATACCAGATCCTGCAACAGCAAACGACTTGCTTAGCAGTCACGAAACAAGAGAAGAAAGGCCCTCTTCGGCTTTCTTTGAAGACGGATCCTCTGATCAACATACTCTCACCTCATCAGAACACCAGGAGGACACTTCTGACGATGACGCCTGTGAATTCAACGGACCAGAAACAGCCAACATAAACAATTTGAATGCACAAGATGAGTTTGACGAAATTTTTTCTAGTACAAGAATGGCAATGAAGCGTGACGACCCTGATCTGGCCTCTCCTTCCTCCTTCCATTTTCCTCGTCCCTCGAGACTGAACATACCCTCTCGGTTGGCCCGAACTCAGATGGGTCGATATTCTCCTCCAGTCACTCATCAAAGTTCATTATCGTTAGATACTGCGCTGGTACATCCAAGCGACGATGATCCGTCTTCTTTGTCACGTAGTATATCCTCAACAACGCCACCGCCGTCTTCTGTCACTTTGGAAGTTGAAAACAAAAACGTTCCAGCGAGCGATATACGGAAACTAAGCGACGTGGTTCCAGCATTTCATTCCATTGGAAAAGGGGCACCCGGTCTCAAGGACGTGCTTAAGGTTTTTATCCGTATTGATTTTGTTCTTAAAATCATGATTATGCTGATACTCATCAGGTCCCTTCCAGTCACCACATGGGACTTTCAGATCTTCTTCCTCCTTCTCCGTCAGTAGCAGTTCACCAAGGACGTCATTTCCCTCTGGGTTCCAATATCGCTCTGTCTTCGTCATCCACCCATATGGTTGATGTTAGTCCAGAAAACGGCCCTATCTCGTCATCTTTCTTCAGTAAGGCATCCTCCAATCATAGAAACCAACAATCGAGTCGTTCAAATCTCTCAGCAGAACATGTACTTCCTAACGAAGTCACTCTTAGACCTTATCCTCTTGATTATCCTGCTTTGATCTCAGAAGACACTCACAAACTCGAGATCAATCGCACTGTCAAAGTGCTTGCTCATTGGCTAGCAACCATAGAGTCGGGCTTAAATACTATGTTGGATAATGCAATCGAAGAAGAAAATGACGCAGACTTCGGAGACCCAGTATATATGGCCACATCTGGAGTAGAAAGTAATAGTAATGTATGATATCTTATTATGTATGCCCTTTAAGAGATGTAACTGTTGTCAATGAGATACTGCGCTATTATATGGACAGCCTCGGCCACTTCTACTTCATCGGTCTTGATATGGATTTCTGGTGCTGTTGGTGGTTCATATGGAGCAGAAATTCCAGTGAAATCTGGAGATGAAAACTTTCAGTACAACAGATATATTTTTTCTAATAACTTTGGAAATCACGTACCCTTGATTTCTCCGGCCCGTGCCTTCTTGTATAAACCTTTTGGATCCCTAGCTTCGACAACTTGCAATGGGGCATCCACAAAAACTTCGATAAAGGGCAGATCTGCTTGTTTATGCAGCGTACGAGCTAAATCGCGATCGGAGCGATAGGGTGAGATAAAGGCAGTAATGGTAATGCAACCGGAATCTGTGAACAGTTTCGATACCTTTGAATGCAAAGATTCACTATCAGAAAACGACGGTGTAATATATAGGTGTGTGCATACCTCGCCTATTCGTCTAATATTCTCATTACGAGACTTTTCATCGAATCCGAGATCCTTGTTCAGCCCGAATCTAACATTATCGCCATCAAGACGATAGGCGAATTTGTGGAGGTGCAATAGATGTTGTTCCAGTGCACATGCAATTGTCGACTGAGTGTTTGTCGCCGTTTTTAAGAAATAGACCATTGGAAGGGGGGGGGGGGAGAAAAACTCACCTTTCCACTCGCACTAAGTCCTGTCAGCCAGACTGTGATACCCTTTTGACTGAGCAATTCATTGCGTTCCGACAACGTCACAGAACCTGTATGCGCAATACTTGGGATATTATACCTCATAAAAATTCCCCGCACATACCAGGATGGAAATAAATGTTATCGGCCATAGGATCGTAGAGTGAAGGGAAAGTGGTAGCAGAATGCCATTTTCAAATCCATCAAGTACCTCGAATATGACGCAACCGTAACGCGATGATTGGCCCATCACAAATCCAAATTTTGGACACGGTGAGATTAGATTGTCAAAATTACATTACAAAAAAGCTATGCTATCGGGCTATAGAACTTCTAATAGACGTGCGTCTGGCTATAGTCTTCGCGCGGGTGTCCTCTAGTCGATATCCACACTCTCTCATTTCCTGCAAGACCATATGGCTACGGGGATCTTCAGTAGCTGTACATTTATCGCTCAGGGCTTGGTATACGTCTCGAGGAGGTACGTAGCCAGCTGCCTTCATTTCTTCCAGGTAATAAAAAGCGTCTTCGTAAACCGTTTGTGTGAGACAAAGGCGAATCATATTCCTGTACGTATCTTGATCTGGCTGGACTTTGAAGCGCTTCATGTCTGTCAACAATAGATCACCCAACGGACGGTGTTGTGCTGTGACGCAACCGTCTAATAACAAGTTGAAGGTTGTGAGGTCCGGCGAGAGATCGTAATCAGCGAAAGACTTGTAAATCCCGACAGCCCGTTGTAAGTCCCCAAGGAAGATTGATGCCCGTACCACGACTTTTAGAGCATCTATGTCAATCGAGCCACTGGCTGTATATATCTCGTCGATCATTGTCCAAGCAGAGTCGAGGGAGTCGATGTCGCGTTTAATGAAATCGAAGACGAATGCCGTAGTCGTATCCACAGGGTCAATCCCATTAGTTCGCATGATTTGGAGTGTTGTGAGGGCCTCTCTTAGCTGGTTGTTGCGACAAAATGCCTCGAGCAAGGCCGCAAAATGATACTCTTGCCAATCTATATTCCCGGCTTTTAGGACGCGAAGGACGTCCGTTGCGAGGTCTGGTAAACCATGACGCGCTGCGGTGCTAAGGACGGCCATACATATGCCTTCGTTAGGCACATGCTCGAACTCATTAACGACTGTTGGCCAACATGACAAGACGCCTTCGACCTTGTTACAGAGCGTAGTAAGCAATTGTGCCAAATAATTCTAGCGAGACACTCACATGTAAATTACGCGCCGCGGAGGAAAGACAGGCTATCCAAGCAGAACTCTCAAGTCGACGAACGGAAACACCCTCGAAATATTTTGCAATTTCTATGGCAAGCTGAGAGTAACCACAGTCTGCAGCCAGGATGATAGCAGCCTGAGCGGCGGGAAGCTCTGGGACTATGCCGTCTTTTTTCATAGCCAATATGACACGGAGAGCAGTTTCAACGTTGCTTTCGTTCACAAGACACGTCATAATTGATGTATAAATTGAAGCATTGGGCTTTATGCCAAAGTGGTTCATTCGTTCAATGGCGTACCACAAATTTGTCGACGGCCTATCTCGTTGTGCCTAGCGTAATTAAAGGAGTCAGCCTGAATAACAACATGGAAAGAGAAGCTTGATTACTTGGATGAGGTGCGCGAACGAGACGCTTGTTGGTTGTATTCCGTGCTGGAGCATGTCATCGAAAATAGCCCAGGAATATAGCCAGCTCCCATTGCGAGCTGCAAGACTGAGCATAGAATTATATGTGGATGGGTCGGGAGAGACATTTTCGACTTTCATGATGTGCGCAATTCGTAGACATTCTGCAAAATTGCCAGAGTTTGCGGTGGCCATAATTTGCATGGTCAGGTCTGAAGGAACTGCATTTCGGGTGGTACTGCGAAGAGCGGAGGCTGCAGACAGAGAAGATGAGGAAAGAAAATTTATGAGAAATATGGTACATACCATGGAGAGACCGTCGTGGACGTAGATGAACAAGAGGCCTAACGGCGACGGACCTGGTGGAAGAGAACATCATCCCGCCATCTTTCTTTCTTTTCCGCCAATTGACACTTGGATTACGTAACACGTGTGTTCAACATTGTTCGCCAATGTGTTCACTCGAACGCGTCTCTTGTTCTCAACCACCACCATGGTCTGTTCGCCTTGCATCTCTCTACCATCCCCATTTCTGACTTTCTATCTAGTTCTATTCAGAGACCATTCTGTCCCGGCGCGGGCCTTTGGGTCGCGTATGGCTTGCCGCGCACATGGAACGCAAACTTTCAAAGAGCCAGACTCTTCAAACGGACATTGAACAATCCGTCGGTCAGTCATCCACCTTCTAGTCATGCCCAACTTACTTAATGTTAACCACAGATGTGATTATGGGTAAAGAGATCGAAGTAATGGCGCTCAGGCTTAGTGGTCAATTACTCTTGGGCGTTGTGAGAATATACAGTCGCAAAGCAAAATACCTGTTGGACGATTGCAATGAGGCATTGCTGAAAATAAAAATGGTAACTTGTATTTTATTTTTCCCCGTGAACCCTTTTTGATTTGATCCACAAAAAGGCCTTTCGTCCAGGAATTGTCGACTTAACGGAAGAGCAGCTTACTGTAAACAAAACAGCTATCACTCTTCAAACAAACGGACTTGGGCTTGATCTATTACTTCCTGATGTAGACTGGTAAGTCAAAACTTGCAACAGGGTGAAATCATCTGATATTTATATTATTTGGAAGGGACATGGATTTTGAAGACCGCCCGCTCCAGCGTCATGGACATCATCAAGCTCATATTGACGACATCACTCTCCGTCCTGCGGATAATTTTCAACTTGGCGTGGACGATCCATTTGATTTGGGTCCTTCTGACGGTATCGGGTCGCAAGATTTCAACGACTTAGATTTGGGTATCCACTGGGGGGACGAACAAATTGACAAATCAGTAGCAATGAGCGCTGAAGAAAGTGTCGAGGCCGGTCGTGACGCCCAGTTTCATGAAAATTCGATTGACATAGACCTAGCCGGAAATCAAGATTTCAACATGGATACGGATATGTTGTCTCATAGAAGCAAAAGTAGAGACCCTTCTGAACAACCCTTCGGTCACTCTATGGAGATAGATGCCTTCCAGGACGTGGACCTGGAAGACCTCGGAATTGGATTTGGTGACGAACCTCCTCCCTTGGATCCTGGTGGTAAAGACCCATACGAAAGACGGTCCTTGTCGCGCGCCTGTAAGTGTGTTATAAAAGGATCTTCATAGCGTAACTAATTGTGGGCTTTAGCATCGCCTTTGACAGAAGTTCCTCCTACACCTCCCCCTGTTGATGACGTACCTTTGGTCTCAGAAGAATTAACTGAAGCCAATAATGCAATCAAGCTCAAGAAGAAGCCAAAGGACAAGAAACAAATCATTGACTCCATTACCGAACTTCAAAATGCCAACGCGGCTGCTAAGAACCGCGGCCGTTCGGGTGCTCACAATAATCCCTTGAATACTGATATTGCTTCTATCACTTCGACACACCATTTTTTGCCCAGGTCTTCCATTGTAATGAGACTACAAGAAATACGCAGCGATCCTGTTGCTTATTTCTTGTCCATTCAAGCAAAGTCAAATGGCGCCTTTGTATCATGTGCGCCTCCTGGCCTGACGCCAGAATTAGCTCAACTATTTGCCCGACCAGTATCGAATGCCCCCATGCAGAAGCGGAAAGGTACTCCTTTGGATGACGCTTCTCATAAGAAGGCTCGTCTAGATGAAGTAGAGGTTCCTCGACGTATCGCTAGCCTTGCTCCCGATGAAGAGAATTTGGACATACCTATGTCACCTCGGGACATTGATGCCAGCTTCGAATTTCCGGATCAAACGACTGCCATGGAAAATTATCAACTTGATATTCCCGAATTTGGTCAGGACATGGATAACGACCGCGCCAAATCGGTAGTGTCAGATAAAAGTAGAC
Organism: Agrocybe praecox; assembly: GCA_964017145.1. Taxonomy (NCBI): domain Eukaryota; kingdom Fungi; phylum Basidiomycota; class Agaricomycetes; order Agaricales; family Agrocybaceae; genus Agrocybe; species Agrocybe praecox. The sequence continues at coordinate 2,293,867 of OZ024842.1, read as the reverse complement.
TTTCTTCTCTTGGGCCAGATGCCACGCAAGAAACGGAGCATGGGGATGACTCAGCTTGTCCTATATCTGTGTTTGGTGTAACCCGCTCTTCCCAACAGAGTCAATCAGCAGATTTGGAACAAGATCAACCAGATCTCCAGGAAACAGATAAACAGGGATATAGTAAAAATACTATCAAAGCTTTGACCTTAATCAGAAACGAACTACAACCTAGTGGAGGTGAGGATGAGCGAGTGAAACCTATGAGTTTTCAGCAAATGTCGAATAAGGTAAGCTGGTCACTGTTTTGTGTTTTTCTTCTTCTCTCTGACAGACCCCTTCTAGGCATCGCGACGCGCAGCCGCATCTTTCTTTTTCGAGTTATTGGTGTTGGGCACACGAGACTGTATTCAAGTTTCGCAGATGGCTCCTTTTGCCGACATTACTGTTTTACCGAAGCCTCGCCTTTGGGAACAAACTCATTCTCAGGAAGAACAATCTTTGTAATGATATTCTCCTTATTTATTAGATACCGCTTGTTTATAGCATGTAGGCACAGTAGCGGATTTCTACGACTATTTCATATATGTAACAGATAATTTAGGAATGTAAAGAATTGGTTATTGATGTACACAAAGTTGCGTCGAACAGTAGGTATAGGGAATGATAAAAAACAGTGAAGATTACAGCTTGATCGTAGAAATGTATTCTCTTGCGGCAGTCAGGGCATCCTCAAGTTTGTCTCCATTCAGACCAACTCCTTGCGCGCTGTCTTCCTTTCCGCCAGCCTGTATAACTTTAAGTTTCTCTCCAATGAGTTGAAAGAAAACACAAGACTTACCTTGCCGCCAACGAGATCTGTCACCTTTGAGGCCCAGGTGCGAGCGTCTACCCCACGGCCCTTGAGCGTTGGAGATACATAATTAGCATGAGACAGCTTCTGATTGTCCGCGTCGACACTGAACACATAGAGGCTTTTGTTTAATTGCTTTGCCTGGGACACCAATGATTGCAGGATCTGGAGTGGAGTCAGAGTCAACTCCCAGCTAGCATGAATGACGAAAGATTACCTTAGCATTTCCGTCGACATTTATTGATGCAATGTAAACTTCAGCATTTGCGTTATCCTTAAAATATTGCTGGAACTGATCAATTGCCTGTAAGAAATGAACAGGGATGTGCAATTATCAACAAACACCGTCATTTCATGAAAATTTGTGTGGAGAAACTCAACTGCTTTGTTCGCTTGTGTTTCGCGATCTTTGATTTGTTTGTCGTGAGCTTTACGGACAACGGCAAGTCGATCCTTTAGCTGCGATTTCTTGAGGATTGAAATGTCCGCTTGGCCGAGTTCCTGCGTTCGACATTGGCTCTTTCTCAAGATAGAAAAGACGATTTGGTACGAACCACACTGAATGCTTTCAAACCCATGTCCTTTTCTTTTCCGGTGGACTTCTCGAGGCTATCTAACTTTTCTTCTAACACTTGGGCAAGTCTACCAACTTCTTGAGCCTCGTGACCGGTCACTGCTACAATACGACGGATTCCTTTGGCGATACCTGATTCTTCTGTGATCACAAAGTCTTTGATATCGCCAGTTTTTGCAACATGGCTAATGAAAAAAGATCAACCGACCGCGTGGTATGATAATAGATGGGTGAGCTCACGTTCCACCACAGAATTCGACGCTTGTTTTCCGCCACTTGGGGTTTTCGATATCTTGGGCGATTTCATTTACGTCGTATTCAAGCGTCACTACTCGCACTGGGTCGGGATATGATTCTCCAAAAACGGCGCGAAGTCCTGGAATGCGAGAGGCGGTCTCCAAACTTAACTCTTTGCTATAAACTTTCACATTGCGTTTGATCCAATCCAAGCTGAGGGTCTCTATCTGCTGGAGCTCAGGCAAGGTGATTTGGGCTTTGTGTGAGAAATCAAAGCGTAATTTAGCCGGAGAAACAAGAGAACCCTTTTGATCAATATGATCTCCAAGAATTTCTCGCAAGCCATAGTTGAGAATGTGTGTGGCAGTATGGTTATTACGAAGGGGCCATCTGCGTAACTGTTTTTTCGACGTTGGTCTTTGTTTTGGCATGAGATGAAACAGTTCTACGCACCTCGTCATACGACGAAACTACCTCATCTCCAACATTCAGTACACCGTATTTGAGGTGACCGGTGTGCAACACATATCCGTTGTATGATTGGACATTGGTGACCTCAAAGTCGGCAGCACCGTCAATGACAATGTTACCCGTATCGTACTCTTGACCACCTGATTCAGCATAGAAACTGGTGCGGTCAAGAAGCAAACCGAATGTAACATCTTCCGGAATGTCATGGGTGGATTGAACAAAAGATTTATCGTAGAAAATAGCCTTGAGAGTAGAAGTGATATTTCCAAGGTCTATGGAAATACTTAAGTCAGATATACATCCCGATGGTGAGCGAGGAAAGTCCACTCACTAAACTTAGCGGAGTCGTCTGTTTTCGGAACGGCATCATTCTTTTCTAGGGCAGCAATATCGTGAACATCAAGTTTGACAAGGTTGGACGATCCCTTCTTCAAGGAGGCCTTGCTGGCTTCTTTTGAATGAGCCTGAGCACGTTCAAATTCTTCATCGTTGATAGTCAAGCCGAGTTCCTCGGCCATTAATCTGGTAAGGTCGACAGGGAAGCCAAAAGTATCATAAAGGCGCCAGACGTCCTTTCCATTGAGTTCCGTCAAGCCCTGGGCTTTGGCGCGGGTAGCAAACTGGTCAAACAGCTTTTCACCCCTGTCCAAAGTGCGCGAAAATGACTCTTCTTCTTCATCCAGAATTTCTTTGATTTCATCGATCTTTTTCGTGATTTCAGGGAAGGCGTCTCCCTGATGATATTGTGTTAGAAATTTTCATCGTCATCAAAAAGACACTTACCATTGTCTCAACCACCACTGGCATTAATGAAGAAAAGAATGAACCAATGTTAACACCAAGTTTCTTTCTTGCATAGCGTGCACCCCTTCGCAATATGCGCCTTAACACGTAGCCACGGCCTACATTGTTCGGAACACCACCATCGCTAAGGGCAAATGTCAATGTTCGAACGTGATCTGCAACTACACGGTAGGCCGTATCGATACCATCAACATCATCGGCCCCAAAGCGACCTTCATATGGACGAACACCGGTCATTTCACGGACTTTCTCGAAGATTGGAGTGAACACGTCCGTATCATAGTTGGATTCTCTATCTTGGATGACAGAGACAAGTCGCTCGAAGCCCATACCGGTATCTACATGCTTGGAGGGAAGGGGGCGCAGGGAACCATCATCCTCTCGGTTGAATTGGATAAAAACGTTGTTCCAGATTTCTAGGACGTTGGGATCGTCTTGGTTGACGAGATGAGCAGCATTTCGACCGCCGATTCGATCATAGTGGATTTCACTAAAAGCAGTTCAGAAATTATATCCAGTAAATCATGAGAGTCTACAAACCTGCACGGTCCACACGGTCCGGTAGCACCCATTTCTAAAAGGCCAATTTCTTAAGGACAACGAAAAAGAGAGAGATGAGAAAGATGCGCACCCCAAAAGTTATCTTTGGCGTTTCCCGGGATGATGTGGTCTTCTGGAACACCTTGATCTAACCAATACTGCTTGGCTTCGAGATCGGGAGCCAGTCCATTCTTTGGGTCGCCTTCAAAGTATGTGACATATAGCCTATCGGGAGATAATTTGTAGACATCGGTCAAAAGTTCCCAGGAATATTGAATAGCCTCAGTCTTGAAAAGGGAATCAATATGTTTGAATTTTTAAGACGATGACGGGTAAGACCTGCCTTGAAATAATCTCCAAAGGACCAGTTACCAAGCATCTCAAAGAAAGTATGATGGTAAGAGTCTCTTCCTACGTCTTCGAGGTCTATAATTTTTTAAGAAAAAAAAATCAGGAAAAAAAGGTGCAAGGTATAGATATACAGGTGGATTGACGGCGACGACGTACCATTATGTTTTCCACCTGCTCTGATACATTTCTGAGAGTTGAAAGCACGCTTTAATTTGGACATTTCCGAGTTTGGATCCACAGTGCCCAAGAAAATAGACTTGTACTGTGAAGAAAAGAAGGATCAGATATATCTATCAGAAAGACGATAAGATGGAACGAACCTGATTCATTCCAGCGTTGGCGAAGAGGAGAGTAGGATCCTCGAAGGGAATTGTAGGGGAAGAAGGGACGAAAACATGATTCTTTGAGCGAAAATAATCGAAAAATTGCTGCCTGACGCGGGGAGCAGACCAGGGACCTGTGTAAGCCATGGATGAGATTGAAGGACGGAAAGTGGTCATGACCGCTTTTCTTAACATTTGACTCGATCGCGTGACATCTGTCACAAGGCCTCTTTACCAACTAATACTATGCCTCGCATCCCGCCCTCGATACTCGCCGCCTTCCTCCGTCCGCCCCCAAGGCTGCCCATTCTCAATGTCCTCCGAGATTTATCCCGTCATCAGCCATTAAAATCAGCAGTAATCCCTGCTTTGTTCAGGCCAAATACTCCATTATCCACTTCAACTTCACCGCTCTTCACGCCTCTATACCAACTTTCAGTTCGTTTCGCCGCTCGCGGAACAGAATACCAACCCTCTCAGAGGAAACGAAAGCGCAAGCACGGATTCTTAGCCCGGAAAAGATGTGTTGGAGGTCGCAAAATTCTTAGTAGACGTATGGCCAAGGGGCGCAAATACTTGTCACATTGATACAGGTGCCCTTCTTTTTTCTCTCTCGTCGCATGACCGCGTTGCACTCACACTTTATATAACAGTCATCTTATGGAATTGTATTTGGAATGGAACCGTGAAAGAAAGGCGATTTTATTGCATAACAACAAGCATGGGACTGTAGTGGTTAGCAGTGAACGACTGTAAATGACACGACGAAGTGACTCGCGTGCATTCCATAATAAATATATAAATTCCACCAATTCCGAATTCCGGGTAACAGAAGCGCACTGATCCCGAAAGGTATAACCTGCAGGGGTATAAGAATAGAAGATGCCTGTAGTGTGTGTCTGTCTGTGGCTCTAGGGCCAGCGTATGTTTAGTGTACAAAGGGCCCGTCTGAAGGGTCATTTGGCCACCCCCTCCCGTCGGTATGCAGCCATGGTTGGCATAGCAGGAAATGGGTAAAGAAAGGGCCCGTTTCTGCTGGTTGAGAGCATTAGTTTCATCGTGCGCTGTCCAATATTCCTCGGACGTCCGGCACGGAGGTTAAGTCTGCTAGGAAGGGTATGAGGTCGGTCAGTTCAGCATCGTGGGGGTCATTGAACCACGAAGAAACAGGGACAGCATTATTGGGATGGAAGATATAGGATGCTGGAGAGTTGTCTAAAATGATTGTGTCTGCTATGGGTCTTCCAAGTTGAGAGAGGTCCTGAAAAGGCATAAAGTCAGAAAAAAATCAACAGACACGTATTGTCATATTTACCTTGACGTAATTGCCTTTATGGTTATAACAACTTTCGCGGAAAAGCCTATGGGCGACAACGCGATGTATATCGAGCTTATCAAGTACAGGATCCGCATACTAACGGAGAGCCATAAGCAAGAGGACAAAAAGGGTGCGCGAACGTGTAACGCACTTTGCTTAAACTAGCTGTAAAAATTACAACTTCGTAGATTTCTCCCATCTGCTTCAAAAAATCGTCGACTCCAGGTCGCTTTAGCACATGGAAATGATGCCAGTGATATTCAATTTCAACAGGTACAATAAAATCGGCTTGCTGCACGGCCTGTATTGGGTTCAGCATGGAGCCCTTTCAAAAACAATGACGACATGCCTTGAAACTACTGTGCACCAACGTTTCGTCCAGGTCGAGAACAAGGCACTTTCTACCCACGTGTTCAGGAGCAATAGGTGGCAAGAGGGGTTTGGGTATGCCATCCTAGAAGATATTGAGAAGGGAGAAAGAGAAACACAAAGAAATGGACAAACAGGGCCGATAGGTATGCCAGATCCACCAGCTTTGATGAGACGCTCTTCTTCGTCTTGTTCTTCCTGATACTGAGTCAAGTCGTGATCATCGTCAGTGAAGCTTGTGCGATCAGAATCATCGGAAGTATCATGACTGATAGTATGGACGATCTCTGTTCCCGAAGAACCGGGTGGCTGGACGGCGCCAGAAGTCATGCCATCGGTTTCATCTTCTGGAAGAAGAGATGCGCTAACAGGGGGAGGAACAACTATATCCGAGTCTGTAGGAGAAGGAGGATTGGATATTGTTGGCGGAAGGGTGAAGCCCGCAGCCAAGGGTGGAGAGATATCCAGCTCGTGCCTGTTGTTTGGTTGAGGAATATCCAATCTTGAAGTTGAGAGTTCCTTGAGAAGAAAAGGAGGAGGGTCCTGAGGAACCGGAGAGTCTTGAGCGGAGACACAGGGAACGACCTTTGTAACGACCCTGGAAAGAAAAGAGGGCCTAGCAGGAGACTTGAGAGAAGAAGAGGAAAGAGCGCCTGCAGAAGCAGTGGCCTTGCGGCGGTAGAAGGGCACGCGGCGGTTGTTGGCGGTGAGCGAGGTATTGAGGGAGCCCTGCTCACGATCTGGAGGGGTCGAGCTCGCTGTGTCTGGCGATGAGGAGGCTGAGGTCGTTGAGAAGAGCCTCTGCCTGAACGAAGGCTTTGTCGGGGTGGCCATTGGAAAGGGGAGTGTGACCGAGTACTTCCCATGAATCAATTCATCAGCCTGCTTGTGACAAACCACATGATGTGACACACTCTTTTGTTGAACCTACTGACTGTCTTACATACTCATACTCTGACTAATACACAGTATGCTATCCTTCAATTCTGTAGGCCAATCGTCCCCTGATGCCTCTCAGAATATTCAAACAATGCGTCTCCGCGACGATCCTCCTCCCATAACACAACAGCAACGACATACAAAGAAGCGTAAATCTCCTCCAGAGACTTCTGAGCAGCAGCAACCTCCTCAGCAACAACAACAACAGCAGCAACAGCAACAACAGCAGCAGCAGCAACAGCAGATTCAGCATGTATTGCCTCCTCCTCATGCCTTGATGCACCCCATTCCAGGTCCATTGCCACCGGGTTATCCTTATGCGCCTGCAGACTACACTCCCGGCGGTATGCCTCCACCAGGCCTCCCAATTCAACAGCAACAACAGCCCCAGCAGCAACAATCACAATCTCCTCCTCCTTCCTCGAATCCCAGAGCTCTTAGCTCGACCAAACGCGCAGAGCAAAACAGAAAGGCCCAGCGCGCTTTCAGGGAACGCAGAGACCAGTCAGTTTCCTCCTTACTAACCCTTTATTCTCTTACTGACTTGTCTCTCATCCTAGGCATGTAAAAGCGCTCGAGTCTCGTTCCCAACTCCTTGATGCTGCTCTCGCCTCAGCAGATGAAGCGAACCGTCGCTGGGAGGAGTGTAGAGCTCTCGTTGATCAACTCCGTGTTGAAAATGCCGCCCTTCGCGCCGCCCTAAGTCAACAGGCGCACCTTTTACCACCCGCGCTCAATCCTGCTCTCGGTCCAAATGGTACTCAACAAGAGGAGGTCAAAGCGCCAGATGCATCGTCTGATAACAAGAATGATGCGCCTGAAAAAACGGACCACAGTTTGCCTTGACCTCCTTCGAGTTTCCCGGCTTTTGTTTCTTGTCGATAGCTTTCCATTCTTGTATTTAAGTAATCCAAATACCGTAGATGTTGGAGTGATGTATAATAGGATGTTGTTTCCGAGTTGGTGTCGAAGATGCTCGTCGTGGTCCTTGATCAAAGACAAGCGGGCCAACTTTTTTTATGTAACATTCTTTGTCAACTTCTTTGTCATCCGATGAGCATGACCATCCACACAGCTTTCAGATTTGTTTTTCCTTCAACCATCTATCTCATCTTCTCTTGATATATCTACAATTCATACTTCTCCACTGGCATCTTTGATTAGTATCTTATCCAATTTATTGTATTCTTGTTTAAAAAAAATACTTGTCATGTTTAAGGCCTCTCGGTGCTAGTTTGACCGCTCTCGTGACCTTTACGCGCTTTGTTCATCACCACGCGTTGGAACACTGCGCGCCTCATCATGTCTAGTTCCTTGTCTCCTTGGATCCGCGACTATATAGTTGAAATCGCCGAGACGTATGGTGACAACATCTCAGACGTGCCATTGTATATCAAGACCAAGAAAGTCCAAATCACAAAGGTTTCTTGCTCCTGCTGTCCCTGCCAGAAAAATCACTTTGAAACACTGTTCTTTTTCTAGTTTTTCACGTATGGGTCAGAGAGTGAGGACACTCACGTTTGGGCAGAAGTTTCAGACAAGAAACATCTCATACCTCTCAAGATTACTAAGAAAGCGGTATCAGAATACCGTCAAAGGTGTGTTCACCATGTTCACCATGTTGTTTGAAGAATTGAAAAAATCTATCTAGTGCTGCTGGTCAGAGAGTCACCCAGCATGTAGGCGCAATTGTGTCAATTAAGAACTTTAAAATCATATCAATACCACTGCCCACAACGCCGCCAGGGCGGTTCACAGTCCATCCTGGTCTCGCACTAGAATGTACGTACATTGATGTCCTCGGCTCTTCAAAAGAGAGTATATTTGGGAATCCCGAACCAATCTCAAATGTCCACGATATCCAATTATGGTCGGACGGTTTGAACAACGGGGGTGGGGCAGGGTGAGAAACCCCGTCATTTACTACCTCAGAAGTGCTGATGTCCTGCAAGGAACGTGCTACGTGAAAGAAAGGGGCAGCAAGAACCTCGAGTTGTATCAGACGCTGTGGGCGTACAACCCGGAATCTTACATTTAAACCCTTGGAACATCTCAGCCAGCGTCGATGACAACGATGCGCATATAACGAGACACAACACCGCTGATCACAGCATGACTCTTTACAAAGCTATCTGGCAGGTAAGAGTAGCATCATATCTCATACGAGCCACTTTCTATGCGCTCAATGAAACATCCTCAGACTGTATCCAAGAATCCTGATTATTCAAGATATTCGCCAAGTGGTCCTGAGCTAAATTCACCTTTGATTTTGGTAGGGGATACGTCGGATAAAAATGGAGTTGATAGTGAGTGATAACAATATTACATGTACACTTTTCTAAACAAAAACAGGATCGCCAGTCGACGAAACAGCTGATATGGAAGAAGACATGCCAGATTGTGATAATAGATCTGTAACTGGATCACCTATATCTGGGTGGGAACCTTCACCAGGGCCTAACATTGTTGAAGGATCGTCGGCACCGACCCCAGGCCAGCGACAACCAACGCCAATACCGGCAACTCCGATGGAACAGCTTTCTTCGTATCCTTCAGTCAAGGAAACCCCGTTGGAAAACAAGACAAAGACGAGCGCGACGAGACGCAAGATACCTCGGCCTGTATCTCCATCACCTCCGAAACAGTCTGGACCAGAACGTATTCTTGCGCCGAACTCGGATACGTCTGGCAGTCAGTCGCAGGGGGTGAATGAGGCGAGGATGAGGCGAGAAGGACATGAGCCTTGGTGGAAGGGTGTGCACGTTGAAACGAATGAGATCATGACTCGGACGGCCGGAAGATTACGTACTTAATTACATAATATTTGTTGTGATAAATAATTGAGAGTTTACTTCTCTTTCTTCCTCGTTGTTCATCTGGAGACATTTGCTCATGGGCTTTTCTCTCGGTGGTCTTGGGCTCATGTCTCTCCCAATTCCTTTCTTTGATTTCGTCGCAAAGGGTGACCTCAGGTCCATGTTCTGTCTTATCGTTTTCTTAATCGTCTTTTTCGTTTTGGGTACTTTTTTTTCTCCCGATTTGCTCTGTTCTTTTGCTTATAATTTCCCTAGCATATCTCACTAACCCTTCAGAAAACTCTTTTCGAGCGTATCTTACCGAGCAGTCCTTTCGTTTGCATCTCAGCCGTTTGGACGATAGCGCCGACGATGCCCATTCAACAACGAGCAACGCGCGTCCTCGATTCTCCGCACCAAGCTTACCCTCATCTTCTCTCGTCACTATCGACAATTCATCTCTTTTTCACTTTGCAAATCGTGCCTCGATTGGTCTCCGTACTCCCAAGCATGTTTTTCATAGGTTTGCGATCTTTACCATAGCTGCAATGGTTCCGCTTTCCAAGTCCTCCGAAGGCGACAACATCAGGGATGGCTGGATGATCTCCGACTCGTGGTATATTGGCGCTTTTGGAAAATGGTGGAGAGGAGGTGTCTTGGAAGCATGGTATCAGGATGTTATTGCCAGGTCCAAGGATGAAGAAAGTTGGAGTTCCGGAATCTTGAGCATGAAACGATTGGATATATTGCAAGATTACGATGGTGCACATTTTTGCTGCATCTCTTTCTTCATCGATTAACTCATATTTAAACCTTACAGCACCTTCCTTCACAGCTAAAAGCCTGTCCACTCATCTTCTTCGAGCTTCTCCTCCCCGACTGCGAAACCGGGAAAGGCCTACGTTGAGGCACAATAATGTCCAACCACGGAGTCAAACCCCGCCTCCCTTGCCAAAGTCCGTCTCTCTTCCAATGCACACAAGCCGGAAATCTTCTTCGAATTCGGATCGTATATGTGACCGTTCCAATCAAATACAGGCCCAACTGCATGCTCAACCTTGTATACCCACTGAATCGACGCGGCGCAGTTCTTTGGGACCCTCCAGGTCTCCTTCAGCTCTATTCGAACACTCTCCCCTTATTAAAGAAGTCCTCCATCAAATTGCGAATTCAAAGTCTTCAGTCAATGACCTACGCACCCAGCTTTCGGAATGTACATCGACCGCATCTCAGTCACACGCAGTGCTTCAAGTAGAACTCGATATCCACCGGGATCGTAAAAGACAGGAAGATGCCTCTAAACTTGAAATGAAGATGCGTACCAAAGCTCTCGAAGATTCCAAACGCGGAGCCGAATCATTGAAAAAGGAGGCTGAAAAGAAATTTAAAAATTTCCAATCGGCTCGGGATGGGGCGCAACAACGCATGGATCATCTTGATGAAGAAATTTCGGGACTTCAGCAAAGCCTGTTAGAAGACAAAGATTTCATTCAACGCCATCGTAGTCAAGTTTCTGACATGGAGCGCGACATTGCCCAGGACTTGGAACAGAAACGCTTGGAAATCAAATCAGCTGAAGATGCACTTATTGTCTTGAATCAACGGTCCAGAGAACTCGAAGAGAAGCTTGCATCAGAGAAGGATCGTCTGAAGCTTTTGCGGGGCGAGTCTGATAGGTTGAGGCAACAGTTCCGTGCCTCTCCTGGCGATCATCCACCGCAATTTTACACTGCTGAAGAACAATGGCTTTTGAATGCTCGGGCGGAGGCGGACTTGCATTTCCCGCACATCCGCAATGGCGACGACCGGGACTCTACTACCACGTTGGCAGAAAATGGACAGTCTGCTTATGACACGGGTCTGTCCAACGATATCACTTTGGCACTGGCGTCTACCATTGATTCCCCGGTCGATAATAAAGCTATGATTTCGTTGCAGTCTTCGTTTCCGACACTGCCTTCATTCATGCCCTTTGGCGACCTTTCTCACGACAACGGACTTGCACATCCCGTTAGGTTAGCGGGCATTACCGATGGTTTCAACTCTGTAGAGCATCCAAGTGGCATCGAAGCATTCCAATCCGATAGTGATTCATATACGGAAATGATGTGGCGATCTCCTAAGGCACCTGCGCACACCCACCAGACCAATACGTTCCACTCGGTGTTCCCTGCTGTAACATCCCCAGGGTTGCACAGGCCTACCATCAATACGCAACAGGCGCTTGTCACCTCTCCTGGTCAACTTGCTCATAATTATGCCCAGGATAGGACTACTTTGCCATCTCCTACCGAACTTCACAACACGATCTGGGGACCATCGGATTTTGACCATAATTTGTCGTCTGACTTGCAAAGTTTTGGCGAGAGTTCTCACATGCATTTGGAGCAAAATGTGCCGCGTTGGTTCTCACAATTCAGTAGCTTCTCGGATAATTCAAACAAAGGCTTAAACCCCGGTGCGAAGGAGTTTAGCCTTTCTCGGAAACACGCGACGACCACCACGCTACCGGGCCACCATGTTGCCCAAGCATCCTACGATGCTCTCAATCCGAATGGGCTAGGAACCATGTCGTCGACATCGACGCCGTCAACTAATCACTCCCTCTTGCGCGCGTTCGCGCCATCCCCCGCGGAGCGAGAGGCCCTCCAAAGGGCTTTGGGTAGTTCTGCAAATGCCAGCCTGGAGAGATTGCCTAGCTTAAGCGACGTGGGTAGCATCCCTGCGTCGCCAACCAGCTCGCATGCTATTCCTCAGCGCGTGGGACGCGGACTAGGCAGCATGTTTCCTGCGTGGATCCCGACACTTCCTCGTGGTAGAAAGGTCAACTTCAGCCCATGGGAAGACGAAGAACCATCCGTAGAATCTAAGGCGGCCGCCGTTGAGCAGAAGTCCTAAGAGAGTGTGTCGTATCGGTCCATTTTCTTGATGTTCCGTTTCCTAGACATGTAGTTGCATTGCCACCCTTTTTCAGCAGTCGTGTAAATTCAAACATAACGAAGCGAATGGTATACTTCCCCTATTCTAAATGCGTAATGAAGCCTTGTATTACGTATGTAAAATGTTCAAGGTAGTAAGTGGTATCAAAAAGATGCTATACTGTCCAAGCTTATATGATTTATATACTTGGGGCGTAAGGTCATCATTGATTCATAGTGGGTCATGGATGGATGTAACAAAGGATAACAAAAGGTAGGCAAAAGACTGTGCTATGCTACCATATCAAGACGACTAATAAGTACCCTCCTCCTGCCTGCCATTCACAAAGTGTAACGTGGCCAATAACGAGCGATAAGCCGGGAAATGGAAGTGGTAAAAGTCGAATGGAAATGCTGGCATTAAATGTTGTGGATAGAGTGATATTTTGAGGAATCGGATCGATTCAAGGATGGTTGGTCTAAACGGCTTCCGAAAGAATGTACACGTATACCGAAGTAAAGAGAATGTATCAGAGGCATTGCAATTTCTTGGACTGCAGGGTATAAAAGCTCTGTCTGGTGTATATACCAATGGGATAAGTGATGCGGATATAGCATCTGAGTGTGTGTGAGTGAAAGACAGTTTGCCTAGGGAATTGACTGATTTGAGTATTTAGATTAGAGATAGAAATAAGCAAATTTTTAAAATATACGCACGTGTGGACAAAGATTTACTAGGATAGATTTTGCCTATCGAGCACCGTCCAATATGCCCCTAACATCTTGCACTGTGCTGAGGTCAGCTAAGAATGGGACCAAATCTGTCAACTCTGTATCGTGTGGGTCATTGAACCATGAGGAGACGGGGACAGCATTGTTAGGATGGAATATATAAGAAGCAGGAGAATTATCAAGAATGATTGTGTCAGCTATGGGTCTACCCAATTGTGATAAATCCTGGAGAACATATAAGTTTGCAAGTTCTTTAAGAAATATAACAGATGGACAAGAACCTTGACGTAATTCCCTTTATGGTTGTAGCAACTTTCACGGAAAAGTCTATGGGAGACGACTTGATGGATGTCGAGCTTGTCCAATACCGGATCAGCGTACTGTGTGTGAAGTGAGTATATCGTCCACAAGTCAAAAAGAACCAAGTATGACCTTGCTCAGACTTGCTGTAAAGACCACAACCTCATAAATTTCGCCCATCTTCTTGAGGAAATTATCGACTCCTGGCCGTTTGATGACATAGACATTATGCCAGTGATACTCAATCTCTACAGGTACTACATAGTCTGCTTGCGATATGGACTGCGCAGTAGTTTGATTAAATTTGGTTGAGTAAATGGGAGGAAAAGTGGCCAGCAAGCATACCTTGAAACTGCTGTGCACTAAGGTCTCATCCAGATCCAACACCAAGCATTTTCGTCCTGCGTGCTGTGGGGAAATTGGAGGAAGCAATGGTTTTGGAACACCATCCTACCCTCGAGAGTGAGCTGGGGCGGCAGAAAGGATACAAGTTAAATGACTTACAGGACCGATGGGAATACCAGCACCACCATTGAATATCAGCCGTTCTTCGTCGTCCTCTACCTCGTCCAACTCTTCCTCAGAATAACTGGTCCCTTCTGATTCTTCGCCGTCACCCGTATGAACATGTTTTTCGTGAATGGGTGAGTCACCCTTAGAGCCCGGCGGCTGCACGGCGCCGGACGTCATTCCTTCTGTCTCCTCAGGTGGCAACAAATGGGTGGTGGGAGTCGGGGGAAGAACAACCTCAACCTCTTCTGGTTGTGGGGTTACTGGACGTATTTCTGTGATTATTGTGGGCTTTGGGGGATCTGGAAGAGATGGTTGTTGCACATCGGGGACAATAGGCTTCTCTGTAGTGTCAGGAGGAGACAAAATGACATCTTTTGGGGACTCTGTGGCCTTTGCGGGGGATGGGTCGAGTTCCAGAGGATGTGCGGTGGAGGGCGCAATGCAAGGGAGAACGAGATGGACGAGTTTTGAGAAGAAAGAGGGCGAGGGCGACTTTGAGCCATTGGGCGGCTGTTTAGACATGGCTGGCTTCAAAGGTCAACCTGCGACGCGCATCCAGCTTGTCTTTTTAATTATTTAATTATTTCAAAGTCAGCTGACCTCGCGCGTCCAAAGCGCGTCCCACTTCAACTCAACCATCATGTTCACAAAGGGCCCTAGGTTCGAACCATTCAAAGGTTTCTTTTATTTCTCTTCTTTGCTCCTCCACTTGTTAAATCTATACAGCCCCAGACGTTCCAGGTCCAAATGCATACACCATTCCCCAAGGTCTGTCTTTCTCAATCTCGTCTGCTTAACTTACTTTCAATCCCAGAGTCTGCCCTCGATAGCTATAAGCGTGGTGCTTTTCTCGAGAAAACGGATCGCTTCGTAAAGGAGAAACCTTCTCAGTCAGGTACTCGTTATTCTTCATTATCTTTCTCTTCTCTGATTGCGGTTGACCCAGCGCCTTCAAACAAGCCGTCTCAGAGCAAACCACCACCACCACCACAAGACCGTGCTCTTAGTGAGAAATACCACATACTGCAGAGAAAGGTGGAAGAACTGGAAAAGGTCCACTTGGAAGATAAGAAAGTTGTATGTGACACATTCTATCCAACCTGCTTTAGACGCCAATTATCTATTTTAGCATCATGTTGAACTTGGAAAGCTGAAAGAGGAACTAGCACTTTCCCAAAAGCTTGCAACGGAAAGTGCCGACAGGCTTGAGAAGCAAAAGAAACAAAACTCCTCGCTTGAACTGCGGATACAGGAGTTGAAAAAGGACTCCGCTTCCGAACAGAGCGAACTGAAGGAACTGCGACACAAGGTCAGAATGCTGGAACTTGAACGAGACAAGGTGTCCTCAAAACAACCAGAAATTCTTGAACTCAAGAAATCGCTGTCAGCGTTGGAGACTAAACGGAAGGACGAACTCAGGGAACGTGACAAACGTATCCACGAAACGGAAGACTTGTTACAGAATGAACGGAAGAAACGTGTATCACTTGAAAAGAAAGTCCAAGATCTACAAGAAGAAACAGGATCTCTTAGGGCGGCAGCTCTTGAGTTCGAGGCTCGCGTTCAGCAAGCGCGCAAAGAATCTCAAAACGCCACGGAGGAGATTAACAAAGTCCAAGGCAATGCAAGCGTCAGGGAGAACAATTTGATCGAACAAGTGGAACAGTTACGTTGTTTGCTGCGAACAGCCGCCGAGCAATACGGGGATCTTGTAGCCCACTCAGTACCAGCCGTCAAGCACCATACCTTGCAACGAGATCTCCGCTCTTCGCGACTTCGTCAATACCGTCTGGAGCGCAAATTGGCCAACTCGGAAGGCCAGGTCATCGAGCTAACACACCTAATCCGTCAGATTAAACAGCAAAACTCTGACCTTCATGTTGCAATATCTGATGCTTTATCAGAAATTTCCTGCTTGTCCGTAATGGACTACGCCCATCCTGTAGAGGATGCACGGTATGATTTATCGCCATACGACTTGAATAAAAACATTCAAGAAGACCGTTTGGAATTATTGGAATCCGACCTAATCTCACAGACACTGCTACTGACGTATTATCGACTGAAGACCGAAGAACTCTACAGCCGTGTTTCGAACGCTTCGGAAGTCAACAGCGATATTCAACGCCTGGCTGAACAACGTGCTTCAGATCTAAATAGCGCGCTAGCATCTCATGAAGCCATCGCTAGTCGTCTAGAATCCATTCAAAAAGAAAACTTGGATATCACGGAAAAACTGGGATCAGCTAATACTCTAACAATCAGGCTAAATTCAACCATTGCGCAACTTCAATCCAAACTTGCCGAAGCCGAGGAGGAAACACGTAGATCGGGGTCCCAGCATGCCGTTGCGCTGAAAAAAGAGAAAGATATTGCAAATAGACTGACTCTTGCAGTCCAGAAGAACCGAGCTGCGGAGGACGCACTTCGCGCTGAAATTGAACAGTAAGTTGTATTCAGTACGAATTGTTTTCTCGAGACTAAAACTGACATATTGTCATTGAGATTGACTTCGGAGTTGACCGACGCTGAACGTTATCAAGAAGCATATTTTGCACTCTCTGATGAAGTTACAAGACTCATTACGCGCAACCAAATCGCCGAGGAAGAAAGCGAACGTATCAGCAGATTCAATGCAGAGATTTTAGGCCATAATAATCCTGCTCAGAGGATTATGTACGTCGATCGTATAAGGAGAGAACTGGCTGAAGCAAAGCATGTAAGTAAACGTCCATATTCCTTCAATCAAAGCTTATTTTGTACTCTTGAAGACAATTGCACTGTTATCACGAGAGCAGGATGGCATTCTAGCTCAAAAGGAGGATCTTCAGCACGAAATTGACATGTACAAGTCTGTGCAAGTCCCTCTCCATAACAGGCCCCGCACACATATAACGAGAATTGTTCGGCCTCCATTGGTCGACTTGGAAATCAACTCCAATAACACCACCCCCTTGGTTAAGAGTGCTTCCAAAATGATGAGCATTAGTGAGGCAGATATGACTGTAGACGAGTTGATTTAAGGACCTGTACGACACCTGTACAGTCATTACCTAGTCAATGACCCAACCAAATTTAAACCGGCCTCAAGTTTTTCAAAATTTTAAAATCCGAAAAACTAAGGACATAATATCGTGTGCTTATATGTAAGGAATAGATATACAAACTCATAATAAGAGAAATCGCGCATCTAATGCTCGCAGTGTGAAATCAGTTGAAACTAGCCTTATCATGTCAAACACGGTCAATGACCCAAGTCACATCAATGTGATATTTCTAGATTAGGAATGCTTAGCGATTATCCGAGTCGCCACCTAAACTCGATCTATCGCCATCATTCCCTTCCTCCTCGTCTTCTCCGTTCTCCTCTACGAAATCTGCGACCTTTGGCTTGATAACTGCTTTTTCCATCGGAGGCATCCTAGGCTTCTGCGATCTGGGTTTTCTCTTGTCATATTTCGGAATGTTTCCCGAAATGGCAATGCGTGATGTGACCCTCTCTCATATCTATTTTCGGAGAAACTGCAGCAGTTCTGCCATTTCCTTGACTTTTCGAAGCTTTAAATTGGATCTGAAGAGTGGAGAAGTTAGACAGAGCCTATTAAATAATAATCGCCTGAAAAAAATGCAAAGGATTTGATGTCATGGGTATGGCAACCCTGTTCACAATATTGATAAATCCCTCAAAATCTGATCTATCCATGGATATCGGAGGATGTAAAAGGCGGGGAGCTTAGATTCTCTGGATAACCATAGATAGGTACTTAATGAGAAGATTATTAAAAAAAACTAAGAAATCGATTGATATCTGAGCTCAAAATACGAGTTTGGGTCATTGACCGAGATGGGTCATTGACTAGGTAATGACTGTATATAAATTTATTTACTTTGTTTTGTAATTTTATATTATTTTGGCCAGAGTACGAGGACACGTGATATTTTCTGTCCCCAGAATCTGAAGCGCGCCTTCCTGGAGACTCTCCAACACCATCATGTCTAGTAACGATACGAAAAGCGCTCGGCGAGGCGAAAGGAAACAATGTATTTTATTCCTTCCACTCTGAAAATTTTACCCATACAAACCTGCATTTACAGCTTTCCTTCTCAAGGCTTACCTGGTGACTTACAACGTCTTGTCCGCCCTTGGTTGGGCGTACGTATTCACCCTCACCATTATCCATTTGTTCAATCTGGATGGCAACTCGGACACTGTCCATGAGCCCCACAAAGACACGGCCACGTTCGTATTATCTCGTTTCTTATGGTCATTGTCTTTACGGAAGACCTTCAGGTCACAGACATTAGAATCGCGTCTTCCTCCACTCATCCAACCAATTTTCCACCGCGCTACTACCGCCTATACACGCGTCGGTGTACAAACTGCTTTCGTACAAAGTTTTGCCTTCTTGGAAGTTGTGCATGTCATCCTTGGATGGGTGCGAAGCCCCCTGCAGACTACCGTCATGCAGGTCTCGAGCCGACTTTTCTTGGTGTGGGGCATCTCTGAACAGTTTTCTGAGGTATGGCCCCCGTCTATCATTATGTAAAGAAATCTTTTGATTGAAACTATGTAAGGTCCGCTCGAACCCCCTGTACGCCAGCATGGTTTTGGCATGGTCGGTGACGGAGATCATTCGTTATTCCTTTTACGCCTTCAACTTACTCGGAAAGAATCCCTACGTTCTTCTATATCTTCGATACACGACTTTCTACGTTCTATATCCTGTTGGCGCTTCTTCCGAAGCTTTCCTCATCTATGCGTCTCTTCCTGCATCGCCTCCTATTCCAGGTTGGCAATCTTGGCTTCAAGGGATGTGGAAGCCTACGGATTATTTGCGTGGTGCCTTATTCGCCATTTGGTGGCCAGGTATGACAGCCTTGTTTCTACATTACCACTTCCCGCTCAAATTACTGTCCGGATAGGATTGTATGTCATGTATACCTATATGATTGTCCAAAGGCGCAAGGTTCTCGGGAAATCTCAAAAAACTCTCAAAACGAACTAATCTGCTACAACACCACGTACACACGATGTATTCACAAATTTATTTGTCGCTTAACTTCTGTTATTAATACTGGGAGCGAAACCTATTCGTCCTCCGTTCGAATAATCAAATATAGTGTACCCTGCAAAGTTGTTAGCCCAAAGTGCAGGTAAGCACATTCTTAGCTCACAGGACTTCAAAAACTCGTCCCCTGAACAAAATAAAGAATTGGCTCGTTTGTGCTTCCTCAAGCAATATTTAACTCACCGATTATGGCTAAATCAGCAGGGAAATTCGATCCAAGCGACAAAATACCGCCAACACAGTCTCTGCAAAATCGAGTTAGGTGAAACTGATGCTGGCATTAGAATATTTAGCACCCACGGAGAGCCGCTTTGAACGGGACCTAGAGAGGATGAGTTCAAACGTATTGTATAAAAGCCAACTAGCGGTTGTCGTACCCATATTGAAATCGACATTGTTGATAGCGAAATCATGGTCTCCAAAAGATATGAATACGGTAAAAACATATCCGCACGGATACACATAAAATTCTTCGTCGGACTTTTGTATGAGTGTCTGGGCGCGTTGAGACAAGTAAGGCGACTCACCGGGTCCATACTCGGGTGCAAGTCTCGATCCAGGGATCTTGAGTGTCATTAAAAGTTAGATGGATGTTAGAAAGATTTGTTGGAAACGAGGCACACCATATCATAGAATTTAGACGCTAATTCTTGAGGCAAGTAAATCAGGCTCGTGCCAGTGTCGATTGCCTACAGTGCGGGGAAGTAAAGAGCAATCGGAATTAGAGTGCATTCCGATATTTGTCCCATAGTACGCACAGCGACGACATCGCCAGATGGCACTGCGGCCGTCGAATTTATCAAAACGCTCCCCAGAGATAGGGCCCAGTAACTCTGTGCGCACATGTGCACTATAGTCAGGTTATGCATGAAAAGGGATAAACACATACCTTTGATGTAACGGGTATCCAATGCACGTTCCCGACAAATTTATTGCCGTCGATGCACCCTATACATATCTATTGAAATGAATAAATATAATTCGAGTAATTCACAATGATTGCATTGACCTCTGAGCCAGTTTCCTTCCCCCTCTCGAGGTGTACAGAGAAAAGTGGAGATGCTAATCGCTCCTCCATGATAAGATTCTCGACAAAGGTGGGTTGACCAGACGCCGCGATAGAGCTGAAAGCCAGACCCAAAATTCCACTGTTCGGATAATCGTTAAAACCCCCTGATTCTGAGAAAACTGCGCCAAATTGCTGGTGCTCTATGGAGAGACCGGGCACGGAGACGACGTCCATGGAGAGGATCGCAGACACCTCTCCAGAGCCCTGAAGCAGTCGTTAAAAGTTGCAAAACAGGAGACAAGTAAATTGAAGGATACTGACGTAGGATGTCTGATATACGGTACCATTGCTAACATAAGTCGAGCTAGCTTCGTGATTGAATTGCTGGTTGGCGCATGAGGAACAGTCGGCGGGTACCCAAAGATCTGCCGAACCTGTATCTATATCAACGGTGAGTGCTTGTGGTGGAGTGCCTATAGACAGAGTGCCATAATATAGCAAGTCAAAAGAGCCGCTAATAAGATCTTTCAACGGAATTTTGGCTATTCCGGAATTGGTCATAATAGGTGGGATAAGAGGTTGTTCTGAGGGGTCGATTTTTGACGACTGCGATGGAGTGGTATATCGTCCCGGGAGAATAATATTAGATGGGTCAGTTTTCAGTCCGAGGAATTTGTCTGCATTTCTATACTTGAGGAGAAGAGCATTTGTTTCTTGTTTCTTCACAAGTAATTAGCTTTTGTAGGGCATTGTTGTGATATAAGTGGGTTTCCTTACTATGGGATCAGGATCAAATATTCGTATTTCCCCAGATGCGTCTAAGGTTGACTCTGATCTCACAGAAAAAATCCGGCGATCCAGGGATAAAAGAAAGGCAGGATTGCTGTCTCGAGGTTTTTGAATTATAGTAGGAGAGCCATAAGTCCGCACCGTGGCGTCCGTGAGCGACCAAAGGCAAAGCATAAGATAGAGAAGATAATGGCTCATTCTCTAGTAACTTTAGATGAGCAGATAGAAGGGAGAAATGAGACACAATTCTCAAAGTTAGACACATAATAAGAATATTTTGACAGGGACTGGTCCAAGACGCGTCAAGACGGTGATGGTACTAGGAAGCGCTCGTCGACGGTCGCGGAGCGCCAAAAATAAAATAAACAGTCACGTGGAAATATCTGGAACGTTCGGGACTCGGTGTTGGTTGGCTTTAGCCATTTAAAACTTGTCTTTGGATTAGGGAAACCGCTCAAATGGCCTCTTGTCAAACTTATGCATCCTCCTCTCACATTCGGCATCCTTGGTTCGATACCGTCGTCATGAAACGCAAACACCGCGAAACTGTGAGTCCTGACGAGGACACACTATCGTCCAAAACAGTGCTTCCTCCGCCCAAACGGCTGCGCTTCACTAATCTTGAGAATGGGTTTGCGCATATGTCGCTGGGCAATTTATCCGGCGCTGCACCAGGACCTTCGGAATCACATCCTCGCATGGATAAAATGTCTCTCCTAGGGATGTCCGGCTCAAGCATGGACACCGATATGATTACTTCACCGTCTACTCACACAAGCTTTACCCACGAGCCATCTTATACAGTTGAAGAGGTCAAGACACCAGAAGTTCAGATGAAAACTTCCTCGTGGTACGAACTAGAGCCAGACCGTAAGTAGGACCTTTTCTATTTCTTTTTAGATGTTTAAAGTCATTGATACTGTTGAAACAAGGAATAATTATCACCGACATGGATTCATTCACACAATCGGATGAAGAGGATGAGGGTAGCATCTCTGTTAACCCTGCGTTCTTGAACCGTATTCGAAACCGTTCGCTTGAGTCTACTGCGAACGCACGGCCAAAACCAACACCTAGCACAAGTCAAGCTCTAGTATTATTCAAACCACTTCTTCTAACTGAAAGCGACAAAGAAGTAGCAAGGACGATAGAAGAGAGGAGGAGACAGCGACAGGAACCGAATGTGGATGAAGACGCGATGGACGTGGAACCGTAATTCTAACTAGATTCGAATAGTTAAACACAAACAACACTGTACATTTCTTGCAGACCAAAAAAAAAGTATATAAGTCAAGACAAAAAGGGGAATATGGTATGTAAAGCCGCCATTTAAGACGACGAAGGGCCTGAGGTACCGAATTGAATCATTTCTTCTGTACGCCGTTGTATTTCAAGATCGGAAGGCGAAGCATACATCTGATAAGAAAAATTTGAATGGTGTTGCCTAGCATGGGCGTGAGGGTGAGGGACATGGTGCATTTGTGGCATAGCAGCCGGATAGGGAGAACTGAGAGTGATAGGCGCAGAGTTCATTGTCCCCTTTGAAGAGGACGCAACAGCAGGGTGGGCCTGATGCTGGTGATGCTGGTGATGTGCCTGAGGCTGTTGAGGATACAAGGGCGGGGTTTGCTTTTGTGGTTGAAGCTGAGGGGTTGGGAAATGACGATGATGATAGTCAACATTAACATTAATGGGCTGTTGCTGCTGCTGCTGTTGAATAAAGGAAGGCTGAACAGGCATAGGAGAGGGGGAAGGTACGGGAGACCTGTCAGGCTCTGGGGACATGTGGAGATTATCATCGTCCATGTCGTGATCAAGATTTGAAGGCCCATCTGGAGCAGAATTCTTCTGTGCTGCTATTTCCTCTGCAGTGAGAAAACGACCACCGGGGCCTCTTGGGCGCCTCATAGCATGTTTATGACGGGATTCATGAAGATATGGCTATAAAGAGAATGAAATAAAGGGCATGCAAAGAGGGGATTTACTCACCTTGCGCTGCCTGGAGAGACGATGGACCTCTTCAAGACGGGTCCTTGCGACTCTGCGCTTGAGGATGCGGAAATACTGCTTTGCATTTACATAAAGAGGCTCCTCGTCAATGTTGTTGTTGTTTCTATCGGGAAAGAGATTTTCAAAAAAGTTTGGAAAGAGATCAGAATGAAGATCTCGGTCGGATGTCTCGTTCTGCATGGCAGCAACAGCAGCGATTGGCTCGACCCTACCATTGGCTTTTACACCTGTCACACCTGTCACAGTCACCAACAGTCTTTCATCATGGACGCTAAGCTCAAAGCCCTCAAAGTCGTCGACCTCAAGCAAATCCTTGCAAAGGCAAACATTTCCGTCCCCGCAAAGGCGACAAAGGCAGACCTTATTTCTCGCATACAAGCAAGCAAACCAGCCCTCGACGCTTACGCTTCAATTTACCCCCAGGATGACCTTCTCGCACCCCCAGAAGAGTATGCATTTACATATTCTTCCCTTGCATTTTTTGCTCATTCTTCTTCTCAGAGTCGACTGGAACGTTGATCAGTTAGATTCGCCCACAACTCAGCCACAGAAGCCAAAGGCAAATGCCCAACCAGCTGCTGTCCCACCCGCTGCACCTGTCCCTGTTCCAGAAACAGCATCAGAAACAGCCTCAGAATCAACCCCAGCACCAGCAACAACACAGACAGAGACTACAGAGGCCGCGCCCGTAGACGATGAGCTCGAGAAGAGGAGGCAACGCGCTGCTCGCTTCGGTATTCCACTTGTGGAGCCTAAGCAAAAGAAACCAAAGGCCGCACCAGCACCCGTAGCAACAGAGAAACCTACTTCATCCGTGGCAACTGCAGCTGTATGTCCCCCGTATAACTTGTCTTTATCCTTTTCCTAAATCTTTCTCCCAGGACCCCAAGAAGCTCGAACAGCGGGCTGCGCGCTTTGGCCTTAAGCCCCCAACACCAACGACCCCCGCGCCTACCAATGGCAAAAAGCGTGCTTCACCTCAAACGCAGGAAGTTGATGCGGAGGAACAAGAAAGACGCAAAAAGCGCGCAGAGCGCTTTGGCACAGCCGTACGTTTCTCTTCTTCCTCCTTTGCCAACGTTGTCTTATTTCACATCTCTGAAGAATAAAGCATAACCGTTTCTATTATTCAATTTCCGTGTTGTTTACCTATGTACCTCAATACCACTATTCATCAATGTTGCTTATTTCTCTGGTGCGCGCATTCCCCACTAGTCTTTTAAACGCGACAGAGGAGTACGCCTCTATTTTGTCATGTGATCGATACTCGGAACCATCAGATTCATTGGACTACGTCAACACAGGCTGTTCAAGATGCGCTCATTGCCATTCGCCCTTGACCCTGTTGTTCTTGATGGTGATACATTTCCTATATAACGCTGCACTTTCCATCCATCATCACTCTCCCCTTGGTTCGTCTCGCCATGTCTTCACTTAAAAAGTTAACGGATATGGGCCATCCCGAAGCCGACTGCCTTTGGTATTATACGCCTCTTTCCGAGCCAGCCTTGTCTTCAGAACTTGAACGTCTATCTTTCGCGAAATCTATCGGTGATACCGACGTCGTCACCTTTCAGCCATGTCCCAACCCAGAACAATACAGTCAAGATCGGTTCGTCATTCAAAATTGGGATTTGTCAAATGGGACCTGGACCTTTCGGGCAATTTTCGATGGTATGGCATTCGTGTAGTAAAGAAGTGGAGACTCATTCTATCTTAATTGCAGGCCATGGTGGTCATGACACAGTCGACTACACCAATGACAAGCTGCCTGATATCGTCAGGAATGAGCTCCAAGCAATAATAAACAAAGGGGCTAGCTACACGCAGACTGATATTAGTGATGGTTTAAGCAGAGCCATCTCTGAGTTCGACCAGAGCATTGGCAATGCTTTGCTTGATCTTTTCCCGGACGCAGACGCGCTGGCCAAAATACCAGAACACGAGATTCTGCGTGTCATCGATGAGAAAGACCGTAACGAGGAAATCTTAGGTCGTTGCGAGCGTGGCACTACTGTTTTGATTTCCATAATTGATCCCAGCAGGTCAAATCTATGGGTAGCAAGTTTGGGTGATTGCGCCGCTGGTAATTATTTGAAACTAATAATTGATGCACTTGAATTTGACCAATGTCACTTCCAGTTCTCGGCAGTAAACAGTCCTCAAATGAATGGACGTCCACTGTCCTTAGCTCCTCTCACAATGGAGAAAATCAAATAGAGGCAGATAGAGTGAGGAGTGAACACCCACAAGAGCCTGACTGTATCCTCGACAACCGCGTTCTTGGTGCGATTGCGGTAACAAGAGGTCAGCACCAACAATAATGACAATCTTGGCAATGCAACTCACAGTTCAGAACAGCTATTGGCGATTTCAGCTTCAAGCTTCCTGCAGTGTACACCAAGCGTGTATTGTTCAACTCGTCACACTCTGGCACCTTCATGCCAGAAAAGGTCCGGAAATATCTCGGGCGCAATCTAACACCGCCATACCTTTCAAGTACACCTGATGTTTCACATCAAACACTGGGTCCCGAAGCAAAATTCTTAATAATGTGCTCAGATGGCTTGATAGACCTCTCCGAAGACCGACTGAAGCTAGAGGAAGTGCTGTCAAAAGCATGGGTGAATGTGGTCGGTGAACACTATGAAGACAAAAAGAACCTGGCGTTGAGATTGCTTAGGGATGCTATTGGTGGGGACGATGAAGTAAAAGTATCAAGGATGATAACGGTGGAAATGTCATACAGATGGATGGACGACACAACTGTGATCGTCCAACGATTGTAGTATGACGTAATTATTATTTGACTGCAGTCTCGGACACAAACAATTTGATTATCTCGCAAATAATTAGTAAGATCCAGTTCTCTTAAGCAGTACCACAATCTTTCCCTCCCCCCCCATGGCAGACCAAATTTCCCCAGATACTCAGCTTTTTACATGCCTATCATGCTCTATTGCTTTCCTCACACCAGAGGATCAAAGTTGCTTTTTTTTCTTTTCCCTTTCGGACAAAATCTCATGTATTTTACTTTTGCAGGAGTTCATTACCGTTCAGACCATCATAGATACAATATGAAACGTCGGGTTGCCTCTCTTCCTCCAATAAGTGAAGCGGTATTCAACCAGAAGGTCATTGAAAGAAGAACAGAGACCGCCATAATGTCATCTGCGAAAGGATCTTCATGTGAAGTTTGCAAGTAGGTTCTTTCTTCTGGTTTTACTTTTATGCTTTTCATTCTAAGTTTGTGTCTTTAGCAAATTCTATACAACCGAGAATGCATACCGATCACACATACAGTCGAAGAAACACAAAGAAAACGAAGTCAAGGCTTCTTTGAAGGCTGCTCGCCCTCCCTCACTAGAGGAAGAACAAGCCATCCCCGCTGCGGACGCAGATATAGTTGTCCCTGCTCAGGATCCAGTCGTTGAAAAGGAAGCCGAAAAGGAAACATCCAAAGAGCCCAATGTACCTCAAGTTGATGAAGGATCTGATGATGAAGTCATGAAGACCATCGACGAGAAGATTGCTGCTGCTCGATCCCGTCTATCTGAGAAGAATTGTCTATTTTGCAACCACACCTCTTCATCCCTGGACGACAATTTGACGCACATGTCCGTATCACATTCGTTCTTCATCCCAGACGCCGACTATCTTGTTGATATATCCGGACTTATCACTTACCTTGGAGAGAAAATCGCTGTCGGAAATGTTTGCATCTACTGCAATCAGAAGGGTCGCGAATTCCGAAGTATGGAGGCCGTTAGGAAGCATATGGTTGATAAGAGCCATTGCAAAATTGCATACGATCGGGAGAAAGATCGTATGGAACTCTCTGACTTTTACGATTTCACCACATCGTACCCTGATGCCGACAAAAAGAAGGAAAATGCTGAGGAGAATGAAGACGGTGAAGGCTGGGAGGATGCGGATGATGTGGACGACGAAGACGTGGACGAGATTGTGGACGAATCAGGTTCAGACGCCAGCACAGATTCAGATTCAGACGAGGACTCAGAAGACGACCTGCCCGAAAATCAGCTCGCATATGGGGACACTCAATACGAACTCGTTTTGCCCTCCGGTGCACGTATAGGCCATCGATCAATGAGAAGGTATTACGCACAATCGTTCCCAGGAGCACCCAGAGGCAACAAGCCTGAAGATCCAAATTCGGGCGCTGCGCTGGTACGCCGTTTATTGGCCGACAAGAACTCTGCTCTGGTACCACGTAAAGGTGGATTTGGAGCCTTTGGCAGTGGTACAGACGTAGTAAAGGCAAGAAATCGCGGAGAGGCAAGAGAAGCGGGACGACACGTCAAGGAATTCAGAGATCAAAGACGCAGGGAAGATTTCAAGACCAAGGTCGGATTTATCCACAACTCTCAGAAACATTATCGCGATCCTCGTAAGTCGCATATTATCAACTATTATCTTACACTCGAACTCACGTTTTCCTATCCCTCCCCAGTTTTACAGTAATTTTGTCATTCAGTCTATTCAAATTTTATCGTATTTTACCGGATGTGTACATAATATTTGCGTGAGCAATATCACTGAGTATTAGGATGCTATTCTAGATTATAGCTGAGAAACGGAGATTGCACAAGAAACAAATTGTCTGAGTGTCTGAGGGGGTATAAAACATCGGTTGGACATTGCAAACAATCGACAGCACGAAAATAACTAGAAAGGATCCTTTTCAATATAAATACGCTGCAGGGACCACTCCCTCTTGTCCTGTTCGAACATCCCTTGCGAACCACCACCTAAAATGTATGTGTTAGGATCCATCATAGCAGTTAAATACTAAGCAAGGACTTACGCCGGGTCTCTATCATCCAAAACTTCAATATCAGCTCCAGATGACATAGGTAATTCTCCTTCTCCTGTACCATCGAAAGAATATCTTGCATGTGCCGGTCGACTTCTTTCTTCGCCAAGTAAACCACCAACGGCGTCAGATGGTGTCTCTGCACGTATGTAATTACTGGCGTCGGGTCCAACAAAGGGATCTTGTTCAGCATGAGGACTACTTGTAACTTGCTCTTCCTTCTCTGAATTATAGTTACTGTAGGGACTTGTTCCCATAATGGTGGTCCGGGTTGCGGCATTGATGTGCTCCAGAAGTGATGAAGGTCTATGATGAGTAGAGTCGTCGTCTTCCTCCTCTGCAGCGTCGTATTTGTTTAGCTTGTCCTCCTTCCGTGAAAACAAGGTCCACAATATGCCAATCAGAGCCAGAAGGAAAACTACACCAGCAGCAATAGCAATGGAAATCAAGATTACGACTCCTGTTGCCAAGAAACCTAAAAACAGAATGTTAACCAAAATAGAAGCAAAGGCAAGGAAATAGAAAACTTACGACGTTGATTGAAACTGAAGGAAGCAAATGAATGGAAGAGAGAAGAGACTGAACCGGTGGAACCGTCTGCAGAGGTGGAAACAATGTACGGAATTACGCTCTGCCCATCGAACAAAGCAGAAGATGCATTCCCAGAAGAGGTGGACAAGCTTCCTGAGATCATGAGCACCCTGTCGCCTTCAATCACTCCGTTATTGCTTGAATGTGAACCTTGAAGAGGAACCATCAGAAGCTGAGCGACGGTGGTTCCCTCTTGGAAAGTCGATCCTAATGGGGACCAAGTTATTACAGCTTTCTTGAATAAATAAAGGATGTGCTATACCTAGCGTATTCCATTTCTGACCATTCCAGAAAGATAAGAATGAAGTTGATCCGTCACTCGATCTGCAATTGGTAACCCATTAAAAAGGCATTAGATATGGAAGAACTGTTACTCACTTTCCAGCAGCGAACAAACTACTTGCGTTGCCGCTATTGACTTCAAGTGCAGAAATAGGACCTGGAATGTCTGAACCAACACCAACTGAAGTCCATGTCGAGTTCTCAAAGGTATATTGCAAGACATTGGACTGAGTGTTGTCAGAAAGAGCGAGAGAGCCAGCCGCAACAAGGGTGTTTTGATTATTCTAGAGCAGGGGTTAAGTAGAGACCTCATGACAATATGCATCATACTCACAGCATACACCACAGTTGACACTTCTCCTTGAATGCCACTACCCAATGAGTTCCATTGTTTACTAGACGTGTCCAAGCTGCAGATGGCCTGGCAGCGCAAAGACCCTGCTTGTGCAAAAGATCCAGCGACGATCAAAAGCGTTGGCTTGGTGGTTGACTTTGAGATGGAACGGACAACCACGGCTGATCCTGCATTTCCCTGCAAGGATTGGATCCCATCCACATCCCATTCATTCTTTGATAAATCGTATAGGGCAAGTCCATTGACGCTAGCGCCTGGTATGGTGAATTCGCCACCGACATAAAGAGAATTACCATCTACAAGAAGCGCCCTAACAGTACCATTGATCTGGGAACCAGAAAGAGCCTGGATAGTAGATGCATTTGGGTCGTAAATCGCCACGCCTGTTGACGGAGTTGATGAACCCGGAGTAGTGAAAGAAAAGTTTCCACCGATAATCGTCATCTCTTTCGATGAGCTACTATTTGTCCAGAACGCACCCGCCAGAACAGCCGGTGCTGAAGCGGGAAGTGGTGCGGAAAGCGGTGCTTGGGATGGAGTGGTAGTAGTTTGTCTTTTGAGAAGATGCGAGAACTTCACGTGGGAAATCCATGCACCTGCAGTGGGTGTATGAGCACGTCGGCGAGCTGGCGATCCTACAGAAGAGGAGGATGATACAGCGCCTCCAAGTTCAACGGAAAGTGGAGACAATACAGGTCCATTGTCATCGCCATTCTTGAGCATCACGAGACCGGATGCTCCGAATTTCTGTGAAGCAGCGACGTTACCTGCGAGGAATTGAGATGGAGAAGTTCCGTTCCCGATGAAAGTCATGTTCCCGATCAACAATCCTCCACCACTAACCCATGTGCCGGTCTTAATATCCCATACAGCAAAGCCAGACGCGTCTGTCCCACTGCTGCCGTCCAATGAACGTATTTGTGTGAAGTTGCCTACCACCTGGAGTTGGTTGTTGGTCAAACCAAGGCTTGTGACATTGCCATTCACACCAGCCAGCAGTGGACTCCAAGTGTTCTTCTGGACATCGTATAGGGCAACGCCACCCAATCGGCCTTGTTGAGACTTTGAACCTGTGTCCGTAAATGACCCACCAACGAACAGTTGGTCGCCATTGAGGATGAATGATGATATTTCGTCATCGAGACCACCGTCAGCAAGTGCCGCCAAAGCGCCAGCCTTGAACGATGCTATATTAGAAGTACCAGATGCAGGACCACTGGAAATACTGAATGCACCACCAACAAAGATCGCGGAAGGGTGATGAACAACCGCGTTGATGCTTGATTGAGAAGTTAATGAAGTGGTGCCTCCGATGCCGCTTAATATACTGAAGCCCACGGTGTCTAAAGCGGTCAGTGTAGAATTAGGGAAAACCTTTGTTCCATCTACGGAAGGGTTTGGATTTTGAGTCGATCGAGGCCATTCCAAGAAACCAAATCCCCGTGCTTCACCAACTTGCGCGCCAGAAGTCGAATTTGCTGTCGCATTTGCTGAAGCCGATGGTGTGGCTGACTTGAGGATCATTTGTACCCTGTCAGCGACAATTTCGTAGTTGCCGTTCTGACCTGTTCCAGCAGGTTTATCTGCCAGCGCCATGTGTACTGTTGTCACGAAATCAGGGGAAGAAGGAAGTATGGGACCGCTGTATAGAAGAACCGTGGCGTCATTCGTATTTTGTTGTGAGACGGTGGTTATGAAGGGGTTAAGGCCCGGGCCAGGGAAAACAGTGACCTTGACGCTAGTACGAAGGGGGCAGTCTTCCAATGCAGTACATCCTGGAACAAGAAGATTTATGTCGTAATTACCAGCAGCTGAAACATATGGAATCCAGGTGAAGGTTGAGGCGGAGTCGGATGATGTATCAACAGGGAATTCTGAAGTTAAAACGGTCTGGACTGTAGCTGGGATGTTCGTGTTGGCGACCTTGGAAATCCATTGACCAGTCTTGGTGGTATTTGAAGGGTTAGGGGCAAAGCAAGACTCTACATTGTTAGTGTCGATTGATGAGGCAAAAGCGCCCGAAGAAAGAATCTGGAGGATATGTAACCCGGGAGATGATCCAGTAAACTGGGATAGAGTGATTTGAACACCAGTAATAGCAAGGGGGCCGTCAAAGAGAAAGTCTTGATACAAAATGGACGAGTCAACCGATAATGGGCATGGATCTGTGCAGGTGTTGTTGACACCTGTGGTGGGATCAAGGTAGTGCAGTTGTCTGACCGCGTTGTCCGGAAGAGTGGTAACACTATATGAAAGGGGTATTAAGATGAGAAAGGAGGTTAGTAAACGACAGAGAGCATACCTAAAACCAGTGGTCCCGTGGTCCGGTTGGAAGGTGTTCCCAAGGCGGATTCCACTTGAAGAAATGAATGACCCGGTCTGGACAATAACTTTCGGCGACGCAGTATTGGCAGCAAACCATGAATTGCCACTACCGTCTGGACCTGCAGGACATAAGATGTTGTTTATATCATTGAAACCAACCTCCGATGTCCCTGGGGCATTAACGTTCGCGTTTTCCAGAGGGACGGGCACGAGAGATGAAGAAAACAGCGATGCTCCAGCGGAAAAAGGAACATTTGGGTTGTTTGTACCATTCAAAATGACGTTGCCGGTGCCAAATGAAGTGATAAATGAGCCAGCAAAGAATATGCTTGTATCGGAAGAGTTGGTGGTGATAGAGTTGATCTCGGCCTGGGCACCAGACACACCCTTGAAGGGGGCGGCCGACCAAGAATTGGCATTGGTGTCATAAACTGCGATAGAGGAACCTGGGGAAGAGAATAATCCTCCAACCCAGAGCGTGTTATCTTTATCATCACAGAAAAGAGCATTAATCTTTCCATTAGGGCCACCCGAGGCAAGAGCAGCAAAAGCTTGCGTTGAAGGGTTGAATGATGCGATGTTGGAGATTGAACTGCCGTTGATAGAGGAAAATTCACCGGCCAAATAGAAAATATCTTTGAGGAGACAGCCAGCGAGGATGCTTCCGCCCGAGTTGGTCGAGGCAAGGCGCGTAAGAGAACCATCGCTAGCGCGGGAGAAAAGGGTGGAGGATGTGGGATCGAATGCGACTGTGTTGTTTGAGAAGAAATCCAAGCCAGCAAAGGCGCCTGCTAGACCGACTGTTCCCATGCGGTCAAAGTCGACCTGAGGGATTGTTGCTGAGGAGCCATGGAGGAAGAGAGAGAGGGCGAGGAATAAAGAGGAAGATACTTTGCTGAACATCTAGCAGACCATGCAGGATGCTGGGTATATGACTGAAGGAGAGGAGGAAAAGAAAGGAACGTAAGGGGCTGCACAATAAGAAGAAAAATGCGCGACTTTGCAGTGATTATACACACCGTCGAGGTTGCGAAGACCAAGAGCGTTGAAGAAGATGGACTGAAAGGCCAAGTTTGTTGTCCACTTTCCCATCAAAACTCGTGGTCGTCTGGTCAACAACACACATTATGTAATCATTCAATAAACCGATGTATTCCGCATTTTATTTACTCTAAAATACTCTATTTCCTGGGCTCAACTCCCGCCATGTCTACATTCATTCCAACAGCGTTCAGGAATGGCGATGCTTGCACAAGGGCCCTGCAAATTATTTAAATTATTTATTCCGTCTCATACCAATATAACTTACTGAGGGTAGCTAAATCGACGGTAACTCGGTCTTTCCGCGTCGTTGACGAGCACGGTGTCAGCAGAGACCTCCGCCTGTTGTGCAGTGTGTTTTGCGTTCAGCCCGAGCCAATAATCACGGGGTGCAGAGTACATGGCTATCCATCGGGTCAGATAGACATCGTCGCTCGCTTCGGGTGCTAGTTTGAAGAATGCGGCAGTCGCCAGTCCAGCCAAGGCAACGTTTCTCCAGAAGGGACTTCCAAAAGCTACATGAATCCCGTGTAAGGTCCAAGTAAAGCAGATCAAGAAGCAAACGCACTTTCTGCTGGGTAGACAGTGAAATCCTCTTGGTGGTGGTGGTGGTCTTCATGTCCATGAGAAGAAGATGCAGCCCTTCGTCCACTCAAAGCGGCGGGTCTTGCGCGACAAGAGACCACCAAAGCCCTTCTTGCGAATGACATAGTGGAAAGGGGAGATTATAAGTATACACTGTTCAAGCTTGTTCAATTCCAGCAATGAGCGTCTTTATTTGGTATCAACTCTGATACAATCTGATACTAACACGGCCAAATCGATCCCAATATAATCTCTCAGATTTCAGTTCTTCTCTCAGTCCCAATCTTTTTATATGCAAAAGCATCATAGAGTATGAAATTACTGAGCAGGGTTTAACGTCTAAATAAAGTAATAGTCCACACAGCGTTCAGGAAGTCCTCCAATAGCCCTTCCAATTAGATGTCTGATACGGGACTATCAGAGCCTGTCAGGACATAAGAATAAATAACATACAATAGTGTATCATTTTCTATATGGTAAGCCCATCAAGACAACTAGGTGCTGTCTCTACTATTTCTCCGTTCTCGCAGTCTTTCGCGCATTTCATGAGCTGCACGGCGTGTGCCACCGGTACCCGTCCAACCTCTGCGGGAGAGGAACGAAACGAGACGCGGTGTGACGGCTGCTGTGAGACCAACTCGCACCGGTAGGAATAATGTTTTGTGGATGGTATATGCCAGCACAAGCATAGCATAAAGACCCTCCTGACCACCTGCGTGAGGATTGGATATGCTCTCAATCTCGTCTCGGCCTGGATCAGCCGGCCTTGAAGGGGAGAATTTGACGACTACTGATTTAACGCTGGCCGCCACCTGGGAGACATATTCTGCACCAAGCAGATTGACTCCGATGAACGCCACTCCGAAATCGAGGGCGGAAAGAACAATGTAAACGCCGAGAGCATACCAGCCATACGACTTGATGAGGTGCTTCAGACGCTGGGACATGCTTAAATTCGAGGGCTCGTCATTTTTGGGAGGTGGAGAGGCTGGCGGAGGCTGAGAAGCGAGCCTGGCAGGAAAACGAGTAAAGAAACGAATATTTGAGACGCGAGGAGTGTTTGTAAGTGAGGATTTTGCCAGACGGAGGTTGGTTATTGGTAAAAGGGGAGCCGTAACCCTTGGTGCAAGAGATTTCAGGACATTGAGCCTGGGCAGAATGCCTCTCATAATGGTGGTAGGAGATCAAGAGTGGTTACATTGAGATATTTGCTGGTCCGACCCTGTATGCCGGGGCGATGATGCGTACGACGACGGCAGTCATGTGACCCCGGAGCTAGTACCCCCATTTGGAAGTGGATTGTTCAAAAAATTTGACTGATCAAATTATCAGGTCTTTCAGCTTTTCGATCAGCGAGTGCTTGATAAATTTCTATCAGGTCCTCGTTTCAACCCTCTGACTTTCTATTCGTTTCCCCAGTTCATGTCTCCAGCCATCGCCATTCGCGGTCAATATCTCTCAGCTTTGCGATAGCATAATTCACTCATGTCACCAGATACCATCGATGATTTTCAAGCTTCTGCTCCCTTCGAGGGCCCAGAAAAACTCCTCGAGATTTGGTTTGCACCCACAGCCACAGACGTTCCTGTATTACAGAATGCCTATGGTAAAAAAACTGGTCTTCGCACAGTCAGTCGCCAGACTTGGGAGGACATGTTGGATATTGTAAAATGCAAAGTGTTGAGCGTCATTGAAGGCGCCGAGATGGATGCCTATTTATTGAGGTCAGTTCCCTATCTCTATTATTACTTTCTTAGTCTCATCCACGTTCATAGCGAGTCGTCTTTTTTCGTCTCTCCCCATCGTCTTATCCTCAAGACATGCGGAACAACTTTGAACCTTTTGGGCCTGCCACGTATCCTCGAGATCGCCGCAAGAGAGGCTAATCTGACATCTGTATACCGATTCTTCTATTCTCGCAAGTCCTTCATGTTCCCAGAGCGGCAGTATGGTCCTCATCGAGATTGGAAGCAAGAGGTTGAATACCTCGATCAATACTTCAACAACGGAGCTGCCTACACTGTCGGCAGGGTCAACGGCGACCATTGGCTCCTTTATATCACAGGCTCGGACGGTTTTTCCGCTGACATGCACCCACCTATTCATCATCTAGCATCGGAAGATCGGCACATGGACTATACTATAGAGATCCTCATGAGCGACCTCTCGCCCAGAGCGCGTCAACCGTTCTTTTTCTCTGACCTATCCACCGGTGGAGCAGAGACGCCTGCCTCTCAGGCTGCGGATATATCCGAAAAACTAGGAATCACCAACATTTTCCCACCATCCCTTACTCGCCTTGATGCTTATGCCTTCCAACCATGTGGTTACTCCTCCAATGCTCTTATAAAATGGGGGCATGAATCTCTTGAAGGCGATTTTGAACACCAAGTTGCGAACGGTGCTCCCAGCGGCCATTTCGGCGAGGGCTATTACACCATTCACGTCACTCCAGAGGAAGGGTGGTCCTATGCAAGCTTCGAGTGCAATGTTCCCCTTTCTACTTCAAAAGCATCCCATCCTGGAAAAATACCCGATCTCAAGGCTCTCATAAAACGTGTTGTTAACATTTTCGAACCCGGACGGATAACTTTAACGTTGTTTATTTCAAGTGAAGACAACGACACTGGAGAAGAGCTTGCCGTGGAGGCCGCCCAAAAGGCCTTCAAAGCTGCCCTCACCGAATCTCCGATTCCTTCTGAAAACCTTAAAAAAACCTATAGGAGAACTGACAAAATCAATTACGAATTTGGAGGATATGATTTGGCATTTGCTAGCTTTGAATTGAAATAGAATCTTGTTGTGCATGTACGCTGTAGTTACTCTTTGTATGATAGGTTGATAATCCAGATGTTGAGAAAATGAACGCAGAAACCCAATTTTGGCATAAAATTTCATGAGGACTGCAATTAAACGTGCGTATTTTGTAACGTAAGGAAGCTATTATGATCACAAGTACAGACACTTAAATATATAATAACAATAAAAAGGGATGTGTGAGGTGTTGTACTGGCCTAATCACTGTCCACGCCTTGTGGGTTGCACACGGGACATAAACTAACGTACAATTCTGCCATAGGCCAGGTGACGAAACCCTGAGAACAAAAGAAGCAAACAAATCAGGATATTTCAGAATGACGTAAATCTCGGGTACACTTACGTATCTGAGGCGTAAGATTGTCCCAATCATTTGCGCGGCGGGTGAGTGTGAACGATGGGCATAGGTCAAGATATCATATAATTGCTCTCGAACCGGTAGTATATCGTAATAATAAGCCTGGACATTTTGTTAACAAACATAAAATAAACTTCACAGCGTCTAAGGATCGTCACCTGAAAATCATCCGGGCCAGATGTCTCTCTGAAGAGATCCGCGATTTGCTGCTCACGAAATTTCTCAGTTAAAGCCGGATCCATGGAAAATACAGAATCGTGGGGTATCATGATGAGGTTATATTTGTCCGAGCCTAGACAAAGTTTATGAATCGCGATCCAAGAGGCCAAGCGTTTTGGGAGAGATGTTGTGTTATCCTTGAGGAGGCAATCCGCCATGGCAATATACTTTTCGACAGAAAAAGAAGCAACTTCTTTAAGTGGTTTGATCATCCTGTCAAGGAATGCAGCTAGCATCCTCTCAAACTGAAGGCGACTTGGCATCGAGCTGGCGTCTAGCTTCCGGAGACTTTGGAGAATGAATGCTGGAAGCGAAATCAAAGCAAGATGTTCCCAGGGTTCAATGTGTGAATGATGGTTTTGAGAACCGTCTTGATCTGAGAATGTTGTGGTGGGTTTAAGTTCGAATTGGGAAGTTGTTGAGCCACCTCGCGTACTGGTAGTAGCGCCTACAGAAGATAGCAATGGCGAGAGATGTACAGTAGTCTCTGGAGAAATGGTACTCGCGATGAAACGACCGGTGCGATTAGATTCTTGATCTGAAGTCTCATCTTCCGAAAGGCTAGAGGACACACTTCGAACCTGTACTGCAGCAATATTGTGGCCATAAAACATATGACTATTGTGATTGTCCTGGCTGACTTGAATGGAGTCTTCTGTTTTAGGCATGATTTTTTGAGTGATAATTGGGGTGGCACTGAATTCCCGGACTGCTTTGTGTGGTTTCTTTTTTTTTGGAGTATAGTTACACTCAGTTCCCGGGGCCACTTCTGTACAACTATTGCAGATGGGGAGGTTTCTGTCGCACTGAGTAGATGTTTAACCCCTATATCGTGCAAGGGTCCGAGAAATGCGCTTACTTTTAGATTATTCTCTCGACAGCGATCACAACGAGGTATTCCTCTGTGGGCGGGGGTGGGTAGTGGAGTATACTCGCAATTTTTTTCGCCATTGAACCAGGAGCACTGATTGCACACTGGTATTACTCGATCACACTTCGAGGGAGGAAAACATATCCAGTCTGACAACATTATAAGACAGCAAGGCAAATAAACGGACCTTTAAATTACTGGTTCGACAGTGGTCGCAACGAGGCTTTCCTCTTTTACCTACCCATTGCGACTGGCGTGCCATATATACTTTTGGATTTGGAATGCGAATGGTAAGTTGACCGTCGTCTGCAGGTGTGTCGGTGAATACCGGTAGTTCTTGTATTCCTCTGTACTGGACAGACATGCGGAGCGATTAAGACAATAGGTTGGCTGGTCAATGCCGTAGGGGAGTTATCGATGCGATTCAGACGTGACGTGACTTGAATGTGTGTGGACGATGAATTTTGGCCTCTTTTGTGTAGCTTGAATAGTAATAATATTTTCTTATTAAATATGGTAGGAACCAGTATGTTAATGTCTGAAAGTAGGGTTCCATGCGCATCCTCTGCGAGCGCTTGGTTGGAGAGACCCATATATAGATAACGTAGTTGAAGAGTGACACAATTGATCTCGGGCCTCGGCATCGACCGACCATCTTCTCTGGCGCACGTTGACTTAGAACTGAGAAGTTGCATGCATCCAGTCATGCACTACCATGCATCACACGGTCGTGTATTTGGAAGCGAACTATCCCGACAAAGTGCCCGGAAGCCCTTCCAAAATCCTTATATATTGGGACATTGCTTTCCCAATGGTTCTCTGCCATTCACTTCCCCCCCATACCTTCTTTCTAGATGTTCCTCAACATCCAACGTTGGTTAGCCTGTACCATCGCTTTATGCGATTTTTCTGCTCAGGCAAATACTGTCAACAAGCGGGCAGTTGACTTTTTCAACCCATCGCTCGGAGGCGGCAGTATGCTTGACAATGGTAACGATACTTTGATTACTACTGTACTAACTTCTCTGACCATTTGACACCCTTACAGCTGGACCCGGCGTAGGAGAACCGTTGAACGTATGTCATACATTACCTATTAATAATATTTCAGTATCTAATTGTTCTCACAGGTCATTATATCAGGATTGAGTTCCCCTAGTGTGCTTACCGACTCCGGCTTCCTCAACTTCGCAAGGGCCATAGGATTGTGAGTTTGGTTCCAACGTGAAACTCTATAGTCTGCTTATCATACTGGCATCGCTCTTGGGACTATTTCTCAAGCTCTACAGAATGCTTTGGAATTCATCTAGGTGACCCCCAATCTGCCAACTTGGGTGACGGGAATGGTTTCGTCAACCAAACTGTACATCCATTCTTCTATACGATGCTTTCACCCATTGATCGCTGTCCATGACAGGTGGAACTCCGTCAAGATTTCGGTAATTCTGACGTTGGAACTTGTTTAGAAAGCTTGATTGGAGGCAATCATTTTCGGTGAGACAGCATATTAATGTGAATATCAGAATATTAAACACACTCCCTCAGGGTTTATCACCAGAACGGCCCTAATGCTAATAGCGGAGCTTTGTTCCTTGCGTAAGTCGATATCTGACTAGGAATTTATAGACATTTACTATATTATATCAATAGCGTATCTAAAGAAGAGGCAAGTATCGATTCCTACAATTTGCATTTCTTGTTCTGATCTTGAAAATTTATAAAAGGATGCTGAAGAAAACCATACAATTGTTCCAGATGGCTATGACATAGGCATGCTTACCGCCGTACCCTTTGTACTCATCTAACTGCTTAGCAGGCCGAGACGAACTTGTTGCAAGCGCCGTCGGAGTTACCTCTTTTGGTGGAGTGACATATTCGACTACTGCTGAGACCATCCAGGGCCTCCTTACGCCCGGGAGTAACGGGTACGCACATTATCATTCAAGTTATAATCATCATATACTGTGCTAATTCTCTTCTACATGAAGTATAAACCACGGTAAGAATAACTAAGACGCTACGAAAATGGCGACTAAAACTCCCTTAGATATCGCTATCGATGGCAGCGTGACTCTTCTCACTATAGCAGTACAGTAAAGGTATGGTATGAGGGTTGGCGTTTGTTTCGAGGACTTTAAATGTTATGAATGAGGTAGCCTACGCAATCAAAGTGAATTACATCCTTTTCTTCTTCGGTAGTATAACATGAAAAACAGCGATTTCGTACATAGCAGAGTCACGGAGAAGAGTGATACACAGAAGAGGTATCATGACCTAGGTGATATTGACCGGTCCTTTTGCACTTGGAAATCATATGCGATCGCCTTTGTGCTTCCTGATCCTCTACTTCGCTCACGGTCTTTCGGCGAAGACGATCAAGAACGAGATCAAGAACCTCGAAGTTGGCCGGGTTAGTGGCAAACTTTCTATGTTTTCTTGAGTCGGTGTGCTGCATATATGGTCAGTAAAAAAACCTGCGAACAGATTTTCTGATGGCTCACTGTAGAAAAGTCGCTAAATTTGGCGCGACAACTTTCACAATACCCGGG
This sequence comes from Agrocybe praecox, assembly GCA_964017145.1. Taxonomy (NCBI): domain Eukaryota; kingdom Fungi; phylum Basidiomycota; class Agaricomycetes; order Agaricales; family Agrocybaceae; genus Agrocybe; species Agrocybe praecox. Next base: position 2,254,144 of record OZ024842.1, on the reverse strand, counting down.
CTTGGAGGTTTCTTCTCGCTTAGGCAATTTCAGGGTATTCGTGCTTTTACTTCTTCTGAGTAGCCCGTGTTTGGAAGGTAGTATGGACGGCGGTCCCATGATGCCAGAGTCAGCACTTTGCTCAGCATCCTCCTTGTCTTTATTCGTGAATTTCAGGTTTGTGGTAACGTGCTGCTTAAGTCTTTCGACTAGCGCAGTTGGAAGTTGTATAGTCCGACTTCGGCCAGATGTGGAAGTCCCCGTCGTTGACGTGATACCAACGCTATTACCAGATGCGGCCATGTAAGCACCATAGCCAGAAGCATTGGCCGAGTCGTAATCATCATAATCATTAGTTTCGAAATCCCCATAACGGCCTTCGTTGTGAATTCCTTCGGGTAGGGATAACCTCCTGTTCATGTTGTTAAAAGAAACCGAGCGTCTCAAATCTCCCTGCACTCTGAGGTGACTGCGTGCTCCACTTTTCTTCCTGAAAGCTTCTATTTCTCTTTTCTTGCGCAGTTGCTCTTCGACCTTCCCAGCTTGTTGTTGCTGAACCTTTTCCCACCTCCGTTTTTCACGTTCGTCAAAGGGGACGAACGGATTCCTAGAGAAGGGATGGCAATGTAGGACAGGCCACGGCTTTTTAGCGGACTTGTCCTTGTCTTTGCAAATGGGATATTCGTGGGCCGCAATGGTAGCAAGTTCTTGACTGATATCTTCCACGAGAACGAAGCATGAGCCCTTTGAAAAGTAGTGATAGTCATGTCTCTTCTGTGTCGGATCGCGTTCAGTACTTCCGTGCATTTTCTCTGTCTGCAGTAAAGCAGATAAAGACAGATGGTTTGGTGCCGCTGCTCGACTCGATAGGCCTGAATTCGCTGGTCTTGCATCTAAGCAACGGGAGAGAACACTCTCAAGTTTTGCTGTACTCCAGATTTTCATTCCATATTCCATGGCTTTATCGACAAGACTCGATGCAGCAAGGCTTTCGCCACCCCTTTAAGATTGATCAGTTTATCTAAACATGAATGAGACGTAAGACAATCACCCGTTGGGTAGTTTGATAGGACTTTTCAGCATCTGTTTGCCCGAGTTCGTTCTAGTTTGCATGTTCTCTTTGTCGGAATTAGCCATCGAAATATCTGTTATCAGGTGCGTGATAGAAGCCGAGAAGAATATTTCTATTTTCTATAGCAGAGTAAGAATAAGTTTGCTGATTTGAAAAGGAACCATAAGGCGACATACTCCTCTGAGTTGATGGATCTTGGACTTGAGATTCTGCTGCATATTCTGAGAAATACTTTCCGAGTCGATGTAAAAGGTCCATGTTGGAAAAGCTCGTGTGTATTTCTGTTTGAACTCTGCTGCTTTTTGGTCGCGCTCGGCTTGCTTTCGTTCTTTCTGCAGATCTCTCGGGGGCGGTGGGTTTAGGACATGTGGGATGGTAGCTCGGGCACGTTTCGTGATAGGTGCTGGCTGTATGTCTGGCTGGTCGGAGGAGTGGGCGCGTTTTGACCCCGAGATCGTTTTGGGTTGCTTGCCTAGGCTGGGAGTTGAAGGGCCTTGGATATGCCTGGTGGCGAGGGGTCGTCTTTGGGTCATGTAGGAAGTCATGCTGGGAGTATGTTAACCAAGAAAGAAAGAGCAAATTCACGTTGAGAGTTGTAAATGCCACTTCATATGTGGGAGGACGTGGAAGAGGTCTTAATCAATGTCACCCTTGTCAACATTTAACGCGACGAGCATGTGACTTTTCGTTCACCGCGATCACCTGATATGTGACAGAGTTGGTCACACACTCCCCCTTAGAGTTCGGAAGGCTGAGCTAGTAATCTCAGATACTTATATGTCGAAGTAGTCCGCACCTGCTCTTATATATCTCCACTGCAGGCGTTGACAGAATGTCAGACTACAATACCTCCTTATTCCGTCGGCTAACATGGGAAGGCACTGTGCCTCTAGAAATTCGTGTCGATCCCAAAGAGCTTCCTGCCAATTCAAATCGTGGACTGGAATGCTACTACGTGCAAGCACCAAGGATCAGTTATCTGCCGTTAATTGTCCCCGAAATCAGGCGCTTTCTAATGGACGTTGTCTTTGATGAGATTGCTGCCAAAGGTCTCAAAGACGAAGAATGGTGGTTCGAGAGTGAGGAGGGCACATTGCTCAAATGGTACGTTTATGACCAGTGCGAATTAGTGATACCAGCTAATGTTGTATAGGCACTGGCCAATTGGTGTTCTGTACGATAACCATACTATTAGTGCTTCTCTTCGATCCTCTACAGCACCCTCCTCGTCTACGGTAACTCCGATGCGCTTAATTCTCCACCTCGCAGCTCCTCCCAATGATAAACTATTCCTATCTCCAACGGTAGAATCTTGTAAACAAGCGTTCATGAACCAACTGAAAGAAGCTGACTTCATTCGATGGGGCAATACCAAGAGAATGACATCTCTCAGAAAAGCTGATCAAGATGGATTGTGGGAGGGCATCCGAGAGCGTGAGTGTCGAATAACGTACTCTGCATTCCCAACCAAGGTCTGAACTAATTTATAGATAGTTTTGACGACTTTTGGAGAGTAGCATCAAAATTGATGCCGTCAGTTGGTTCGCCTATGCGATCTACTTCACCCCCTCCTAATGGATCCTCTCTTTCGCGCCCTGTGTCTACGGACACCGCGAACTTAGACCGAGATAGTGCTTATAGTATTAGAAGTGTCCCGATAAGAATATACTTGCCTGATGGACCTGTGTTGCAGGAAGTTGCTCCACCTTTGCTTGAGGATGGTATGTTACTACAGAAATTTTCATCGTTAGCTGTCTGCTTATCAAACATTTGGCAGGTTCTCCTCAAACCCTTTCCCACTTTTTCTCGACCCATCTTCCACTATTATTTCCTCCTCAACCGCCCCCACCGCCACCATCTCGTCATAATCCAAATCCGCAAGCGCCTAATATTCCCGCATTAGCCCATGTCTTAATTCAAGGAGTAATTTCACCTCCGGATGCTGAACTTGCTTGGTTAGGGGCATGCATGGCAGGAGCGGATGGGTGGCTTAATATGTGTGTTGGCATCAATAGAAGATAATTCTGGAGATGGAATTTTGGTTTCGTTGATTATACCCAAGTTTCATCAATATACATACATGAAATCATAATTGTTGCAGGAAATAGATACTACTGCTCAGACATCAAACTTAACCACTTGCTCGCGACCTCCACGATCAATCTTGACCAGCCGTTTTGCAATACAATTGTAGAGGACTCTTGTAGCACTTTGTCCTACTACTGCTACCCCGCTACTCTTAGCTTTGAGTGTAAGAGTCTCCTTGACATCATGCAGCGACATAGAGTAATTAGGGGAGGCAGAGAGTAACATTGTCAAAAGATGGGCTATTTGGATCTGTTGGAATGTAGGGGCATTTGTGCCTTCTCCCGAGACCGAAGACACCGTAGATGCGATCGGCGAATCAGGGGTAGGGGTCTGCAATGATAGAGTTTGCAAGTAAGATCTAAAAAAAGGGAGTTGAGAAATATAGAAAATTTATGGGCATGCAAAGTACTGACAAGGTTTCCTTAACAGGGGCTGAAGTTGTTGTCGATGTTAGTGCAAAATTAGGAGGGGGTAAAATGTCTCCAACTGTCGACCAAATCTTGGACTGGTGGATGAAGATGAGATCGCACAGCCACATCGACACAGTGAATCTTGCAGGCTCACCACAATACGTTCAACCTCTTCGTCCACCTTTATCTTGCGTGGTCGCGCAGTTGAGCCCGCAGTAACAGTATTAAGCTCTTCTTTTGTTTCTTGTGCCCGAGGATGAGGATTGATAGGCGTATTCGAAGAAACAGTGAGGCCAGCGTGTTTGGTCGCGTCTAGTGTGTCTTCATCTTGTGGAATCCTGGGGGTCAAGTCTTCGACCACAGATAATGGCGATGGCGCGGTTTCAGTAAGAGAAGTCTCATCATCGGCGACGCTGATATCCCCAAACAGCTTCAATGGTTTGAATTCAGAGGAGCCTATCAATGGGCTACCGAAAGAGACAGAGCTCATATCTCCAAGGTTGACTTCTTCATCGAGGAGATTGTCCGCGAAACGAAGGACGCGGGAAGGCTCGCCCGGTGTCGCCCAAAATTTGTCCTCTTGAGGAGACGAAATTGGAAGAGAGGGAGTTGGTGTCGGGGCTGTATCCACAGGAATTTCTTTCCTTTTTTCTTGCGGATGCGGGGCTTTTTGCAGTGTTTCCTTCTGAGAAGAGACAGTTCCTGTCAGTTTACCCGTAAGATGATCAACAGTATTGCTAAAACCTTTTTGGACAACTCTGCAACGCGAGCTTGAAGATCTTTGATCCTGGACTCCTCTTGTTCGACGCGTACTTTGGTAGGTATTGCTTTCTCAACGGTTGATACCTAGGTTGTTTACATTGATGCAGACGTCGCGTTGACATAAGAAGACGCGTTACCTTCTCGAGAGTGGCATTGAGAGATTTGATATTATTTCGAACCTGTTCAAGCTTGTCGAGAACGGCTAGAATCTGATCATAGGCCCTTGGCATGGGACGGATGGGCTGACTGAGACGGAGATGAGGATTGGCAGGTGAGTCGAGGAGGCAGACGCACTATTGTTCGATGTATTTCAAAGCAGCTAGTGCATAAACTTCCGGTTCTATCTCACGTTTCTGTTCTCCATGCTTGCGAAGGGGAGTTGCGCCTGGGAACTCGGTACGGCTGACTTGCTGTGTGTCCAAGAGACGAAAGAGCCCGAGCTCGGATGGATCAATATCTCTGATGAGATCACCGAGATGAGTTGTGAGAACAGCAGCAGTAAAGATTGGGAAATTGTTTGAAGATGCGGGGGCGATGTTGGCGGCGGTGGCCCTGATAGCGCGGGTGTTCGTTGTGAGACGGTCTATTTGGTCAGAGAGAGAAGCCATAATTGATCCTCAACTGAATTGTTGACAACCAATCATGATTCCTAACAAGGCAACTGCCTTTCGTCTCTCTTCTACCAGGAGCGGCTCTCAACGGGCGCTCATTATTCCCCCTTTTCTATTATACCATATTCTTTCTTATCCTATCTTATGTGGGAACCCTTGCCATTAATTGTCTATGGATATGCCGTCCATCCTCTTACCCCGTCTCGACGAGAAACAAGGCACTCTACTCGTAATCGCCTCTCAACTGTAACCGAGGCCTCCACCGATGAGCATTCAGTGATGAGGGACGTCGTTGCCTTGGAGGTCGGCGATGAAATCTACGCGTTTGAGAAGTATACTCCCTCCCCGAGAGATCCTGTAGAAGGTGTTTGGTATAGAGGGTGAGCACACGTCAGCCTGTAACTCTGCGCCTCCCGGAGCTAAAGCAGCCCTGGTTCCACAGCTATGTTCTATGTACAACGCGGAGGCCGCCGGTGACATGGTCTTTGTCAGATCCTTCGTCTTCAACTTCAGTCGCCCGTCCTTCTGTCAAAGTCGAAGAGACCCAGCAGGTTTTCATCGGCATATTTCCTGCATCTCACATCTATGTACGGGATGAGCTTCCTGATGCTGAAGGCAGGCTTCCCGATCTTGCTCGTTCGTTGCAAGCAGGAACCGCTCCAGTCGGCCATAGTAGTCCTGGAGATTCCCTGGGAAATTGGAATAGGGATAAGGCTGGCCTAGGCATGGATACAGTGAAGGAAGAAGATGAGGATCCAATGTTGCGCAAATCATTCAAACTTGGACCTCCTCCGGATCAAGCAAATTCTTCCCGTGCTGCTTTGCCAGTCTATCCAACCAGCATCCGTTCATCATCACCAGTCGAATCCCATGTATCGAAACCATTACCACCTAGACCGTCTCGAAAATCGGGAGATGATACAGCTTCAGGCGGTCAACAACCCATTATCGACGAAATAGCGTCAGCCTTGCGAGAGTGGCATAGCCTTATGTTTCAATATCTGGCTCGACGTGATTACAAACTTTTTATGATTGTCCGAGAGCATATAGAAGCGCTTCATTTAGGACGTAGGCAATTGCTTGCTCAGACCCTGAGCGCTGAGGAAACCGTCAACATGCGGAGAGATTGCGTAACCAGATTAGTCAGTGGTAATTTGGTTCAGGGCTTGGATGTCATTGTCAGGCATCCTACTTGGGGAGGGTTGGTGACCGTCGACGTTGAAGGTGAAATAGATCCACGAAGCTGGGTCAGTGCCATTCGTATGTATGCCATGCAAGTATCGCTTGCATATTTGAATGTCACGTACGAGGACTCAAGGCCATATTCGCTTGGACCCAGTACTGAGTATGTTGCCTCCGTCCCATTGCCTACGCCCGCCAATTCTGCATTTCCGGACTTCCCTTATCACAAAAGTCGAACGCATTCTATCGCCTGCCAAGTGGATGACTTTGGAAACTCGACCGCTAAATTTTGGCACGTTTTTCTGGATCTTCGGGCCTTCGTAGCATCGCCTTGTGCCCCAGGAGAGACAGCAGAATTGTTTTTCTCCCTCTACAAGAAACAAGGAACTCAGTTTGTCACTGAAGAATTCTGTGCTATCCTGAATAGCAATGGAGTTCTATCTCGTGATCCAAACGGCCGTATCCGCACCCTCTTTGTTGATTTAGCTGCTCCTGATATCCAGGACCCTATATACCTGGTGTGTAGGATAGTGAGGAATGGTGCTCCGAAAATTAGCAGTGGCAGCAGCTCGCGTATACACGGGGACGGGGGTCGTAGAGGTTCAGAGACATCGTTGCGGACAGATGCACTGTCGCCTACCACCACGGCAATGGGTTGGAATGATTCTATTGCTGCTGCGTCAACCTCTACATTGATCAGTCCAGGGGGCGCTCGCTTCAATAACTTCGGTGACAATCAACAATTTAGGAGACCATTTGGTTGTGCTGTCTTGGAACTTACTCAGCTCAGTAAAATGGTTGCCGAACAATCTGATGTGTCACCATTGAAGGAGTATAACATGCCAATTTTTGTACCCACCAATGAAGCTTCCTTCTCCATGATTCACCAGAATATCATCAGCAATAATACGAAAGAGTTTGAGAAGTCTTCAAGGTACTTTTTGCTTGTGTATGGCATTTACCTGATATTAACATGTTTTGAATAGAGCTGACCATCTCGCTGTTTCGATTAAAATATTTCATGGAAACGCAAAAATGATTAATCGGGAAAATACAGCACTTCTACAAGACACACCGCAAACGCTTCGTCTTGGCTTTCCAGATGTCGTGTTCCCTGGAGACGCTCGAAATGAGCTATATATCAAGCTGTGGTGCGGGGATTTCGGTTCCACTCACGGCGGCAATGGCCGTTACAGTCGCAATTTCGCTCTCCAAATGGGTCCACAACTCAACAATGTCCAAATTACTGTCGAGGTTAAAGATCAGAATGGAACAACTATCGACAATGTTATATCCCAAGGCAGTGGCGAGCCTCTTATGACCCAATTCCAGTCCATGGTCTTCATGAAATGCAATGAACCTACTTTTGGAGAGCTTATCAAGGTTCAATTGCCGACCAAAAGTACTCCTCAATGGCACCTCTTCTTCACCTTTAGAAATCGATCTAACAAATCAAATGGCAAAACTTCGCTAGAAGGGAATGACCGACCTTTTGCCTTTGCCTTCCAGCCTCTATTTCCGGATGCGAGCGCCTTTGTCGAAGACGGGAGCCATACATTAGTAATGTACAAGGCCGATAAGTTGGCAAACATTACACCATCGTTTTACCTAAGCGAACCATCGCGTCTTTCGGCTGGCCAGAAACCAGAGCAATTATCAATATCTCCTGATCTTGCACGTTTGGCTCCACCTCTGAAAGATACACTAACCATTCGTTCTTCACTCTGCTCGACGAAATTTACTCAAAACCCAGTTTTGTTGAAATTGCTAAACTGGGAATCGCAGGATAAGGAACTCCTGTCCGCTCTCCTTACCAGATTTACATTTGTTGGGGAAGGGGAAATAGTGAAGTTCTTGCGTAATATCTTCGATTCCCTGTTTGGCATCCTGGTTTCACAGAGTAACCAGGCCGGAGAGCTCGACCTTCTGGTGTTTAACGCCCTGGTTACCGTTCTTGGGATAGTGCAGGATCGACGCTTTAGCAATTTCCAACCAGTCTTAGATGTTTACATCGAGAAACATTTTGTCTGTGCGGGAGCGTCATCACACATTATACACTCCATGAACCGACTGGTATCTAACCCTACATCACCGGAGACAGCCTCGCCTCTTAGAGCAGCATTGAAGGTCTGGCATTACATTTTCAAATTCATTGCACGTTCCCGAGAACTTCAGAAGGCTAAAGAAATTGGGGTGGGAGGAGGAGCCACACTTGACTATCTAGAGTCCAATTTTAAACGTGAACTGCGCTCTCATCTATCGGGATTCACTCAAATGATGTCGACGACTTCGCCACCTTCCATCATAGGCACTCAAACTATCGCTCTCCAACACTTTACTTCCATCCTTCCGGAACTCTCCAAAATATTTTCCACAGTGGAACTAGTCTCGATAGCAACGACATTTGCCAATGCAGTCACAGTTGGCAAAGGAAAAATCGTCATTTGGAAATTAATCATGTATCTTCAGATCGTCAAGAGTTTTTTGTTCGACAACCCTGAATCTCGTTCCACTCTCATTGAAGCTGTCGTAATATGGATCAAACCTCACTTTGGACGATACGACGAATACGCTCATACTACATCTAACGACACTGAAGCTGCTCGCGATGCTGCGCGTGTTACCTGGTTGGAGAGCATCCGAATATGTGTAACGATTATCGCAGTCATGTTGGATAAACTGTCCCAAAATCTGACCAACAGAGCGATTATTGCGGATCGCAGAGCTTATGCCCAAGAACAAGACAATGTCGAATCTCTCTTACCTCTCATTCCAAGGTTAGTTAGTATGAAGTCTTTGCCTTTGACACCATCCTAATCGACTATGTATCAATTAGACTCCTGGACTCCTACCGTGAACTACAGAGCCCCGCCTCTAAAAAGGCAGTCGAAAAGACCAAGGCGCCTTCAACTATCAAAGCTTCCATTCCAGTCACATTCCCTGAGTCATACCCGTTCTCTTTGGTCGCTTCATTGCCTGAACCCCCACGAGGTGTCAGTAATTCTCCGTTGACTCAAGACGGAGAGTCCGTATTTTATCCCGGTCTTGGGGAAGTTGCAGTCGTATTTTTGGTCCTCGTCCTTTCTTCATCAACAAAGCATATTGCTTCCTTCTTGGAAGTAATTTTTGATATAGAGGGTCGTGATCGATTCGTTGCACTGCTTTCCCAATTCTTCAAAGTAGCCACTTCTATCCTTGAGAATGATGCTTTCCCCAAAACGTGGATGAATGTTAATATCATGGCCCACAAAGTCTTCATCAAAATCATGGAACCTATAGCCATAATTTTAGAGAAAGAATTCATTCCTCCTCAAGAATTCGAGTCTCGATTCGATGCTAATCTTTGGAGGGAAGGACTGCATATGCTTTTGAAGTTACTTTCTTCGGATCAACTTATGATCGAAGACTTCAGCCCACAGGTACGTTGTCATTGCTGTCATATTGATGTTTTACATGCTTAGTTCTTCGCAGAAACGTCGAGCTGTTTGGCGTCTCACTGGCGATATTCGCGGAGAGGGTGCTTCGATTTTGTTGAATTTATGGCAAGCACTTGGATCGGAGCACGTTTCTTCTAATGGTGAACCGATCGTGAGATATGGGGTATGTGCAAATTCTCGAATGTCAACTATGCATATAAATAAACTCGTCTTTGCAGGGTTATCAAGTATACCTCCACTCACTTGTCGGGCATGTTGTGAACCTTTGTCTTAGCCATCACGACCAGCTGAGGAATAACGCCGTTCAGATCCTCTACAGCATGATCGTCTCAGAATATCACCAATCAGAGCACTTTGATGGAATTGAAAACGAACTCGTAACACGTTTGGATTCGCTCTTCATGTCTGATAGTAAAGGCGACGATATTTCAAGGGCATTCTTCATCGGCCAGCTTCGTCACATGTTTGATACCTCCGATGTGGATGAGCAACTCAGGAACCAACTGTCCAATTTCTTAGATTCAGTGGACCTTTTCCTCGAGCTTTTGCTTAGCGTTCGTGCATTACCAGAAGGAGAGGAATACGCAGACGACAGAGTCATTGCTACGGTACGTGTACTCTTTAGGAGATGGACTGCGAACTAAATGCCTAACGTAGCTGAGGCTCATGAACTTCATTCGACGTATTGGAAGGGATGAAATCTATATCAAATATGTACACCAGCTTGTCAATGTAAGACATTCATTTTTCTGTTTGAACTTGTCTTTAACATCTCGTCCGTTCAGATGCATCTCCAGTCACAGAATTACGTCGAGGCGGCATTGACACTGAAACTACATTCAGACCTACATGCATGGGACCTCAACTCCTTCGTCCCGCCAATGGAGGATTTAGGTTTACCGCGTCAATCCCATTTCCACAGAAAGGAAACCCTTTGTTTGCTAATTCTGGATTATCTTGGTGCGATATTCTATTGTGCCTTTATTCGATCCTTAATGAACGTGAATCCTCAGGCAAAGGCAAAGCGTGGGAGAGCGCCATTGAAATCTGCAAAGACCTGGCATATCAGCATGCGGAAGTAACTTTCAATTAGTGAGTTACCGTGGTTTTTTGATATTTATCAAGATACTTATATACATCCAGTGGTCGTTTATCTGAAATTCTGCGACATCAAGCGGCTTTACTGGAACATATTGTAACAGACCAACGATATTACCCAGATTACTATAGAGTCACATTCTATGGCAATTTCCCTGCTGCAATCAGAGACAAGAAGTTCATAGTAAGTGCCTAAGACTCTTCTTCGCTACATTTCACTCATTGCAAATCACAGTACCGAGGCTACGAATGGGAAAAATTCGGGGCTTTCTGTGAACGCATGCTTAACAAACATCCCGGTGCTCAATTGCTGAAAGCTGCGGGAGAACCTCCTGTCGATATCCGATTCGGTGAAGATCAATATATCCAGTGTACAGCGGTCACTCCTGAGCCCGACCGAGAACAACTTGTTTTCAATAACCCTGATGTCCCTCTGGCCGTGCGCACCTATTACGAGCACAGGTTCGCTATTTATCGAGTTGATTCTATGATCGACTTTTACTGACTCGATGACATTTCTTTTAAATAGTGGAATCAATCTCTTTTCTTCTTCCAGGCAAGTCAGGAAGACGACACGTGATGGGACGGAGGAGGTGTGGGTAGAAAAGACATATTATACGACAGAGCAAGCATTCCCGACAGTGCTTCGGCGATCAGAGGTCATAAACATGGAACTGGTCGAGATATCCCCGCTGGAGAATGCGCTTCAAGAGGTTGAGGACAAGACGAAGGAGCTCGCTGGCCTGTATTTGAAATACCAAGGATTGGCCAAAACCGTACAAAATTTCACCACCAACGCATTAGCGATGGCGCTGAATGGGGCGGTGGATGCACCACTGAATACGGGAGTGGCTGCATATCGACAAGTTTTCTTCGGTCCAGACTACGTCGCACGCAATCCTGAACGAGCGGAATTGGTCGAAAAGCTGAAAACGGCAATAGACGAGCAAGTGCGAATGATAGATAGTTGTTTGAAGCTGCACGGACACTTGTGTCCACCGGAGTTTATCCCATTCCACGAGACTTTGGACAAGTTCTTCAAGAAAAACTTCCGCGATGAGATTCGTCGCCTGGCGGTAGATTCGGATGCGATTTCAGTGTCTACGACGCGTTCGCAGCAATACTCTTACGATCAGTCATCGAATTACGGGGATGGCGTAAATCGGAGCATGTCATCGTCTTCAACAGCGAGGTACAATATGCCGCCGTTGAACGTCGGTAGATCGATGATGCCGCCAGCGTACGACCAGCCCGTGAGTCCAGGTGGGGAAAGCAACAACAGTCCACATTCCAGACAGACGCCTCTTCAGCGACAAATAGCACATCTAACAAGACATGGTATCAATGGAGTGTCATCGGCACCAGGCGATCTGGCAGGAACAGATTCGCTCTCGGCAGAATCGCCTCACAATTCATTTGTAAACGTCGGCAATGGAATCCACAGTACACCTGCAGCTCAGACGTCTGGCTCATCTGTGGCAGGTTCATATATGGGGAGCATGGGGTCGCTAGGATCATTGAGAGGTCGGTTTTCACGATTTGGAAGTTTGAGGTTTGGTCGTAATGCAGGTGGTTGAGGATATTTTTTCGGATTGTCATATTAATTTTTCGTGCGGATTTGATACTCTGTATATCAGTAATTTCTTCTTTCTTAATATATGTGCGAATCTAGGAGTAAAACAGCGATAAAATCTTCAAAATGCTACATATATACAATACAATACAAACTAGACAAATACAATCTCCAGTGCTTAAATAAGGATAATAATACAAAGGCCCAAACTAGCAAAACGATTTACAAAAGAGCAAGCGATACGCGGAAAAGAGAGAGACGGAGAGAGCAAGTCCAAGATACCGGCGAATGATCCTACATATAATGATCTGCAAGGTTGGCAAGAGTGTCGTCCGGCATGGTGTGGAAACCATAGTTGTCATAAATGTTAAATTCCAAAGAATGTCCGTCGATGAAAGCGGGGTGACCGTTGGCCTCGGCAACATGATAAGGCATGTTGAAGTCTGGTTTAAAATCTGTGGCCGCCGACCAGGAGTGATCCGTCGTATCTCCAGTCCCAGAAAAAAGGGGGAAAGCAGAAGTCGATGACGATTCGGAGGATGACGTGGCGGCACTGTCTATAGGAGAAGAGAAAGGCTCGCTTTCAGCATTGAGGTGTGAGTCTCTCGCGAGAGAGAAATCGTCTGCGAAAGGCTCAAAATTTGGGATTTTCTTGTCCAAAAATCGACTGTCAGCGGGCTCTTCTTCAGGTGGGTACGAAAGCTGAAGTGCATATAGCTCCGGACTTTCTGCAGAAGGAGCAGGGGGAGGGGAAGCTGATTCTGTGGAATTGGGGGTGGTATATATGGACTGTTCGATATGATATTAGTAAAGGTGGAATATATGCGCATTGGATGTGGAACACCCACGTATTTGGACAAGATCTTCTCCAATGCCTGTCCGAGCAATGTCCAATCGAATACTTTGAGATCCTTTTCGATATTGCGAGGTTTGGGATCAGGAAACTCCATGATGCGCTGAAAGAACTCGCCAAAGCCTGGCTTGTGCTTGGACACGGTAGTAGGACGGAGGCCTTCCAGGTTGCGCCTGATGCGGTTTTTCTCCTCTACAGGGAACTCGCTATTAGTAAGGCGCTCGAGGAGATATATTACGTCGACGGAAGTGACGTAACACGTGTCTGACTCTGTACGATATATGCAAGAGATGACGCTATCGCTTTCGTAGTAATCTTCCTGACTAATGGGCTCGCATGAGACAATAAGGCGCCTGCCATCTTGGATTTTGGTAAAGCGGACGAGACGGCGACCTGCAGTCACTTCTGATGTCGTCCAGCCCGTGCATATATCCGAGAGAGGAGTAATAAGATCAAGGACAGGCGTTTGCGCATACAACTCCTCCTTTTGTGAGGAACTCTGCTTCGTACGGACAAGAGACTGTGTTTTCGAACGACGATGGAGGCGGGTGTTCCGTTGAGGAGAATTGGAAGAGCCAGGTGGAAGAGGAGGGGTTGGGTTTGAACGCCTACGAATAGAGGTCATGTCGGGGATCTGAAGACGTGGGAGAGAAGAGGAAGCTGCCGATGAACGACGCTCTTTTCCTGGTGCTCACGCGTAAGTTTTCTGTAGCAATGAGAAACAGGAGAAGAAGAAAAGAACCTGGAGTCCAATAAGAAAACTCGCCAAACGTAACAGTGTCTAATATAACATTCTCCTCATTGAGAGCTTGTACTGAAATGAGAACTTTTGAAGAGGGCGAGTTTCTGTCAAAGGGAGGTGCAGAGGCATGAAGTTGCCATTTGCCATAGTCGACCGAGGGCAAAAGTCTGACTTTTGTAGGAACAGCCTTTGTGCCGACGACGAGACGGACATACATGGCGTCTGCGAGGTCAGGCTGGAAGTGTATGCGGACAGTGATAGGAACGCCGCGCTCGCCCTCCGTGGGAGTGAAGCCCAGGACATGGATGATACCAGCGGGGGAGACGACGGGAGATTGGAAAGCCATGAAGAGAAGGAGAAACAGAGCGCAGACTATCTTTAAACGGATCCACAAATCCGAAAGGGGCTGAACAATAACAACAATATCCACCGATCAGTTCCCACACCCGATATGGCGAACCCGCCAGCTGCCTCCGTCATAAGTCCGGATCAACGCCGGTATGTGTCCCGACCCGGCCACCACCCGGCCACATCCACCGCAGGGACTCACGAACACATCCTGATACGCGTCGAGGAGGGCGAGCACCATCTGGAATTTGACAGGCGCCTCCTGCTCAAGGATGTGTGTAAGCTGCTGCGAGAGCTGCCGGAAGACCACAAAGTCGGACTGGCCCTGTCCGTCCCTCTGCCATGCATAAGTTAAATAATAATGATAAAAACAGCACCATAACTCACCTTTTCTCTTGGCCCGAATGCCCGTATTGTCTCGACATGGATGGCCTCCTCGCCTCCAACAGACATGTATACGGTCATGACCTCTGGAATGGTATAGCGTACGCGATTATCACGCATGCGCAGCTTATTCATCGAGCGGGCGTTGTGTTCACGTGCCCATTCTGGGAGGGCATTGAGGGTGAGGCCCTTTTCTGGACAAGTGGGGAGCAGTGAGGTGCGGATATGATCTTCCTCGACATAGCCCTCCACACTCCGCCTATCCACAAAACTAAATAAAATAAAAAACAAAAATAACATAGGACACCACTTACTCCCGTTTCCGTTTCGAGCGCTTCTTTGTGAGACCCCTGCTATCCGCCTTGAGACTCGTCATCGCTCGATCCAGCGCCTGCTGCACTGTACTGCGCCCGACAGCCTCTGAGAGCTCTTTTATTGCCGCAAAGTCGCCCTTTCCGCCGGGCTGCAGCAGACGACGAGGCACATTTCTGACACGCTCCAATTGGGCACGTATTTCTTCGAGATTGCTGATATCTTGTGCGAGGGACATGGTGGTCAGAGTGGAAGAATTTATTATTGTCACGTCACGCTCAAGACCATACACCCGCACCCACGAGTCCTCCCCACTGACCGCTACTGTTTATTTCTCCAACGAGCACGAAGAGAACCCTGCTATCATTTCCTTCCACCCGAAAATTATATTCTTTCTCCAGTAATCCTAATTCTCTCTTAGACATCGTTACCTATTTTTATCAGCAATAAATTTGTTTATATACTACTACTACTCACCTGTCCCGAGTCCAATCCCAATGCCTTTAAAACATTCTCTGCATTTCCAAAGTCTCCGCTTCCAAGGTAAAATGCAACATCTCCAGTCTCGTCTGTCTCATTTCCACCCCCCGCTAAAAGACTCGAGCATCCTTCTTCCCCGGCTCGTTCGGCAGCCGTAATCGCCAGGCGACGAAAATAATCCCTGTCGTCGGGAGCAACGCCGTTGGAGGGCAGTAAGAGTAGATGTTCTTCGTCAAAAACGAACGAAACAGAGGATTTTGCCTTGACCCATTCTACAGTGGTCTTGATAGTGGCACACATTGGAAAGCGAAATGTGATCCGTGACGAGCGAGGTCACGCGTCATCATTGCTGATTTTTTGGAGTTGACAGTCCTTCCCTTCCTGTACTTTCTCATGTTGCGTACCCTTGGCAGAGATGCCACCAGAAGACATTCATCCTTGATACTCCTCCGCTGCTATTCAACTCCTGCAACATCCACAACAACAAAGCCCTCAACCTTGCCCATTCCTCCACGACCTACCACCAATACCAAGAAACCAAAGATCGACTTACGACCAGCTCCCATAAAGCCAAAGCCCCCACAGACTCCCTCCAAGATCCCCCGCACTTTTTCTGTGCCCCAGTCTCTGTCCAACACCCCACACTCCGAGAAATTAACGGAGGAAATCAAGAAGGACCTTCATGACGCCGAAGCCCATGGCATCCTTACCCCACCACCACCCGATGCAAGTTGGGCTAAGCGTACTCTCCATCAGGCTATCCAGCTCTTTGTAAGAATCTACTCAAAATTTCTGTCTTTTTCGACTCATGGTTGCCTGCCAGAAATTCTATTATCGAGGTGTCAAACTTATATTCAGTCGGCGGAAACAAATTGCAATAATCAACGCTCGTGTCAAAGCAGGCGGTCCTCCTTTGACAAGATCAGAGTTCAGGTTGATAGAAACCCAGAAGGATGACATCAACAAGTACGTCTTTATCTCTCACTAATATCCCGTATTTACATTATATCCAAGAGTCGTTCCTTTCCTCATCATTGCCCTCATACTCGAAGAAGTAATTCCTTTAATAGCCATCTACGCTCCTTTCATGCTCCCATCCACCTGCATTCTCCCTTCCCAACGCGAGCGTATTGAATCCAAGCGCGTCGAAAAGGCCCAGACCTTTGCTTCTCAATACCACAGCATATACGTCGCCCTCCGACGCGCCGAACAACCAGACGGTTTTCTACCTCTTTCGGCCCTACGCCTAGCCTCAGCACCTACAGCCGTATGCGGGTATGTCTTGCTTTTTTTTTTAAATTTATTGTGCATTGCTAACACGAGGTTGATAATCTAGCCTTTTTGGTCTTTCCACTATTGGTATTGACTTCCTTCGGATACGACGCATCAAGCACCGTCTCGAATTTATCACGAGGGACGACCAACTCCTTTTGCAGGACAACAAGCAGCTATCCCAACGCGAGCTAGTAGAAGCGCTCGAAGAACGCGGAATGTAATGCACCCTTCATTCCTTCCACTCCATTTTTTCCATACTAATTTGATTACTTTAGCGCTACTGCTAATTTCCCGCAGAAGGACCTACATGCTCGGTTATCATGGTGGCTCGACGCTATCAAGGATTCTAGTTCCCAGATCGACGACAACGCCCTTGCTCGTCGCCTCGCCCTCGCCATCTCACTTCGTGCATAAACTAGACACTACTTAAGCGCTTCATGGATAGATGCTATTCTTAATACACACACACACACATTTATATTTATATATTGTTGTTACTATTAGAGCGTTGTTGCCCTTACATATGCCAACGCGTCCCAACCCTTTTTATCTGAGGGTCGCATCATGATCGCCCTTTGAGCTTTGACTAATGCATTCCGCTGCAGCAACAAGGTTTCTTCGTCCTCTCTTGTTCTTGTCAAAATGGTCTGCGCCACAGCTTGAATGTTCAATGCTTCGACATCTGCGTCCGCGTCACCCGATTTACTATTTGGTCCTTCTTCGCCCATTCTCGCTAAAAGTGCAAGCGCCGCGTCCGCCTTGTTCTCCCCGCTTTGTACCATTAAGGCTGCAAGCCTGTTGCGTGAGCCTAAGCTGGACGGCTCAGCGTTCACTGCATGCTGAGCAATGGACAGCGCTCCATTCATGTCCTCCTAATGTATTTGAAATCCATTTTGTCAGCATATTATTGCCCCTTGAAATGCAACGCAAAATAAAAACACACCTGGGCAAGGTGGTGTTGGATCAGCAGATAATCCACGTGGCGTTGAGGGTCCAACTGGTGTTTTTGGTCGATGGGCAATGCAAGGATTTCGGACAGAGCGGCATCGACGAGACCGTCGTCGTTAGTCACTACACCCATCCCAGCAAGTGTATTAATCGCAATAAGATTCTCTGGGTCTGTTGCGATACTTAAAATTTAAGAATCAGCCACCAGTTCTCAAATCATACACTAGGAAAAATACCATTCCAATAACCGCGTCTTTGAGGTCTCTTTGGCTTCGTCTGAGCCCATAGCCCATAGCGTTTGTGCGAGGACTATGACGATCTGTCCGCGAAGGGTAAGGTCGTCCTGAGCACATGCCAAGCCACTTTCCAGCATTCCCAGTGCATCCTCCAGATTACCAAGATAAAAGTTAGCTAACCCTAATCCAAGGTGACATTGTACTTTTAGGGCTCTGATGTCAGTGTCCTCCTCTTCTTTCTCAGCCAATAGTCCCAGTGCACTTTCAAAGAATGCGACGCTTTCTGAATATGCACCTTGGGAAAGCTTTAGTCGGCCTAACGTTCCATTTGCAATGGTGTATTTCCTTTCCACCTCAGGATCTTCTGTTTCTTCATAGGCTGATTCTAGTATCCCGATGGCGCGTTCTACAAGTTCTGCTCCCAAATCCAGATGGCCGATTTTCTCGCAGACTAGGGCAAAAAGATGCAATCCCGACACTTCTTGAGGCCTGCTTCGGCAATAACGATCCAACACGAAAAATGCAGGCAGAAGGGACTCGTGTACTAGATTCTTCCGCGACAATTTTCGTGTCGAGCCAAGTACTCTCGCTGCGTATTCGTAATCTCCCTCTGCCTATACAGTACAATGAGCAACACGAACGGGACAACCATTAAACAATTCAAGCTTACCACAGGTGTAGGTAACCCAACAGCGTGTTCGAGCAATAAAGCGGCGTCTGCTTTATCCTCGTTAGCAGAAGCGATCAAAAATTGGCCAATCCATGCCATAGCATTATCCGGGTCGAGCACTTGTGCCCTGTAAAGAGCCTCATTTGCCAACTCCACATCACCGTGATAGTAGTATAAAAGGCCCAGGTTTATCCACGCTAGAGGATTCTTGGAATCGACGTCTAGGGCCTTGATGTAAGCGTGTTGAGCAGCTTTCGCGTGCCCTGAGAAATACGCATTGCCTAACGCGATCCAATATAAATCTTTGGCAGGGTGAAGTTGCAGAGCTTTCTTGAGATATTCGACCACCTTTTCTTGTACCATAGAACTGGATGCAGGCCGTACTTTTGCTGCCCAAGACTGGAGGGCGACACTTAGGTCATACCAGACACTAGAAGTGCTGGTCTGCGTTGAAGAGTAGAGGGCGACCTGGCTTAAGCAAGAGTATATAGCAGCCGCATTGACTTGTACCGCGTTTACGTCCGCAAGAGTTTTGAATACTGGTGCGGGAACGATTTTCGTTATCTCGTCTGCCGCATCATGCGGTGCAATAAATGGTATAGCTCGTAGGACATCTTTCAACTTTGCTGCGTTGTTGAAGACGTGGAAATTTGCCAATTTGAATGTAGCGTCGGAAATAACTTTCCAAGCAATGGTGCGGAACCCCGGATTGTGTTCAATCATGTCGAGGGAAACACTAATGGCCAGGATGAAAGATCGTTCGGCTCTAATCTGGAAAGCATCGGAAATCTCTGACTGGCCTTGATCCAGGTGTGCTTGGCTTAGTAGAGCTAAAATACCGGCTTCATTTGGGCGAGTGGCTCGAATAGCTTCCAAAATCGCAATAGATTCTTCGAAAAGGCCCATCGAATGTTTTACTTCTGCAAGAGTATACGAGCATAGCCAGTCATCCGGATTCATGTCAAGTGCATGGGTAAGTGCCTTCAACGCTGCAACATGTCTTCCGGCTTTGTTGTACGCTTCTCCCAGCCTGACCCAAAGAGGCTGATCGTCAGGATCAACTCGCAAGGCTATCTGGAAAGATTTTATAGCTTCTGGATAGTCTTTGTAGTGCTTTACATCTATGTTAGCATAATTCACGCGTATGTTGCTATCATGACGTACAAATTTGACAATACCTAGGGCTTTCCATGCCCAGGAATTAGTAGGGAGATACCTGCTCGTGGGATCTAATTCGGCCTTTGTTAATCCTGCATTGATCCCTCCTTCTCCGTCGATTGTTCTCTGTGCTACAACCTCTACTAGGTCCCATTCTCGATCTGTCGCAAATCCCTCAGCTAGTCGACGGGCAGCAACAGTTTCTCTGGCATCGAGTTCGAAGGCCTTTTGAAAACACTTTGAAGATCGGATAGGATCCGAAGGAGAAGCATGCTCCAAATAGTAAATCCCAAGAGAAGTGAAGGCGGGCGCGAACTCAGGGTCCTGCTTCAGCGACCGGATGAGGTGTGTATACGCTGTTTGTATATTAGAACCTATTCGTTGTCTGGTGAGTGAGTTTATTCCGCAGTTAATGACGTCTGATAACCTACCTCCCAGATTCATATTGATATTTCCGATTCTCCAAAGACATCTCGCGCGGGTAGGAAGCACCTCGTCGCCTTCTATATCGTCCAGAACACTTAATACTCCCTCCAATTCACGCAAACCTTCCTCGATTACTCCAGACTGGGACTTACACCATGCACTTTCTTCCCTGGCACGTAATCCTGGTTCAATGCCATCTGGAAGAATAGATGATACCCTGTCAAATATAGGTACGGCGCCTTCCCAGTCTGTTGCTGCCTCCAGAATGAAACCTTGATTCATCAAAGCCGGTACATTCTGAGGTGATCTCTTGAGAATGTCGTTGATGATTGTGGAAGCTTCCTTATGATGCTTTGGTGAGAAGAAGTGTACTAGTGACGACCCAAGTATAGTCTGGAATCCTGTACGAGTCCTTTTGCTCTGTATCAGATAAGGTACTGCCGAGAGATGTATGGGAAGCCATACTTCGATAGATTTTTGCAGGTATTGACTTCCAGTTGTCCTAACTTTTGAAGACCTTTCTTGCTTATTTTGATGGCGTTTTCGTAGTCAACTTCAGTAAGGTATATTTCTCCAAGCAAACGGTTGCCTAGGATTGTATCGTCGAGGGTAGAATAAGCGGTCTATGTAGTTTTGTTAGTAGGCTGTCATCGAGAAATATCGTGGCTTACAATAACAACATCCAAAGGGTCATCTTCTCCCAAAGAAAAAAGCGCTGCCTCTTCTTCGTCATCCGCCAGCGCTTCACAGACATATGCGAAGTAGCCCTTAAAAAGCGACGAAAGCGTGGACAATGGGAATAGCCTAATAAACGTTCGTATATGTTCACGGTCGTACCCAGCTATCTTGCGATATCAGACGTGTGGTCGGTGATGAAGGATAAGAAGACATACACATATCCTCGCAATCTCTTCCTTCGAAGAAGATTTGCCAGCCAAGCTCGTCGCCCTTCTTTAGAAGGACTATTCCCTCAACGAGCTCATCTAACTCTTGTGAAATCCGGCGTTTAAGTGTATCGTCCGACGGTGGTATCGAATCCAAATGCCTTTGTTTGTATCGCAGTTGCTTGGCCTCTGTTTCTACCCTTAAATCATCAGAGGTATTCGGATGGTTGAGTAGTGAATCCCACAGCGATGAGAGCTGTAAACGTGGTCAACGCGAATCATTTTGTTAAATCATGATCCAAAGCACCTTCGACTTGTTAAATATTTCCAGAAATACTTCTTTGCGCAATTGCTCTACACTGGGGGCACCGAGGCGTGTTCTGCGTTTTTCCACTTCACGTCTGAGTAATTCTTCTTCAATATGTTCTGTGGTCGACACTATTTCTTCAAGGATGCGGAATCCATTATGAATCGCATCTTGTGACTCGTACGTGGTAGTAACAGTTGGATTGGTTGGATCGGGTTGGGGAAGAGTAGAAAGAAGTGTGTAATAACGGGAGTCGGGAAGATAATAAGACAAGGCATCGATTACCTGAGTTGGCGACGTCAATATTTGAATATAGAGTCATCCTCTTTCCAACATACCTGACTTTGCGTTCCATGTCGTCGATACAACGCTATTAGTTTCTGGAGTGTCTCAGCACATTTAACGGCATCTTGACTGGTTTTCGTTCTTAGAGACCTCGTATAGAAGTAAGGTACAAAGACTGATACCTCTTGTTGAACAAATCTAATAGTCGTTTGAATATCGTGCCCTGTTTGTCCCAATCTTGCCGCCGTTCATAAAAGCTGGAGAGGCCCTGTCGACGAAACCATTTGATCAAATGTCCGTCTGCTCCTTCAAATGTCCCTAACTCACCTGCCATGCGAGTGGTTGCGTTGGATTCAGCTCGGAAGCCTTGAGATATATCTAGTAATCCGTTGGGTTTGAGCTAATCTATACCAAATAAGAGGGAGATTACTTGCTCGCTTTTGTCGAACTCTCCGAGTTCTAACAGTGCCAGACCAAGAAATACGTGCCTACCGTATCATCGATGGTGAGCATGAGAGGTGATGTATTTTATATGAGCACAAACGCGTTGTAATTTTCGGGTTCGAAGTCGAGCACAAGCGCTGCCTCCTGTTTGGCGCTCGAATAATCTTTCTTCGATATGTGATCTCGGGCAGCCTTAAGATGGAATTTAGCAAAAGACATCTTCCAGATAGGTGAGTGTGGATTTATGAATTTGAAGGGCTTCTACATAAAGGAATGGGCAATGTAGTTCAACGTTCAAGGCAAATTCCTTTAGTTAGATGCTTGCAAACTGAGATTGCCACAATCAATTGTTTGGATCAGGGGACGATCATGGCAAGATCTAACCCACATGGCACAAGTCAACCAAATTACTACAGGAGTCAAGTAGTGAATTATTCGTTTCTCTACAACATTGACACTGCATTGCATAAAACGTCAACAATAATTACAGAGCAAATAAAAATACTGTACTGAGGTAAAATGGGTATATTACGGATAGCAGACAATAAAATGACCCATAACTTAAGTTTAAAAGAACAAAATCCCCAAAAGTACACACAGATATACGTACATCAATGCGCATTCCCTAGTAACAGACTACTCCGAGAAGCACGACGCCCACCTCGAAGGTAGTTAACATAGTCCACTAGGAATTGTACTTGTTCGTAGGTTTCGACTGCTTTCATGCTCCTGCGTCTTCTGACAAGTGTTATGACATTTTCAACGATGCGCAGTGTCGCATCCTCTGACGCTGAAAGATCTTGATTTCCCATTTCAATATGAGGCTGCCCAAGAGACTGGTGTAGCTGGCCACAGAGACCGAGGCGAAGGATCCAACAGCAAGCAATGACACCAGCGCGACCAACCCCTCCACGACAGTGAACCAAGACAGGCATGGCGCGCAGGGTATAGCTACGAATAATGATAATCAGGTGTTCATCTAGGAATTCCGGAGATAATGGTGCCAATCCTTCTGGCATGGGTAGACTACGCCACACGCATGTATCCATCTATTAGAACTGCACGGACACCAGTATGTGGATTTTACACACCGAAGAACGTCCAAACCAATGTTTTTGGCACTGCGTTCATATTCTGGCCATGGTGCCCCAAGAAAGGCCAATTCATCATCGTCCAAGCAACTGAAATGCGGCAATATGAGTAAGTGTTGCACAAGTTGGACATGAGACGGCAACAGACCATATTACACATTTTACTCCAAGGTCTTTCATCCTCTTCATATCTACGTCCAGGTCCCGACAGACGCCACTTCTGCCTTGTACAGACCCATCAAGTCGCACTGACAGATTTTGTTTATCTTAATTATACTTTCCAAGGTAAAATCCATCAACAGTACCTTTCTTTCCTGGACAAGAAGACATGTATAGATTTCCTATCATAAAAGATGAGGGAGGGTTACAAGGGCGAGAGAAGTCCACGGCGGGCGGGGTACAATTTCTCGAAGGAAACAAAAGAGCAGGTTGAAAGTGAGGGCTAGAGAGCTCGGGGTTAGGCGACTGTAGAGAGACTGCTGATGACAT
This sequence comes from Agrocybe praecox, assembly GCA_964017145.1. Lineage (NCBI taxonomy): Eukaryota > Fungi > Basidiomycota > Agaricomycetes > Agaricales > Agrocybaceae > Agrocybe > Agrocybe praecox. The sequence goes on along the minus strand of OZ024842.1, from coordinate 2,230,600 downwards.
TTTGATAGCGAGGGATACGGACATTCTTGTGTCTGGTATTGAGTTAGGCGCCCGACAGACTAAGTTGGGGTTTGTTTCTAAGCCATTATCAATAGCGGCTTGCAGTGCGTTGGATACGTGGGATCGCGTCACGAACCCGTTGCGTGCAAATTCAATCGACGATGAGTTTGGGTAGGATTGGACACAACGAGGCCTTGAATCACGTAGACCGGAAAGCCTATCTAAAGTAAAAACAAGGGGGATTTCTAGAACGGTAGGACAGTCTGGAGAGCAAGCCAGTAGAGCATGTGAAGAAATGAGGGCGATGAGGTCTGGAGGAATGACCATAGATACACTGTGGGTAGATGAGCGAGCAAAGAAGAAGAAACAGAAGAAACAAACATACTTGATAGGATGGGATGCAGAGGTTTTAATGGGCTTGTCTCTCGAGGGCAATAAAGGTGCGCAAAGAGGTTCCGACATAGCGGCCATGATTTGGTCGTGAAGATCAACATGGGCGCGGTCGGGCGCAGGATCCGAGTAGACTCTGGAAGGCCACCATGGGGGGTGGCGAGCATATATCAGCTGACGTTGACGGAGCTGATTGAACTCTTCTGGCAGACAGACTGACAGTGGGAGATATTGTACGGGGCAACCTGAAAAGGGGGTTGTAACGAGATATTAGTAGTGAAGAAGAAGCTGACCATGGAGACCAAATTTTGAGCGGTTATATTGGCTTGCATGATGCTGGGATGCAAGAAGAGAGACCTAAAAAAACATAATTAGAAAAATAAAAGAGCCGGACAGAAGAAAATAACGGACTCGCTCGTCGAACATGATCGTTGTAGCAAAGGGGGGAAATGATGGACAGCACGTGGCTTGGCATGTACTCTTGTTTTCCCATACGCTAAGCAGTGCACTGTTCTTCCCTTTCCCTCTCTCCTTCCCTACAGCAGGCTGGTTAAGCTCTCCACCGTCGTTTGCCCCTCCTTTCTCTTTCTTTCTCTTTCTTTTTATCCATGGCCCTTCGTTTCCAGACAAACTACGATTTCACAGATGTTCCAATTCCAACCACCCGACAACCACCTCCTTCAGGCGCAACCATTCGTCGAGCGAAAACCCTCACAAAACCAGAGCGAGGCGTCGCACCAGTCCCTCTCATAAACCCCTCGACCCCTCTTCAGCCCTCTGCAGGTCGTCCTCCAACCGCAACCGCAGATGACTACAATGGCTCCACATCATGGCGCATTTTCTCGCGCATAGTCACTTTTTGGGCCCCTGCCATCCTTCTCAGCTCAATTGGGGGTTTGAAGGATAAAGCTGTTAGGCAGGCTTGGAGGGAAAAAGTTGCCCTTTGCTTTATCATCACGGTCCTCTGTTGCACTGTCGGTTTTATCACCGTCGGTTTCCAGAAAGTCTTATGTCCTACCACAGGCACAGACAACCGCTTCATCCGTGTTGGCTCCACACCGGGAACTTTGGGTGTACAAGGCGTGATATACAACGTTTCCTCTGCCAAATCTACAGCAGACGTCAATTTCCCCTCTTTGTCCAGCATTCCAGGCCAGGATATCACTGCTCTCTTCCAGCGGGATGCCAGCAATTTCAAGTCCTGCAACAACCTCAAGTTTCTCGTGGCCTCGGAAGCACCTTGTTCGACCGCCACACCGTGTCCACTGAATGCCATCAATTCCACAACGACCTTCCAGGCTCTTGGTATGACCAAAACCTTGTTCCTTGCCGGTTACTCCTGGGACCAAGTAACGGAATTGGAAAATTATTTCGTCCTTGATGGTGCCGTGATCAACCTCAATCCATATATCAAGCGACATCCTAGTCTTGTGGCATCCGATAATGCAGACGTTGCTATTCGTACTATACTCAAGGACCAAGTGGGCAAGAGCGGCAAAGATGCAACACGTTTATTCTATAATCGCGCGGACCTCAAATCAGTATTGCCTTGTATAAAAGAGCGTTATTACGCCGGCAACATCGACAAAGTGACGCCTGGATGCTTTGTGTCCAGTCTCGTTTTGTACGCAGGTCTAATCGTCATCCTTGGTTTGGTATTCGTGCGCTTCGTTATGGCTTGCTTCTTCAATTGGTTCATGTCGAAGCACTTGGCGGGGCCACCCAGTAGTCAGGAATTCAATCGGTCTGCAATCAGCCCTGCGGTCATGCCTGAAGGCGCTAACGTTTCAGTTGATAATAAGAATGGAACGGCACCTTGGGCGGCCGGGCAGAAGAAACTTAACAAACCTAGTAAAATCGGTCGCTCCTTAGCTTCGTCTTCCAGCGCAACCTTGATCAATTCCGAACCTTCTTCAGCACCCATCATGAGCCTAACCCAGATAGGAGCGGAATTATTTGCAGTTTGTCTAGTGACTTGTTACTCGGAAGGCGAAGATTCATTGCGGACAACTTTGGATTCTATTTCTACTACGACCTATTCAGATGCTAGGAAACTTTTGTTTGTTGTCGCTGATGGCATGATCACTGGCGCCGGTGAAAAACGCAGCACCCCTGACATCTGTGTCAGCTTGCTCGAAGCTGACCCAAGGTTTGGAAACCCTATGCCGATGACCTACGCATCTGTCGGATCTGGTGCGAAGGCGCAAAACCGGGCCATGGTATATGCCGGTCACTATAGTAAGTACTTTCCACCCAGTTTTTATGTGTAAATGGCCCTTAAAAGCATACACCCAATAGCTGTAGCTGGGTGTCGTACACCTACCGTTATTGTCGTGAAATGCGGCACCGACGCAGAGGCACTTAGCGATAAAAAACCTGGCAATCGCGGGAAAAGAGATAGTCAGCTTATTCTGATGAATTTCTTCTCACGTGTGACGTACAATGATCGCATGACGCCACTTGATTTCGACCTTTTCCGCAAGATCCACATATTAATGGGTGTAACACCAGACTTTTTTGAGGTCTGTCTCATGGTAAGCATAGCGCCTCAACAAGTAGCCCTGCACAGTTGGACTAATTAATTCAATTACATAGGTTGACGCTGACACCAAAGTTTTTCCCGACTCTCTCAGATATTTGGTCAATTGTATGCATCACGATCAAATGATCATGGGAGTCTGTGGAGAGACGCGCATAGCAAACAAACGTGATTCCTGGGTCACTGCCATCCAAGTCTTCGAGTATTTTATTTCGCATCACTTAGCCAAGGCCTTCGAGTCTGTCTTCGGTGGTGTTTCTTGTCTCCCGGGTTGCTTCTCCATGTTCAGGTTAAAAGCAAGGAAAGCTACTGGCGATGATTGGATACCCTTAATCGTTAAACCTGAAATCGTCAAGGAATACAGCCAGAGCGAAGTGACCACCTTGCACCAAAAAAATCTATTACTCCTTGGAGAGGATCGGTTCCTTACCACGATTCTGTTGCGCACTTTTCCAAACAGGAAGATGATGTTTTTACCGCAGGCGAGATGTAGGACGGTTGTTCCCGACACCTTCAAGATTCTTCTCTCACAACGTCGACGATGGATCAACTCGACTATTCACAACCTCATGGAGTTGGTTCTTGTTCGTAACCTTTGCGGGACATTCTGCTTCTCTATGCAGTTTGTCGTCTTCATGGATCTTCTTGGAACCGTGGTTTTACCGATCGCTATTGCGCTCACCTACACCCTCATCATTGACATGGCCTTAACTCCACCTAAAAGCTTTCAAGAAGCCATTCCTCTCATGCTGCTCATCGCAGTATTAGGTTTGCCGGCCGTGTTAATTCTCATTACTACGAGAAAGGTCATTTATGTGTTTTGGATGTTGATTTATTTGCTTGCGTTACCCGTGTGGAACTTTATATTGCCATTATATGCTTTCTGGCACTTTGATGACTTCTCGTGGGGTGAAACGAGGTAAGGACAATGTCTGATTTGTTGTACGCCGTCTACTCACGCTTTTATCTTCGTGCGCAGAAAAGTAGAAGGAGAAGCGAAAGGAGAAGGGCATGGCGGTGGCGGTAAGAAGGACGACATGGCAGCGGTACCCATGCGTCGGTGGGAAGACTGGGAACGATCCCGACTACGCAAGCTGAAGCGCGAAGAACGTCGTCGGAAAGATTTTGAGCGTGTACACCCCTCTGGTTATATTGCTGGCGAACGTGAATTTTTGGTTGCACCCGATACTCGCAGCATGTACGATGGCTCGGATACTTTCTCCGTCAACTCATCAGATGACGATCACTGGGGAGCGCAGATTGGTGGTTATAACGAGCACAACTCTCAATATCCTCCCCCTCCTGTTGGACTTTTACTTCCGCAAGATGAGGCATTACAAACAGCGAAGACGGTTGGTGGGGCTGAATTGGAAGCCATGCTGGAAATGGGTTTTGAAGATCGGCCTACACCACCAAATTCTACCTATGTCCCTCGATATCAACTTAGCGATGGATCCACAACCCAACTAGCGCCTATGGGCGGCAACGGGTATTCACCACTGGCCAGATCAGGGTCTCCAGGTGTTCTTAATCATATTCCCCCGCTGCAAAATACCCTATCACCTACCTCCCCGACAATAAACTTCTCCGGAGAATCCAGCCCCCCAAGAAATGCACCATCGCGGACGAGCGCAAGTGCTTCCCGCACTGGAGGTTCAGAACGTTATGGGCCTCTTGGACCTCTCGATCCTTCGACTAAGTTTTGAACGATCCACTTGACTCCTTCTCACCTTTCAACGTATCTCATTTACCCGATATCGCAGCATTCGTTATACCCGCATACAATGTCATTAACGTAGCTTTGCATCCCTTCACGATGGACAATGGAAGTTCTATAGTACAACTCTAATATCATCTTATTCTCGTCCCACCTGTTGCTATAGAATTCGGGTCGTGGTCATTGGCACACTGATCACTTGTTTCAACATCTATCTTTGCATCCTTCCACTTTTCTACTTACCTTAGTTTTTATTATGTGCATGCCCTACGTATAAATAAATATAACGAACGATCTCAAAAATTACCTGGGGTCGAACGTGAGGAACACAAGCCCATCGTGCTAAGGTATGAGACATTCATAACTTTTTGCGTGACATAGCATCCCAATCCGGACGAAGGGTCTCGGAGAAAAGATGGAAGATAGATTTTTGAAGATTTAATTTTGATTTAATTAGTATGTTATCGTAAAACACAAAATCTGGGTAACTTTTAGAGTGTATTGCCTATACGTAAGCCAAATATTATGACTTAAGACGAAGAAGTGAGAGGGTAGATGCTGGAATACAATATTCACGTCAAGGCTTTAGGCTTTTAAATCATGCATTTCGCGGGCAGGATACACATAATTGATTAGATTACCTTTGGAACGTGTATTATTCTGTGTGAGGGTGTATAAGGGTCTATCTTAATCTGTTTTCGAAGCATTTTACTAACTTTTACTATGTTTAAACAGATCAGAGCAGGTTTGATTGGGAGGTTGAGCACATTGAAGCTTGTTAACAGCATAGTATTTGATTGGCCCGGCCAATGAGTGCGAATCCCAATTCTCTCAAGAAAATTCCCTAGCTTCTACATTTTACACAAAAGAGCTGCGAATTCTGTAAAGTGATCATCTTTCCGAAATTAGGCGGGTCAGTCACGTGGGGGTGGTCAATAGTAATACTTATAAGGCATTAATGACCCCTGTTTCTTGAGCACTGCATTGGTAATTAAGTGGTCGCAGCTGGATCATAAAGTTGACGTAGTACTTGGTACTTGCTTCCTTCCTTTATCCTCTCAACATTCTCCGCAGGCCTCTTGGAACTTCTCCTCTTTCCGCTGAAACCATCTGTCATTATATATAAATCTATCTGTTCCTTAATTCGTTCTACATAATGGTGATTTCCAAGGACAAATTAGTACGTTTCAAGCTCTTGGTTCCTTACAATCAATTAGTATTCTCATCAAGGTTTATCTCTCTCTTGACAGTGGGATACTGGTCACGACGAGACTGTGGAAGTTAATCAACGTGCACTCATCGACAAGGTTCTGGCACGTTATTCTGGAGAGTTTACCGTTTTTCGAGAGCTCTTGCAGAATTCAGATGATGCGCAGTCAGAGGCGGTTGAAATCCGATTCGAAACGAAGGCATACTTGGATAAACGGAATGCAGAAGCAGAAGCAGGGACATCAGCAAATGTTTCGGAACCGATTGAGCAACTTCCAGACCTGAAAACAGTTCACGTTCGTCATCTCGCGAAATCCCCTGTCGTTGTCAGATTAAAATAATAACAAAATCAACACAGGTGCATCAGTGGACATTCAAAAACAATGGGCTCGTATTTCGGGACGAAGATTGGAATAGGTTAAAGAAGATTGGTGTGTTAATGTGGTACATACGTATAAATAGTTTGGGACTTACGTTTGCCTTTAGCTGAGGGGAATCCAGATGAAGAGAAAATCGGGGCATTCGGAGTCGGTAACAAGCACTTTCTTTATGATGCGATAACAAGACCGTCTAATTGCATGAATCAGGATTTTACAGTTTATTTTCAGTGACAGAAGAGCCATTTGTGACGTCTGGAAGTATGTGCAACATTTATTCATGACTTTCATTCAAATTTATCTAAGCATACCATCACTGGCAGACCAATGGATGGCTTTCTACTGGAAGGACAAAAAGGATCAGGTCTGTTTTCGCGTGTTACCATACTGCAGTGGTATCTGAGGCTTTACTTTTCTCAAGCTCTTTGCACGTCGCGGGGTGCTTACAGATGCAGATGGCGATGCAAGTACTAAGCAGTGGACGAGTTTTACTATGGGTCTGCGAGAGCCTGGTCCTATTCCCACTGCTTTTGACTTTACGCGCTTTCTGACTTCATCTTTGACGTTTATGACGCATTTGAATGAAGTCTCGGTATATTTCGACGACAAGCGACTAGTAAAGCTACGTAAGATTTCTGGAATGCCTCAAGAATTGGGATTTCCGAAAGGCTTGAGAAATCGTTCTCCCTCCGGTATAATGATCGTTGATAAGATTCAATCTACACGCACGTAACTTACTGCCGATTTTCAATTGCTTTAGACTAATTTTGCATCCTTGTAGCTCTCTATATACAAGCCCAGGTCATGAAATGGATTTATGTATCGGGCACAGAGAAAAAGAGACAACAGGTCGCAAAAGTTAATAAAGCTACAGGGCCAACCAGCGGCGGCTTTTTCTCTTCTCTTTTTTCGTCTTTATCCGGTACTGCAACACCTCAACGTACCCCTACTCCCGCAGTGCCGATACCTCCCAAACCTGTTGATTACTTGTCCATCAACGAAACAAGCGTATCTTTGTCCATATATTCAGCATCCATTCAAGTGCGACTCGACAAAAAGCTAGCTTCTGAGATACAGCGTTCGACCAAGAAAAATCCACCTTCGAAAATGAAATTTGAGCTCATTTATGTTAGTTCTTTTATTACCTCTTTCTTAGGAATAATATAGTAACCGCTACACAGACCGGAAAAGACGAGTACGATCTTAGTATGGAAGAGGAATCCAAGCAACCAGAAGCGACTGGGAGTATTTTCCAAGGACTTCGAGCTGATATAGAAGGGTATGTTGACATACCCCATGTTCGGCCTGATACTGATCTTCGAACTAGGACAGGAGCAGCGAGAGTATTCATTGTTAGTATTTTGATTCATATGACTCATCTAGCACTGATCTTATGAATATCTCCAAAAAGGGCCATAGTACTGCCCAGAGCACTGGCATAGGAGGGCACATATCCGCCCGTTTTATACCAACTGTTGAACGAGAGTCGATTGATTTTATGTGAGTCGTTTACGGCGTATATACAATTGGGATCTTTTGCTGAAGGAGTTTTGTCAGGGATCGAAACGTTGCTGGTGAGAAAAAGTCATCTGTTTACTCGCGGGATGATTTCAATTGATGGTGCGCATCAAGTATGGAATAAAGAGCTCTTGTACATCGGTGGAATCCTTTCAAGGGCGGCTTATGAATTCGAACTTTCATCGGTCAAGAAGGCATGGGAGTCTGCTGGCCTAACGTTGAACGCTTCAGGTCAAGATACCAAAGCAAAATTAACCTCGCGGGTTTTACATGCTCTAAAATTCTTTATGTTTACCGCATCCACTCCTTCTTCTGAAGTTTCAAATCTTTTGGAAGCAGCCTTCTTCGATTGCTCTTCGAATGGCTTGTTCCCCGTTATTTCCAACAAAGGGGTGCTTGATATAGGCGTTGTTCGTCTTCCCGATCCGACTTTTGCTGGGTTTTTAACAGAACTCCCGGTTTTGCCTGATACAATAATGTCAGAAGCACCCCTAATGATAACTTCTTTGCAAAATAGAGGTATGGTGAAAGCAATAAACTTCCAGGACGTGCTTCGCGAGTTGCAGCAGCGACCTCTTGCTGAAGACGAATTTGTGGCTTGTTTGACATGGTGGATCAACATTTTCCAAACAGGCGAACGTGAACGACTTTTGCCAGTTAGGACACAATTGATTAATTCGATTATTCTAACTACGACACAAAACGACGAGCAAAAAGTTATTCCACTCTCTTCAATCAAATCTTACATCAATCCAAAGACGCTTTATGGAAGCATCCCCGTAGACGGACCCTTACCCGACTATCTTCTACCATTCTCTGTCAGCAAACTATTCAAGCCAGAAATCCTTTCATCTTGCTTCCCGTGGTCTGAACTCTCTGTGGTGCAATGGATCTCCTTCTTATGCGAGGCTAGTGATCTACCCCCAGCTTACGACATGACTTTATCGCCCTTCTGGTCAGAGAAAGTCATGGGCATTATAACCCGTGCATGGCCCTCGCTCACAGTGGGAGCCAAGTCGGAAATTGTGCGCCTACTAAATAATAAAAAGTGTATTCCGACATCTGCTGGCATGGTTCTTCCTCAACAAGCCTACTTTCCCAACGTGAACATATTTGGCGACTTGCCGGTCATAGTGTGGAGCTCAAGTATAAAAGCAGCATCCGAAAAGGTTCTTCAAGAGTTGGGGGTTCGCAAGCACGTTGATTTGCAAATCATATTCAACAGGTTGGTGGTATGTTCTTAATTCCAACCCTTCCATGCTGATGAAACTTGAAGGATGATCAAGACGAATGAGTGGACTATAGCTGACCTTACCAAATATCTGGTATCCGTTAGAAGCTCGCTCACAGCTGAGGAATTTGAGCGCTTGAAGGCAACTTCTGCGTTCCCAGCCGAAATCTCAGGAGAAGTGCAGAATGGTGAAAAGCGGCCAAGGTACCAAGCAAACCAATTATATGAACCTTTAGATGTGTTCCGCTCTCTCGGCCTGCCGGTGATTGACTGGGGACAGAAAACGAAATGGAGGAGCTCCTCAGATGAAGGTACGATCTCCCAGAGTTTATGTGGAAGTGATATTCACCTCAAGAAATAGCTAAATTCTTGTTTGACCTTGGCCTTCAACGCCAGCCTCCATTGGACAAACTTATTAACCTATGTGCCGATGAAGACAGCAAAGTTTGTATCGTCAGATAATACGGTTAATTTTTGGGCTCAAGTCTTTCTAGGTCCGGTCTGCTGCATTTAAATATCTAGTGGACCATCTGGAGACTCGGTATCAAAATTATGATCCTATGAACTTCAAGAACATTCGCTTCATACCGGCGCTCAATAACTCGGAGCCCTGCTTAGCGTCAATACAAGAAGTGAGTAAGACTACTGGAATGGATATCGGTGTCACTCAAATTCGTATAGGTATTTTCAACACCATGGGCTGCCGTGGGATTCCTCGTTATTCAACCGGCTTTGCAGCCCTATTTCGCTAAATTGAGGATTAAAGAACATCCTAGCGTCCCTCAATTAATGGCTTTGCTCCAGTCGAAGCCTCCAAATAATGAAGCTGAGGCTCAAGTGATGTTCAGCCTTCTTGCAAGTAGGGTCAATGGTATGTTAACATTATCTTCTCGTGAATTTTGTGAAGTTGATATTAGGGCAGATTTCAGGAGCTCTGATCTCCACCTACTATCAACTACGGCCTTTGTACCGGTCCCAGTTGAAAAGGGCTCTGCAGGCCCTTCTATGCGTTGGTTACCACCTTCACAATGTTACTTGGCTGGCCAAGATCACGCTGGTTTCCATTCGAAGTTATTTATTTTTGTCAATTTCGGCTCTGCTGCAAACGCGTTTCTTCTCGCATGTGGAACAAGAAGTCAACCAAGCGTTGAAGAAGTTGCAAAGATCTTGTTGGCGAATCCTAGGCAATTTTATGACTTAGCTCAAGGGCCTGTCAAGTTTGTGTTGTTTGGTTGTCTAATAAGACGATTCATTGATTATTTTATATCCAGTTTTATATCAGAACTTCGTAACCTCGCTGTGAACGAAAAGGCCATTTCTTCCGGTACGCTACTCAGGATGAAGAAAGCGCCCATTCTCCTCGGCCTTCAACGAAAGTCACGACGTCAGAACAAAGCAGGTGACGATTGGGATGAAGATGAATGGGATATAATTTACGATCTTAAGAAACCCAACGAAATTATCGTAGCGGACGACACACATGCTTATCAGGCCTTTGGCGAGTCTCTGTTTACGGCACCTCAGGAAGATATCATAGAAGGTAAATCTTGCAGCAAAATCGTAAATCTAAAACCGTACTAAAAATATCTTCTGTGCAGCATTCTATAACAAACTCGGCTCTCCCAGGCTCAGTCGGGTGGTGAAGGAAGAATATCAAACATCTATGGAATTGCAAAATTCGAAGGTCGCCGCAGAAGTTCGATCGCTCATCTTGGAACGGTTGCCATTATTCTTGCATGAGCATAATCATGCACGGACTCGAGTTTCTTTCTCGTGGTTTTCAGCGGACAAACATTTTATCGTCAAAGCATTTGGGAAACTTAACGTCACCAAGTCGTTGAATTACGGAACGCTCAATCTTTCGCGAAAGCAAGATGCCTCAGCTGTATCTCAACGAATTGGAAGTGGTCCCATAGAGCTGTGGATTGCTGGTAATGCGCAGCTTGACATGTACGAGTGAGTTATCAACGTCCGAGAATTATCTTTCATTTCTTTGACTCACAATCAATTCCAGAGTCGCAACATCCCTCAATCGCTTACTTTTCGAAGCCCCGAAAGCCAACGATGCTTTGCTTTTCATGACGATTCTTTCGACAGATTTGAAATCCCTCAAGCGCAGAGGTTATAATGGTAAAGTCATTTGTCATTTCTGAGAGCCTTTTCTGAGTATATAATAACGGCGACTGTACGTTATTTTCTAGTGGACAGGATCCTTCGTCAACAAAGAGACGCCCGTCTAGCAGCGGAAAGCGCCGCTTCGGCTGCGGCAGCTGAGCAGAAAAAGCCTGAGGCCCTTTCGAGGGGTAATGGAAATGTAATCCCCGAACAGAAAGGTGCTATCACGAAGGCCCCAGATTCCATTCCACTCCAAGAAGAGAAGACACCGTCATCCTCCCAGCTCGCCACACATTTTCAGAATCTGCGCAAAAAAATTGGGGCTATCACGTCCGATAAACCTCCAAACATGCCTATACCTGAGACTCATAATCCCCAGCACACAGAATTAACAACACAATCAGGTAAATCATTAATATGACTTGATACATATTTTCACCTGGTTGATTCTTCTATGTAGCAGAACGGCCACCCATGCCAATACCGTCGACAGGATCCAATACTCCTATTGCGGGCCCTGGCGTTACTCCGCTGAGAAACATCTGTAAGAAAAACGACCGAACTATCGCTTTATTGCCTCACAAATGAATAACAGCCCGAAATATCGAAATGGCAATTGATTCATGTAAACCCGAGTCTGGTGGACTTCTACAAAATCGTGAGCATATGCAACGAATCAAAGAAAGTCTTAACGACGGATACTGCGATGTATCCGGGAGGAAGGGCGACCTTCATCACATTGGTGAGCTCCGATTCCCGAATACTAGATCTATATCGCTCTTTGCTCACGGTGACATCCAGGCCAGATGGGGCCTGTGAAAATTTATTTATCAGAAGGTAAGCGCCTTGTTTTATTCTATCGCTCTATTACTAATGAGCATGTACAGAGGTACCACCCAACCAAGCAGGATCATTTATGGAGACAAAGCGACATTCCCTTGCTCGATTCATACACATTATGCGACCACTGGCTGACATTTACTCCCTCCCACTCACTAATCTACATATCTTCTTTGACATCCAAGGAGGGATTATCGCTTTCAACCGCAATGGAAGTATTTTTCTGAATCTACGGTACTTTGAAGAATGGCGTGAGTAGTGTTTGATCTCACCTTTAATGTGGTCTAAGCGAAATATCGCAGATGACGAAGACGTGAAAAACGACAAATTAGAGCAAGCCTACATCTCCTGGTACGTACACTGCTGGCAGTCAGTGTTGTTCCAATGTCTGACTCTATATCAGGTACTTCACCATCGCACATGAGATTGCGCATAATCTTGTGCAGCCGCACAATTCGGAACACGAATTTTACTTTTCTGCGATTTGCGAAAAGTTTATATTGAAGTTGGGACAGTTATTTCCAAAAGACAGTTAAATGATCATTGATTACATACGTACTAGTATAGAGTATATAGCGGAGATGGCGGGCCGATTAAGAAGGACAGTAATTACTGAGGCACGCCAGGTTGACCCTGAACGTTGAACCACTGTCTGTATATAATGTCTTCTCTTATTCGTCGCAAGCCCATCGTCACCTATAAGTCTCCCACTGCAGAAGATCATGCCTTTATCAGGTCTCCATCCACCAAAACACGGACAACAGTGGAGGATACTAGCCCAGTACCATCTTCCTCCCGTGAAAGCCCCGTTGCGTCCAGTTCGCAGAGCCCCCGTCGACGACGCAGCGGGTACCCGTTGTCGCCACCCCTGCCTCTTTTCCACCCGTTTGGGTCTTTGGCCATGTCTCTTCCTCCCCTAGACCCAACTCAGTATGGTCTACCAATACCTTCAGTCCCCGATGAAAGGGACTATACACAAATTACGCGGTCAAGGCGTCCGGCAGCCAAGCTTCCAGAACCTGAAGAGGATCCACATGCTATAGTATCTTCCACTGTTAGCGACATCGCTGCAGTCGCTGCACGCGAAACTAAAGAGAGGGCAAGTCCAAAGAAGAGGCGTGCGGGGGGTGCAAAGAGAAGGAGAAAAGACGCAGAGGACGCAGATCCTACATATCCTGCAAAACGAACGCGTCCGTCGCGAGGAGCCCCAGAACAGGCATTGGAAGATGATTCTCCTACAGAACTAGTGGTGCCAACTGGAATTATTACACCAGACGGTGGACTTTCTGATACAAACGATGCCTCAAAACGAAGATCGGGACGAGCTAAAGGAAATCTCAAACGCCGTGACTCCAGCGCAAGTGAGACATCGACTTCACAACCGACAAAGACGACAGTACCCAACAATACTATTGTAAACGACGACAAAGAAGAGGGGGAATTGAGTGAAGAAACGTAGTAAAATATTCTTTGTAATTATTTAAGAAATGTATGTAATACCGTCCTGTATTGATCCAATAATGACAGCCATCATTCGTCGTTTATTTATCAAATTTTCTCCGGTCTTTGCCCCGCTACCCCGCCTTTTTTTATTTAATCCACGAGACTTGGCCTTTGATTTTCGCAACATGAATCTTTGTGCCTATCACGTCCCCATGATTCACCTACATCACTCTTATGTCCTCCAATTGGTTCCCAAAGGGGAAAGTGACGCGCTGTGACGCGCTATAGGAAATGTTTTAGCATTTATGTATCAAGTACTTGACAGAAACAAATTATTTTTCTGAGAGAGAGAGAGTTACATATAAGATCTCCAAGATGTCCTAGAACTATAGAACCGTCAAAAAAATAGAAAATCTATTGTGCAAATTTCTTCAAAATCTTTGCACCACGCGTCACAACAGCAATGCCGCGGCAGACAAGCAAGTACAACCTCAGGCGCGGCAATGGCGCGTGCCGGGCGTCAGCTATATGGGCGCTTATATGCTGCTGAAGCTGCGTGGAGGAGGTAAGCGGACATGTTTGTTTTTCGTCGTATAGCGCGGTAACGGCGTGGCAATGATTTCCCCTACAGCGCATCACAGCGCGTCAAAAGTACCCTCAGGCTTCTCCATTTGGAGTTTGTCGAAAATGGCATCGGCATCGACTCGGAGGCGTGCCCTTTCAATAAGATCGAGGCAGTCAGCCATCCTATTCGGGGTCGTGGCGTTCATAAAGATATCTATGACGGGTGAGTGACAGTGTCAAATAGTGCCATAACCAAAAGCTTACTTTCGTCGAGATTGGTTTCTACGGCCAGAGTTGCCGGGTTTGTTGTTTGTGCCAGAGTCGGAGTTAATGATTGTTGTAATGGTTGGATTAGTTGAGGGAGAAGGTGATCTGGGATAGAGGTAGGGGTTGTTGTTGGAAGTACAGCAGGGCCAGCAGGGGGTGGAAGAGCGGTTTGAATTGATGGGGTCAGATACATGCTGCAATTATGATTTATTATAACCCTAAGCCACTGGAAGTCGGGCGGGAGAGAAAAATAAGCAGAGTAGTCGGTTGTTTCCAAAAAGTCAAATGGTTCTTGATTATTCACTGGGGCTGGCATATGGGGACAACATAGCTGCCATGCTGCTTGGTATTTTCCAAGAATGGCTTCTCGCCCTTTATTAGTTGTGGCCCTGCTGTATAGCAAAGATGCAGCAGCTACATATTCTATGGCCATTGCCGGACGTGTACTTGTAGTGTGGGAATGAGAACATGTGTGAGTCAAGGCATGTCTGGAACCACCTGCAGACTTCGGATAGAGACGTGAAATTACTTGAATGTTTTTGTGACATTCATTGGGATGAAGGCAAACAATATGTCCAGGAAAGGGTGAGTCATAAGACTGAGGCATGGTGGTTGAAATGAAAAGACAGTGATCAATCGATATGATCAGAAAGAAATAGGTACTAAGCGGACGTGTTTGCTTTTCGCCGTATAGCGTGGCAATGACGCGGCAATCATTTTTCCCCATAGCGCGTCACGCCGCATCAAAAGTACCAGGCTGCCCGTTCCCAAATGTTGTTATTCATCAATGCATCATTGATAACTCAAAACATTGCACGTTTATCCCATTCACTCTTCTAGTTTCCTCCCATAGGACTTATTTACCAATTTGCAACGCATGCTTTCCTTTACCAATGGTAGTAAGTAGTACTTTGTGGGCCACGGAGATCTGACATATCGTAATCTCGCTCATTTAAAAAAGTTAAAACGCGCTATGTTCAAATCTTGTGGCCTTTTCGTTCTCGCCCTAGTGCAGCAAGTCGAAACGAAGCATGGCGGTTTGTATAACGCCAATCACAGCACCCATAGTGTTGCATCTAACACGGCATTGGGTGGTCAGTAGTAAGTACCTTCAACGTCTCTACGCCTCATCTTCCTTGCTGATGAGTATTGTAGAAAATGCTTCACCACCACCACCCGCATCTCCCCCATTATCTCTCAAATCATAATTATACCTCTAGGGATTGTGCTCCTATCAGTCATCTTGTTCCCTGTCCTTCGTGCTATAGTCGAGCTTGTGGCCAAGCGAACCAATCTTGACGTACAGGCCGCAACTGGGACACTCTCGATTCACGGCCGAATTAGATCGACAACATTGTCGTGCCCACTGGAGCAACCGTCAGTTCGGGTGTAATTCACAACGTCGTATTGATCAAAGGCATGTTTGGGCTGCTGGATTGTGGGTACTTGGATGTGTTCAACGGAGTCACCGTCAGACTCGGTCAAGGGGGTTACAGGTTCCCATTCTTCAAGTCGCAACAGGAACGCGTCCCAGCTAGTTATGCCATTGTCGATGAGAACGGTGTGCCGTTAAGCGTATCTCTAGATTTACTTGAGATTTGCGGCTTCATCTTCATCCTCTGTGATTTCATCCGGCGGTAGAATTTCGCCATCCGCTAGGACTGAGTCTGCTTCGACATCTACCTCATCTCTCGCCGAGACCAGCAGCGAATCCGCAAGCAGCACCGTTGAAACAGATACTGCAGACGTAGCGGCGGCTACACTGACTCCATCGGTAGATGATTAATCTTATTTTCTGTATTTTTTCCCTGGGTGTACCTAGTTTATGATTATATCACAACCGAATATCTGTAACAAATATTTTCATGTATACCAGACTGTGCTAATGCATACATCCTTCCATGTGTTTTTCTGCTATGCAGGAGGCAAGAAAGTAGCCCAGAGAATAGTCGATATGATGCTCCAGAGGACACTCCAGACAACCCATAAGCGGCCTAATTTGGGGTGTTCAAGCAATAACCACGCAGCTGCCCAATAGACGATAGGCATGGATGCTGCTAGGCGTAGAATGATCTGTACATTGGATGAAAAGACCAATATAGATGTCAGAACCAGGGCGTGAATAGCGTGCGGGGTTATGGAAGGGTTTTGGAACGGATGGCTCGACCCAGGCGCTGTTTTTGGACCTGCTAAAGCGAGGGTGAGGTGGTGTATACAAAATGCAGTTATAAGAGATATGGTTGGTGCGGATATGAGGAAATTAGGAAGTTGATTCAGCGTCCAATAGCGCAAGAACCCGTTATCCCAATATTTAGTCTGGACATGGGTATAGAGTGAAGGTGGTATGCGAGAACACCAGTCAGGGATCTCGCTAGAATTTTCTCCAGAGCAGAATACGAGGTAAGCGATAATGTGGTGAGCGATGAACGGCGCGAATATGACGGCGGTGTATATGGTGGCCTTTATGATATGCCGCCATTTGGGCTGAAGAAGACACGTCAGTGTAGCCCCTAGACAACGGTACTTGAGGACATACCATTTGCCTAGCGATAAAAGGCTGCACCAGTAAGCCCCATAATATGAACCCGCTCAAAAAGATTCCGTTCGACCTGAAGCAGCTGGCGAGAGCGAAACAGACGCAGGCTTTGAACCATTGCTTTGTCGTGCAGAACAGCATACCTGGAAACATGGGATGAGTTTGGGAATAGGATTCAAAGAAAGACCGAGCATACCTCGATACGCAAAGTAGGTGCAGAAGGGTTCATTGTAGGGTGCAAGATACAATGTTACTGGACTAGTGGGTATGAGGGACAGCGTAGCGGCCAAAGAGGCGACTTTGGGAGAGCGTAGATGATACAAAGAGAGAGAACGGAGAACTCGGTGTGTGTCCCACACTAGGATGGCCATGAAGGCGTAATAGAGCCAAGGATTGTCGAGGAGGAGAACGAGGCGGATGGCGGGGGAAAAAGCCCACTGGTGCTCGTAGAGATATGAGAGATGGACAAAGTGGAGGACATCCCAGCGTATAAGAGGTGAAGAGGATATGAAAAGGGAGGAAGAGTCAAAGAGAGGAAGACGGGCTGCTGCGTGGAGGACAAGGAAATAGAACAGGAAAGAAAGCATCAGTCCCGGGTTCGTCATGGACTCCCATCTCGCTCACTCTGTCCCTCCTTCCCTCACTCTCCCACTCATCCATCTCGCTCCCTGTATTTCCATCGCGAAACAATTATTACAGCTCTTCAGCTGGTCTTCACCCTCTTGGTACTCCAGCTGGCTTGCTCTCGCATCCTGGTCCGCTCTCTGTCTCTTCATTGACACCATTTTGCGGTATGTTTTTATCAATCTTAAACTTAAATTTACATTCAATTCATTTTCTGCAGTCATTTTCTACCCTTTGTTCTCTTGGCAGTCTTTTTGCTATCCCAAAGACCCCGGAAGGCGCGAGAGGCACCCACCACGGAACATGCTTTGTGGGCCGTCATTTCAGATCTAACCATCATTCAGTCTCTCCTTCCTCAAATACCAAAGTCATCTGTCACGTCCACAACTGCCCTACGGATCGTCTTTATTCTGTATATCCCATATACCCTTCTTTCCTTCTTCGTTCCCTTCCGTGTCGTATGCGCTATTTTGGGTACGATCCTCTTTACATGGCGAGCTCCCTGGGCCATAGTTCTTCGTGCCAATGTCTGGCGGAGCGCATGGCTGCGATGGGGTGCATATAAACTGTGGACTGTTCTTAGTGGAACCCCACTTCCACCTCGCACCTTTTCACAGCAGCCCACTGTCAATTCATTAACGCCCGTCCAGTCCCTTCGCTTCCTCTTCACAGTGTACGAAAACCAACGATGGTGGATGGGCTTGGACTGGACAGCTGCTCTTTTACCAGGGGAGCGACCCTCCTGGTGCTCGGCCTCCCAGCACCCCTTGTCTCCCCCCAATGCTTTCACCCTCCCAGAAAACACCGCTGTCTACCTTCCAGACGAAAAGGGTGGCAGACTGAAACGTACAGCGACTTGGAAGTGGGAAGAACCTGAATGGTGCGTCGTGGTGCACAAGGATGGAAGTGGATTCAGTCGGGTTGAGCGTCCGCTTCCAAGTCCCAAGGAAGAAACCCCCAATAGCAGTCGCCTTCTCAAGGCAGCGGATCGATTACGAAGTTCCTCGACCTCTGCCGATTCAAGTAAATCAACGCATGGGTCTTTAGATGTTGATCTTTCATCTCAAGAGTCGGATGATACTAAAGAGGAACCACTGACGGATGCGGATGGATGGGTATATGGCGATAATAAATGGGAAGGGCAAAGTAATCGTGGTGGAATGGGCAAGGTCGGTACATCTCTTCTCTCAGCGTACCTATGAAATTTTGATCTATCTTTCCAGTACACTCGTTATCGACGATGGACTCGCGTGGCGATTGTCTTTGAAGTAGTAGAGAGCATCCCCAGTGATGGTGCTTTAGGCATCGAGAAAGAGGACTCATCCCCACCTACCACCTCTGTTCCTCTTCCTTTGTCCGAGAAAAACTCATCCATTCCTCCTACCCCTGAAACGATAATTGGCAATCCACCGGACAGTCCTCTTAAACAGCGGCTGCGCAACGCTCTCAATAAAACACCAGAATCCTCCTAGTAATTGCTGTATCTGTATATTCCACATTTGTTAATGTGATATGACACCTCTACATTCCAAGAAAGCCATTTGCTGTCGAATCTTTCAGTTTGGGGAGGTTGACCTGAATGTTCCACAAAAAGTGAGATTACTTATCCTACGTGTTAAGTAAGTCGTAATGTAAGGGTTTTTATTCATGAAGTGGGTGTGGTAACATGGTAAGGCTACAAGTTTGGGCTAGGAAATCATTAAGCTACAATGTGGTACTCGTAAGTAAGTCTTGGGGACGTAAGAAAAATCCAAGTGAAAAGTCAACCAAGGGTATAAAAATACAAAAAATCAGGTTTAAAGGCTACAAGTGGGAAATGACGGAAGAACCAAGTACGTGCTTATTAGCAAGTTCTAGAAAAAGAAAGATGAAAGGAAAGAAAGTGTTCAAACGATGTCGTCGTTGCGCCTTAGATGTGAATCTTCAGGGACGGTGGTGGATAAGTCAAGGAAAGAGCCTGTCGGCGACACTGCCGACACTGGTCGTTGATGAGGTGATGAAGAACGAGAAGATTCATTGTGAAGGGGAGTGTTGGGCTTTGTCATTGTTGTCGAAACAGTCAACGCAGCTGGTTTCGAAATCTCCGGTAGATTCGAGGTCGAGTCTTTTGTAAGGGTATCGAAAGTAGAGGACCGCAGGGAGGCTGCAGACGAGCCAAAATCGCTCAGGTCTTTGATGGAGGTCATGTCGGAGAAGGACTCCATAGAGTCGCGCTTCTCATCGACAGTCTCAGTGATGAAAATGGGTAACTTCGCTCCCTGGAAGCCAAAGCTGCTGATGTTAGAAGCCACTCCTGCCTTGAATTTACCAAAGCTAAAGAATTTGTTATGAGCCAAAGTAGATTCTCAAGGTAAGTGTCAATAACGTACCCAGAAGAGCCTGCATAACTCATGCCTGTTCCAACCTTTGTCGCTCCGGTGGTTGAGATTCCAACGCGTTTGGCAACCGAGTTGAACGCAAGCTTGTAGTGTTTTTGGGCTTCGTCGGCAAATCCAAAGAAGGCAAAGAATATCAAGCCACAAACGACGACCAACCAGCGCGTCATATCGAGACCGGTTTTTGTCGTCGGGTCCAACTTCCAATTTATGGCGAGGATTTGATCGACACGAGAGAAATCTGCAAAAAGAAGTGAGATTTTTGAAGACTAGAATCTCGTAAAACGGCGATACTTACTGAAATGCGTGTCTTCCCATGAAATCCATGGGCTGACAACGCCTCGAGTAGCGTTTAGTACCATGCTGCTGATGCCCAACGGCACAGAACACAAGACTTCAATTCCGGCAAGAGCCATGAGGCGCAAAAAGCGGTTAGAAGAGAGGTTCTTGTTGGCTGAAAGAATTTCCTTGAACTCGGCGTGTCTTTTGCGAAAAGCAATGATGCTCATGACTAGATAGAGACATTCGATAAAGACGTGAATGCATGGAAGGGTATCGAGAATAACGTACTGGAGTAGGTACCGGACGCCAGGCCAATCACCACAGGCATCATGAAGACGAGAGCATACGCCGGAGGAGTGTTGTACGTAGAGGGATAACAACCAATTTCTTCAAAGATATTGTACCGATGCCCTTGTACGATATAGTCTGTAATAACAGGACATCAGCTTTCAGAGATAGAAGCCTAAGCATGAAGGGTCATACGGAGTGCCATGACAAGGACAGGGATACCAACACCAATGGCGAGGTCAACCATAATGTCACGACGTTTCTGGGGAATAAGCATAAGAAAACCAAGTAAAATTCTGAAACAAGTTTAGATTACCTCTGCCTTGGACTTGGTGACAGTTCGAACTGCGGCGATGCAATAAAGTCTGTGGTTTATACACAGAGACGCGGCCGGAATAGCAACAGAGATACCGATGATAATTTTTGACGCTAGTCAACAAAGTGAGTGAGAATTTTTCATTTCTATAATTGTGAAAAACGTACAGATATCACACCAGACAGGAGCAAAATCAATTGCGTTGTCGCTCCATACAACGGAGTTTATGAACAGAGAAAGTAACCCGGCGGCAGTCCATGCCATGTATAAACAGGTTCCAGTGTTCCATGCTAGATCAGAATTAGACTTTTGTACGACTCCTGTAGGAACTCAATAAATACCTTCGAAGTGCCAGGGGAAAGGAATTAAAACAAGAATAAATGTAATAAAAGAGAAGGCCGAGAACAATTTATTCTCAGCGCTCATGTTGGGACGTTAGGCGGGGTAGGGGGAGACAAAACGACGGTGAGCAAGGGATTTCACCCACCGCAGGATGCGTATTTAAGCCGACCTGCTCTTGTTCTTGCATTGTAGGGAAGTTTGGAAGTACCCTTGTACTTGCTGTCACTCACAAGCGTGAGGTTGTTCATAGGCAGTATCCAAGTTTGGCCGCGCGTTTGTTTATTCTGAATGAAGCTCGGATCAGTTATGGCACTTGTTGAATATTCACAAAGGGCAGCTCTTTCTGGGATCCGGAAATTATTCATAAATAGCATCCTAGAAATGAAGAGTCCATAAAGGGAGTTCCTGAATAGGAACATCGCTACACAGCCACAAACCGGGATTATGGCCCGAACCACTATATTTCATTGGAATACAAACGTGTTGTTGGCTAGAAGATTTGGCCGCCAAAATATTAAGCAACTTCTTCATCACTGAAAATAGCTGTCTTCGGTACCCCGTCCTCTTTGATAAATCCACGGTACATGCCTCCGCAATTGAGGGGCATCGTTACTTTTCAAACGTAATTAGAGGTGGCACGTAACGGTCATTCAATGAAGACGAACCATTTCCATCCATATCCAAGGCTATGACCCCTCCAAGGCCCCCCATCTCCAGCAATTCGCTCACAGCCTTCTGGGCAGCTGACTCGAGTGATTCGTGCAAGTAGCGAACCCTATGAGCAATAGTAGCAGCGGTTGCCTGCCGAATGAAATACTGTCGAGATACCCTTTAATCATCGAAGCCTTTGCAGCAATCAAAAATATGTACATCACCGTCTCCGGTCCCAGAGATGCCAACTCCCTTGACTCCAGACTGCCTGCCAGTAACTTTAGACCACAACCTACTGATCAAGCTATCTTTTTCCCATTCCTCAGCCCAAAACCCACTGCCCATAGATGGCGTATCGCCTATGCGTCCAACAAGCTTGTTGGTACGCCCTCCTGTAGAGGTAAGGGAGGCGATACATCCGTGTATGTCTAGGGCTACAGCTCCAACCGTGCCGGTTGGTAACTGGTCTAGAGGAGGTATTGTCTTGTCACTCTGAAGACTCTGAGGAAGAGGCTCTTCTGGAAGTCCCAAACCGCGTCTATGCTCTCTCCAACGATGCTCCGTATAAAAGTATGAGGGATCAACAAGCGTTTCCCCAAGCTTCTCTCCCAGACTCTCGGGAGTGCTTCCGGACAAGAAGGGGTGTGGTGCAAGAGAGGGAGACAAATAGAGGGCACGAACCAAGTGCGAAGGGTTCTTCGCTCTAGTCAGGAGAGTTAGCGCAGTTCCGCGTCGACTAGCAGGTATATCAGGACGAGAGGGAGGTGGCTTCGACAACATTACAGATGACTCCAGTTCAATCTGTATGAGTAAAAAAGGTTGGACCTATGTCTTTGGTTGGACAGTCAACAATCTAACCTTGCCCGCGACGTTGAAAACCGCCCCTTTAGCAGAATTAAACAGGGGATTGTCTACAAAAAAACTTAGAAACTGCGGCCAAAAAGTGTCGAAGATCAATTATAACCTTCCATGACCGTTACTGCAGCAACTGCCGCGTCGATGGCATCCCCACCATCGTGCAGTACACGGTACCCCTATAGTAAAAGCAATTCCATGATAGATCAGTTGACGGAGTACGTGGACGAGTATCAGAGACGTTACAGATACTAAAGCCTGCGATAACGCAGCCTTATATGCAGCTTGTTGCTCTGGCGTAGAGCCTTCCCTGGTCATGGTTCCTGCACCACCATGAATTACTAAAACATGACGTGGAAGAGGTTTCCCTTCAAGAAGGTTGCCTAGGAGAGGGCGTTTTTCCTGAGCGGTTGAATTGTCCATTGTCACTATACTGCAACTAAGTATTCACCAGCTCTTGAAAAATATGTATCTGTCCAAGGCGAGATCAGTGGGTGTGAATATTGCACTAACAAGCGATTCAAATTTCACATCAATCCGGAACTAAACTCCGAAGAACAACGTTCTACAACCAGCAGAAGTCAGAAAAGAAGAGAGAAAGTCAAGCATCTCGATAACAAAAGCTCTGCGGCATCCCATGTTACAGAGTCGCCTGCCAAAACGATAGAAAACTATCTCCTTCGGTCCAACTCTGGTTAACTTTGTTTAGAGACTTTTATAATAGCTGATGATTATCACAACGCTTTGAAATATATTGGCAGGCCTCAAAAACTAACCATAGTCACTTTGCCGGAGTGGTTAACGGGATCGCCTGCTACTTCAGTAGTAGATTAGCGGTTGGTCTTTGACCGCGAGTGTTCGAATCGCTCAGGTGACGCTTTTTTGCTCTAATTTGCTAGTATCGAATAACAATTACAAACAACCAACTGCCAGTTAATCTGTACTATAGACTGTGCCACTACTACGCGCCTGGAAACTCCACTTGTTTGCTTGGTACTACATCAAATTCTACCTCTTCCCCTCATTTAGTATGAGTGCAAGTAAATACGCTGACCTCCCTGACATCGTCAGTCATTTCTCAACCCAATGTTATTTATCTTACCATCCCACTTTAGGATACAGCTCCTGATGTGTATGAAACCTCAGATACAGAACCTCTTTCCCAAATTGTGGTAATATACGGCGTGCTTCAATAAGACTTTCTGGCGTCTCAAACATACTTTTAGAATGGGGACTCTAGCGATGATGAATCTGGTATTCCGACTAGGTCAACAAAATCTAAGGCAGATGGCAATTCTCGAGAGGAGCTGGACCATAGTAATTTGATGGGTGCAGAGGAAGCCAGCAAGAAATTCAAGAGGGCAGAGCACAGAACAGGTGGGAATTTGTGTGGTTTGGAATTGTTATAGGTAATTGCTAACATTGAAGTATACAGCTCGTGCAAGAGCTTACTATGCCTATCCCCCGTCTCCAACCTGGCCATCGTCAGAACTCGATCCATCAGGGGCTTCGCGCCCGATCCCGTTATCACAGAGGTTGAGGTCGTTGCAAGTTGAACTGTCGGCTTTGGAGAACGAACTAGCGGATCCCTCGAACCCGTTGCTTCAAAGAGAAAGAGAAGAACAGAATCTGGACCCTGGGGAGTTGATCAGGGGACTCGTCGACGTCCGCACAAGACTTGACAAGATTAAGAAAGGAAAGGAAGGCAGAGCGCGGCTGGTTGGTGCAATTGTAGGAGAAGACGCGAATACACTGGATACCGATGACAAGAATGCAACGAAAGATCAGCAAAGCAATGTCGCAGCTGTCAAAGTCCAACCAAAATCCGAGATCCAGACAATGGTAGAGATTGATCAACGCGTCGGAGAGCTTGAACACATTGTAGGCTCGTCGAGCACTATCCTGGATGAGGTATGTTACATTCACCGACGTTAATGTGCATCTTTTCCGATGTATATCTAACCTTTTCTAGACTTCACCTCTGCCTTCTCCTTTACTTCCCCTCATCACGCGCCTGAACAACCAGCTTACCATTCTTACTCAACCTCGACATGTCGACTCAATCGCTCGACGCCTGAAGCTCCTGCTTTCTGACCTGGAACGGGCGTCTATTGCTCAGCAGCATGCACACAAGCGTCATCCATCACAGACAAACGCGCCGATGCCTCCTGCAATGCACGAACAGCTTTTCCCATTGTTGACGCGTCTAGGGCCTTTCCTCCCTCACATTCCCCACATTCTCGCACGTCTACGCACGCTATCTACGTTACACACGTCTGCTGCAGCATTCCAAAGCACGTTGGAAGATCTTGAAGAAGAGCAACGAAAAACACGAAACAGTCTGCTTGACCTTGAGCAGGCTGTCACAACTGTGGAAAACAGTCTCAAAGAAAATCGGGATGTCGTCAGGAACAACATCACTGGACTTGAAGCAAGGGTCGGCACTCTCCTGAGTCGACTGGAGGACTTATCAAGGGTTCAAAATAATGACTCTTGATAATAATACATACCCAATGACTTCCGAATTGATACCCCACTTATAATTCGGACTTCCTGGATCAATAATTTACATTTTTACATATTCAATACAACTGCGAACACAATTGTGTTCGAATATCATATTTTACATCCTCGTATAAACGAAGTAGGCCAGATCACTACGAATCATGCACATAATGACCCATCAGAGTAGGTTAATCCTAAAAATTCCGTGAAGTTACGGCTCCCGTCTGGATAAGAATTTTAACGCCTCCATTTCAGAAATTCCGTGAGGAAGAATGGACGGGGTTCATCCCTACCATTCGTTCAACTACGGCCTGAGAAGTAGGTTTAGTTTGTCTTCAATAAGTATTCAATGTGATTAGCAAATTAAAAACGTACCTGCGTCTTGTCCCAGTCCAAAGGCGTATTATCTTCTTCATCTTCCTCCTCGTCTTCTTCGCCCGGTTTGCTGCTGTCTATATTCCCTGCACCAAGGCCCCATCCACCTATGCTTGCTCTCGCGGCAGTAGCATCAATGTCCGGACTCCTGCCACGAGAAAGGATTAACTCGAAAGAAGCGCGAAAAGAAAAGAAGACAATACGAACCGTAACGCTTCAACTTCTCTCTCCCTTTCGCGTTCCCGCTCTAAATCACCAGCCTGTCCCAGTCGAGGCGTGCTCTCGTCTCCAAACAAATCGTCTTCTTGGCCAGGAGACGCGAGACCAATCAGATCGGGAAGGTTTTTGCCCTTGTAGGCTACTCTACCTCTTCGATCTCTTGGTATGCCCGCAGCGGAGAATGTCAGTGCTCTCGCCGGGAATCCAGGGTTACTCTTGAATTTTGCGGCTCGCGCGTCTGATTGTGATCCTGGGTTACGGACGAGCCTGAGTAGTTCCTTCGCTGCGGCTTCGCCCGGTGTGGGTTGTGGAGGTGGGGTGGTTAATGAGAATGTGACGGGTATATGCCGACTTTGGGAAGATAGTACAAGAAGCCTGTTTGTCTTGTGAGTTAGCTCTATGTATGCAAATAAGATGGGAAGACGTGCATTTGCTGCAAACGCGGTTGTTGGTATGATAGAGTTTCCTGGATATTCTCTTGTCGGTTGGAGAGAGATAACCGAGAATACAATCGTTGCTTAATGGGCAAAATGACCTTGTCACGGAATGACCTCAGAGCAATAGAGCGGACATCAATACGTTGGTTAGATGCTGTGCTCGATGTAGATGATAGAGATGGCTTCGGTCCACTTTGCCGCGTAGGAGAAGTTGTTCTATGTGTTTTTGGGGTACGGTAGAGTGATAATAGTAGTGGATCTGTTTGTAGAGGTAAAAGAACCTGATGGAAGGGTTAATTGTACGACACGCAAAAGCTGTGCCGTGGTACCACTCACCCCTTCTAGATATGTGAGGACCTGATCCCAGAAAAAACCCCAAATCTCTACTACTCTTGGGACGAGTTTTTCGTCATCTATGCCAGAGAGTTTAGCATTAAGGGTTTTCATGCCTTGAGCAATGAGGTCTGAGGCAGCGGTTTCAAGAGTTGATATTGCTCTTGAAGGAGATTGTGATACGACAACTTGTATATGCCGTTTGACAAGTATATTCAAATCTTCTCTGTAAGTTCGACACGGTCAGGACGCGTGGGACATAAGTATGGATGTGACGTGCATTGGGATCCTCAAGGGCTCTCCATTGAACAAAGGTAGAACATGTACGTGCAAGGTGTTCCAAGGATCACCCGTAGCAAGGGCGGCGGATGACGCGCCAGCTTGAGGATGACCAGCAGAGGGAGTATTTGTCAAGGATGCTGCAGAAGGAGCACTGGAAAGCTGTGGTTGGTTCCCCAGACGATGCATTTCGCGCGAGACGACTTTTGAATCATATGTGCGCCCATAAGAAGCCTGGAGACACGATGAGTGGTAAAATAGGAGTGTATAAAGTGAGAAATGACCTTGGACGGCGATGTATGTGATTTGGTGGGCACTGGTGGATTTGTAGAGGACATGGGAGGATTTGGGGAGGTAGAACCTGAGTCGCCCCTCAAGTGAATATGTGGATGAAGTAGCTGGCCTGGATGGAGGGTATTCTTGAGGGTGTTGCCCGCTGTTCCTGAGAGGGATGAGGTGAGCTTGTCTGCGAAGAATCCGAGCCGCTTGAAGGATTCCTGCTCGTTGAGAAAGCGGGTTGTAGCGGGAGTCTGGCGGGGAGTGGCATCGCTTGAAGTACGCCTCCTCGGTGACTCTGTGCCATCATCCGGCGATGAGGATCTGCTGTTGTGGCTTTGGTCATGAGACCGCCGGGGACCATGAAGATGCGAGGAGGACCACATAATGGTCAAAGGTTAACCTATATTTACCACCATCATCCATGGCATCCCAACTTATTCGTCATTTCACCGTCCTAGCCATAGAATCCTCAGCAGACGATACATGCGCAGCCATTCTCAATTCTTCAAGGCAAATCCTTGCAAACGTCGTCATAAAACAGCATAACATGTCCGTCTGTCATCCCTTTTTCCTTGACTGTCGTTGTTGACATTTTTCAGTCATGAACAGTTCGGCGGTATCTACCCCATGAGCGCAATAAACTCTCATCAACGAAATATGGCAGGTGTCTATCTCCCATGTCCCACCAGTTCACTTATGCTCTATGACTAGCCGTTTGCTGTTCGCCGAGCTCTAGATGAATCAAAGCTCGACATCGTAAAAGATATAGACGGCATTGCATTCACACGAGGGCCAGGTCTGTTCATGAGCCTTGTTTCTCTAAAATACTAAACCATGTGTTTTAGGTATGCCTGGGTGCCTTAGTGTTGGCATGAACGCTGCAAAATCACTCGCTGCAGCTTTGAATAAACCCTTGGTCGGCGTACATCACATGGTAAACTATTTCTTGTCTGCACAAAACATTTCTCAAATCTTTCAAGCAAGGTCACGCACTAACTTCAACTCTAACATCCTGGCCAAAGATTCCAAAATACCCTTTTCTCACCCTGTTAATATCCGGGGGTCATACCCTTCTGCTTCTTGCGACGTCTAACCAGTCATTCCAAATTCTCGCTACTACAAGAGATGAAAGCATTGGCAGGACTTTTGACAAGGCATCCAAACTTCTGGGCTTAAAGTGGACGAGTCTCGGTCCTGGCGATGCCTTAGAACAATTTTGCGCAGAAGAGCCCCAAGTCGACCATCCCGCCATCCCACCCTTTCCGCGTCCTCTCCTGGGCCAACTCTCATACTCATTCTCAGCGTTCCACTCACACGTTACCAATTTCATGAGCGAACGCGGGGGCCATGAGAATGTTGACATATTTACCCGACGAGCACTTGCTCGCGCGTTTCAATCAGCTGTAGTCGGTCATCTCGAAGACAAGCTCGTCCTTGGTTTGGACCTTTGCAAAAAGAAAGGTATACATATACAAGACATCGTCGTCAGTGGTGGGGTGGCCAGCAATCAGTTCCTCAGAGATCGGTACGTGCGGACAGTGCTTGACTTTATTTATTCATGTGTCTCTCATATCTCGAACCTTGCAGATTGCGCATTTGTCTTCTAGAATACGACAAAGATACACATTACGACTTGAGCTTCCCACCTCCTCATCTGTGCACAGGTTTATATTGTTCTCCTATCTGTTTGACTGTGAACACTGACCCCGTTCCCTCAGATAACGCCGTCATGATCGCGTGGGCATCGATGCACCGTTTTCTAGCTAACGATACCGACAACTATAGCATCGAACTCAGACCGAAATGGAGTATAGAAGAATTATGATCAACTACTATTTAGGTACTTTATACATTTATGCATTTATACGATATTATAATAGGAAACTAGGTATAGAGCACATTTATTTCAGTGTATACTATGGTATAATATTACTCCCTTTTACAGGGTGCTATACAGTGCTGGACATGCAGTCATCAGGATAGCATGTCAAGGGCATCGAGAAGTCTTGAGCCAGACGAACTTTTCAGCCTCTTCGTTGGGTGCGCGCCTATAGACGCGGTGGATTGTTTTTCTGTGACTTTCCTCTTCCTCTTCTGTGCTGGTGCTTTATGGCCTTTCGTCAATATCTTGTCGACATATTTTTCAGCGTAAGTTAAGGGGGCATCCGCGTCATCATAATTTTCGTCGTCGTAAACCGGCTCCGCTGTGGCCTCGACAGTATTACTATCCCCGGGATGCGGGTCTTCCAAAGACGGGTTCTGGTACGTGAACAAGAAGCCTCCGCTACTTATCTTTCGATTTTGAAAGGGGGCTTTGAAGCGGTTTTGGGATAAGAACCAGGGATCCATCCCAACTTCGTGTCTAATGAACCCCGAATCATCTTCATGGGCCTGTGGTCGATTATCTCTTGGACGGAAGACCTGTGGTGCTGTATCTTCTTCATACAACCCTACGTCTTCACCATCCATTGGGACGTCTTCATCATCAATGGCTTTGGCCTTTCCTTTCCATTTCTTCTCCCCGGACTGGTTTTTCTTCTCCGTAAACTCTTTAACAAGAGTCGGATGTACCATTCGCAACATACTGGCTGGTATCCACAATCTCAATACGTCGTTGACCCCAGGTGGCGCTGTTTTAGTCTCTTTGCGTACATCAGGTTCCTTTCTGCTGCCTTTGATACCCGAGTTTGCTAACTTCACTAATTCCGATGGCGAAACCTCCACGCGATACTCTTCTAAAAGGTCGGTGGACGGATGCCGACGCGAACCAACGATCCTGAGGATTAATTGATTTTTGTCGTCATACTGGGTAGATGGCTGGCTGGATCCCTGGTTTACGAAGGCCGCCGCAATTCTATCCATTCGGTCCATGGGCTTTAGATACTTCTGCACCAAAGACGCGGGTGTGCCTATATCCTTTGTTTGTGCAGAACCAGAGGTCTGAAACAGCTGATCAACTTCAAGAGCAGCATGGCGCAGAACGCGCATGACTGCACTGGGCCAAATCAAATTTCGGAAACGCTCTATGATCTTCTCTCGATACCCCCATTCAAAGTACTTCTCGCAGAGCCTCGCGATCCCTGGAAGGTCCATATTGTCCCTATAACGCAGTGCGACGCTGTTAGTCGACACCTCTGATTTGTTAGTCCCGCTATTGATAGGAAACGCGTATTGTTCCAAAACATCAAGTTCCGGAAAGCTTTCGGGTAGGACCAGAGTCGTTCTATGGAGTAGAAAGCCTTTCGTGTTTTCCTTCAGTTCGGAGTTTACTCTCGCTCGCCAGTGGTGAAGGAACTGCATGAACTCTGGTTTGAACTCAATTCGCATAGCTTCGTAAGTTTCCACGAGTTCATCTCCAAACCCGCAACGAGCCAGGGCGTATGCAATCTTCGGGCCTACCCTGTCGACTCCCTAGGATATAATTGATATGCAAATACTATGATCGCACAAAAGAGCGTTACATACCTTATGATAGTCCCCTCCTGCAAGGAGTGCAAACAAAATTAAGCCACCTCTGGAAAGCCCAATTTTTGCGATATCCGCGGCATTATACAACATCCCATGAAATTTAGTATTCTTATCTTCGGAATTCGTCGGAGCGTGGTTTTTGTTTCCAGATAAGTTCTTACTCAGGCTATAGACCGAGAGTCGTGAGCAAGAGAGAAAGTAAAAAAGGAATAAAATGGTTTACTTTTTCATCACAGTACGGGCGCCAAAAATGAATGCGTCGCAGTCATCGGTCATTATTGCATCAATGTAATTTTGGCCGTTGAGATACGCAAGTTCTGCTTCTGCTTCCCCAGGGGCCTAGTACTGTGTTATAGATTATACCAATGATAAGCAGCAAGTTATAGCACACCTCTCTCCATTCCATACCAAACGCAGTTATAATTTCCTTGAAGCCCGCTGCAAGTGGATGGTTTCCGGATTTCCCAAGCTTACTACCTCGCTATTTACAAGGATGTAAATTCCATGTCTCAATTGTAGGACGATGAAGCCAACCTTCGTTTTTGGACGCTGTCGACCATCAAACACAAACAGAGGGGTTATAGGCATCTCTCCTAAAAAATACAAAATCAGATCCATCACGAGGTTGTCGGGAAGAACTTGGCAAACCCAGATTTTTCAAACGAAAAAATAACCCTCGCAACTCATTGTTCTCGCCTTCTTTGCTATATTTCGCATGATTGAACCAGATGCTAGCATCAATGCCGAGACGATAACCACG
This sequence comes from Agrocybe praecox, assembly GCA_964017145.1. Classification (NCBI taxonomy): domain Eukaryota; kingdom Fungi; phylum Basidiomycota; class Agaricomycetes; order Agaricales; family Agrocybaceae; genus Agrocybe; species Agrocybe praecox. The sequence goes on along the minus strand of OZ024842.1, from coordinate 2,199,466 downwards.
TCTGAAGGCGTTTTCCGTTATTCATGATCAAAATGGTGGAAACCTGACGTTTTCATACGAACCTTTTTGATCCATTTTGCTCAAAGCCGTGTGCTACCGCAAGATGGGGTAGCGATGTCGATTTTCCTACTTCATTCAAGTACTACCAGCGGTTAAAAAGTTTAGTGGCATTAGCCGACCAAGTTCATTATAATAGTTACCTCCCACAAGCCTGGAACACCCATATGATATCACCCCAGATCAATCGATCAAAGTGTAGGCTGGAGCACAGTCGAAGAGGAAGGCTAGAAGCAGCGCAAATCAGTGGCGCAAACTGGAATTTGAGAGGAAAACGCTTGCTCGCGGCGGTGCTAAATAAGGATGGCTAAAAACAACGACTCGGAGTGACAAAGACTAGCGAAGAACGCGAATGGTAACATCTCGTGACTTCAATTGCATTGTTGTCACGTTTCATCAATTATCTCCCTGTCATCACGTTGGTTGCGTTTCACGAATTACGAATCCCTTTTTCTTTCGCAAATTCTGCAATAAAAGTGCCTTAATTTCAGGCCCTTTTCCACCGACTCAATGCCGACATTCCAAGCCCCAGTACCATCTTCATCCAAACGCAAACTGGACTCCATCGACGCTGAAGAAAGGTTTTCTGGAGCAAAACGCGTGTCTTCTGTCTCAAACGACAGTTCAGTATCAACGCATCAACAAACATGGATGGTTCAATGGTATTATCTGAACCATTACAGCATTCAGCATCCTGAACCCTTACGGACTTTGCTACAGGAGGAATTTTCAATTCAAGAAGCATAAAACCTGGGAGGGTGACGCGATCTTGGTTGTTAATGACAATGCAGATGCTACATTGTATGATATGGATGGCAAAATGTATGGAGGCCTATTAAGCTATCAACTCATTAACTGACATATCTTTAAACCTCAGCTTCGGTACAGGAAAGATATCCTTGCCGTTGTACGAAGGGAAAGGCTTCGCGTTTGCATCCAAAGATATTGAATTGGAGCGGTCAATACCTCGGGAATCTTTTCTTTCAGGAGCATGCTTTGGACGCTCGGCAAGTACGAGCTACTCGATTGACACGTCGGCATCGAGCAAAGCGCCAGCCAAGAAATTTGCAACTCCTTCCTTGCACAAGAATCAGTTCAAACCTGCCGCACAGCGAACACCTATTTACCCCACTTCTTCAAAGTCTACTCCGGACGAGAACAATCACTCTGCTGGTCTTTCAGAAATTACTAATTCATCGTTACACTGGACTGCTAACTGGTGCGTCGTTGTCTAATCCTATCTCATCATCTTCTTATCCCAGAACGCCAGGCGGAAACCTCAAGAGAAGAAAAATAAAACTTGGGACGGGGATGCATACGTCTCATTAGTGGTGGATAAGCTGGTCATGTTCTCAGAAGAAGGTAAAATGTACGTTGATCATGCATATATCCTTCTTGCCACGGTTCATTGACTTCCTTTATAGAATGGGAAGCACTCCTTGGAAAGGTCAAAGCTTAGCTTCTGGCTTACACACCTATATAGGAGGGAAGGAGGTTGAACTTGATGTCGCTGTGTCCGCATCCCAACTTCCGGCTGTGCAGGGGATGCAACTGGATTACACTGGGACCGACGAACCTCTCGAACCTCCACCCGTATCGAAAACGCCGGCCAGATATGTGGCGCCCGTTAATTTCTACACCAGCCCTAAACCCAAAGCAAAGGAGCCTTTGTGAGTCGATGTTGGCCTTGGTTAGCGTTCCGATCTGATGTCTGTTTAGACACGATCCAAATGCCGCTGACAGCCTGGTCATGAAGGAGCCTACTAAAGCGCACATGAAAAAATACAACAAAAGGTTCGGGTTGCGTGTTCTCACAAGCTCATCGTTTCTTATCCTCGTCAGAAATCTCGCCGTTGTTCCTGTCGTGGTAGACCCCATTTTATCTCGCAGAATGAGACCTCACCAAAAGGAAGGTACGTACTTGTTTTGTTTAAATTGCTGCAACTTCGTCACGTATGTGAAATTTCTTAGGTTTAATGTTCATGTATGAATCTGTGATGGGACTGCGAAAGCATGAAGGGCAGGGCTGTATTCTAGCAGATGAGATGTCCGTTTTTTTTTCGACTACAAATGCCACTTATTGACACCTTACAGGGGTCTTGGAAAAACGTTACAAGTCAGCTATCATTAATAAAAACTTGAGACTGACAACTAATGGGGTTTAAAGACTATAGCGCTCGTCTGGACCTTACTAAGTAAGTATAAGTTTATACATGATTTTTGCACTAAAAGTAACATGTTTAGGGCAAAATCCTTATGCAGCGCCTAACTCTGCCGTGCAGAAGGTTCTGATCGTCTGCCCAGTGTCTTTGGTCAACGTGTGTACTTCCTTACTGTTCTTATTAAACTTGTTATCAAGAAAAATCACAGAATTGGAAAGCAGAATTTTACAAATGGCTGGGGAGAGATCGTTTGGGTATTCTTACTTGCGACAAAAGTAATTCAAATATACATCTCTTTGGCAGCTCGTCAGTCACTTATTTATTCATATTTATACTTCGTTTTAATGCTCACTTTCCATTAGAAAAGTGTATGAGGTTCTAATCATTGGCTACGAACGACTGAGGACAGTCATGTACGTATATGTATTTCTATTCAACACTATGACCTTACTTTTCTTATACAGAGATAAACTGTCCAATATTTAGTACACATTTTTGTATTTCAGACATAGTAAGCTTCCATCTGACCATCTTTTTCTACTTAGCCCACCGATCGGTTTAATTGTGTGCGATGAAGGCTAGTCGGTTCTCCACACCTGTTCCTCTCAAACCTTTACTCATAGTGGTGCACTACTAGGTCACAGATTGAAGTCGGCTAACAACAAAACCGCAGCATCTTTCAAAGCGTTTGACACCCGCCGCCGAGTCATCTTGTCCGGAACTCCAATTCAAAATGATCTGGGAGAATTCCACGCAATGGTAGGTTATTGGATCCAGTACTTTGAATTCGATTATACAATATATCTTTCAGGCAGATTTCTGTAATCCAGGACTACTAGGTGACTTCATGATCGGTCTCTTTCATTGACAATTTTGGGAACTTTCTTTTTAGACGATTATAACGTTTTTCGTAAAGTATACGAAAGTCCCATTCTGAAGAGCAGGGCACCAGATGCTTCCGCCAAAGAAATAGAGGTCGGAGAGGCGCGCACTGCTCAGGTACAGATGATTTGCTACCTACCAAAGATGACTAGTACTCATTTGTCTGGAACCAGCTCTTGGCTGTTTCCAAAAGTTTTGTCTTGCGACGAGAAGCTTCTCTCTTGAAGAATCATTTGCCTCCCAAATGTAGGCTTCTATTATGCATCTGGAGATATCAGCTCTAATGTTGCTTACTAGCGGAATATGTGGTTTTCATAGTACCCACTCCACTGCAAGTGTCGATGTACCAAAAGATATTGCACCCCAAGAAGTTGGATGATATCATACAGAGTTCAACGGCAGAATCATTAGCTTTGATAAATATACTCACTAAGATTAGCAACAGTCCAATCCTGCTGAAAGCGACGGCTGATAGCGCGAAAGGAAAAAAGAACGACGACACACTTTCTGTACAGAAAACCGCTGTAGCTGAAGCACTGGGTTTGCTACCTGAAAGGGCCAATGTTGCAGATGTCACCCTCAGCGGTGAGATATGATGCCATATACAAAATCAGCAGTGACTGAAAAGCAACTATCCAGGGAAGCTTTTGTTTTTATCCACTATGTTGAAGCTTATACGCCAGGTACTCTTTTCCTTTGTTTCTATTAGGATGGAAATCTCTAACATCTTTGTTTAGAACACCAAGGAAAAATGTGTCTTGGTTTCTCACTATACATCAACTCTCAACATTCTAGAAACCTACTGCAAGTTGAAATCCTATTCCTATTATAGGCTTGACGGGTAACTATCTTCATACTCTCAGTTTTGTTTTTGCACTGACGATCACTCAGGCAAACGCCTCAAAGTAAAAGGCAAGAATATGTCAATGCCTTCAACGTTGGAAATCAGCAAAATGGCTGTGAGTACTTTCGAGATGTAACGCCGTTCAGTGGACTCATCAACTTGTCTTAGTTATATTTTTACTAAGCTCGAAAGCTGGTTAGTGTGGTGCTGAGGTAGAAATATCTATTTAATAAAATTCACTGTCTACAGGAGGTGTTGGAATAAATTTGATAGGTGCGTTTATTATTGACCGGGAGAGTAGCTATTTCATCTTCCTTCAGGCGGGTCGAGGCTTTTCATAATAGATTCTGACTGGAATCCAAGGCAAGTCGCATGTTTTACCTCTGGTCCCTCAATATTGAATTACTGTGCAGTCATGATCTTCAATCCATGGCTCGTTGTCACCGGTGATTGCTTTTCTCTGTTTCAACCCTACAAAATCTAAACCTTTTTATTCATTATCGAGTGATGGGCAAAAGAAGCCTGTATACATTTATAGGATGCTCACTGCTGGAGCTATTGATGGTATGTCTGCTCGTTTGCGTTTAGCTTTATAATGTTGACATTATATGTAGAGAAGATTTACCAAAGACAAGTCACGAAGCTTGCTTTGGGTGATTGTAAGTGCTTCCATCCTCAATTTAAAGGACTTTAGTTATTCAACGAAAACTCAAGCTCTAATTGGATCGGTATGAGACTTGATCCTTCTATTGTTAACACCCATTCAATCGTACGCAATCAGGGAAATGCTAACTCAAAGAGTGACTCTTTCACACGAAAAGATGTCAGCTTCTTTTGTTTACAAGTTCAAAGCGTATGTTCTGATAGTGGTATTCATAGCTTCGGGACATTTTCAGGATTCATCTGGACACAACCTGCAACACTCATGACTTGCTCGAATGCGATTGCGATAATGAGCAAATTGATGCGCTTCCAGAATCTATGTCGAGTGGAGGGGATTCTGAGGAAGATAAGGACGATGAATCAATGAACATGCATTTCGTGTCTGCTTCAAATGTAACAGCAGAAGGAGGTAATGAAGTTGATAAGGCGGTCAGTCCATTACTAGCCATTTCTCGCCCACCCATTGACTGTACTACTTTCTAGTATCTTCAGAAAAAGAAGGCTGCGTTGGCTGCACTCGGAGAATGGAACCACATAAACTGCCTCAAACCCACTGAAGATGCAGACATACATGTGCAAGACGATATCTTGCGTAGAATTATCGCGTCACGCTCACCCACACAATTTGCAGAGAAATTGAGCCTTCTGGATAGCGTAGACATCGATCGCATACAATGTATGACCAAACAGACCATAGGAGATTCCGCGGGAGGGACAGTATCTTTCCTTTTTGAAAGATGCTCACAGTTGGAAGTGGCCGAAAATGTTGATATGTAGATCTGCATTTACAATGTTAATAGTTGCTATAAGCCACGCTACTAATCATCACAGAAAGAAGAGATACGAGTAGCAACGAGGCATAGCGGAGATACAAGAGAACACGTGTATTCAAAGTTGATATATGGGAAGAGACATGTAGCAGGTCCAATATGAGCCCCGTAGGGAACACTCAGACCTCCAAGACTCACCCGGTTGGTTTTGAGAAAAGAAAAGAAGAAAAAGAAAAAGAAAGAGAAAGAAAGTATTGATCTGGATAGTCAGATGTTCCCAAAGACAGGTTTTCCATCGATGACAGTGGCAAGAACACGACTAGACAAGATTCGCTCTTCTGGTATTGTCATTATGTCTTTGGAAAGCACGGTGAAGTCAGCGCGTTTTCCAGTCTCGAGCGAACCGAGGATTGTCTCCGTAAAGGATGCATAGGCGGGATCAATAGTCATGCCTATGCAGACAGTTCTGAGTAAGCGCCTTATACGGGAAGAGAAACATTCCACCGTACCTCTGAGAGCTTCCTGGCGAGTTAGCCTTTGCTCCGGGAACCTGCAGATTTGCTTCTATAAGGAAGGTGTTTATGATCATCAAACCAAACCAACTTTACCATCCATTGGGGCCATGAGGGGATTGACCATCAGGAGATTTCCTCGTTACGGCAGCGTAGAAACCAGAAAGAGGATTCATGGTCTCCACTGGGAAATCAGATCCAAGGGTAATCCTAGCGCCACTATCTAGAATGGATCGGAAAGCATAAAGACTTTTTACCCTTTCTGGGCCCTTTCAGAGAAAAATTAGGAGCTGCAGACGAAGTTCAAATACCAGACTAACCAATCTTTCCTCAGCATACCACATATCACTTATCCTGTCAACAAAAGGCGTTTAACCAGATATTCCGATTCTTATAATTTAATATGCCTTACGCATGGGTGGGCTGAACGCTCGCAATTACTTGAATACTAAATCAATCGACTGTCTTTGCAAAACGATGCCATTGCTTACCTCCAAGTTTTCCCAAACGCAGCATGTCCTCTTCAGTCATCATCTGTGCATGTTCAAGACGTGGCCTCAAGGCACTAACATCTGCACCCTTAAGAGATGACTCAAACGCGTCCAAAACAATACCATTTGCCCGGTCTCCTATGGCGTGTACATTCTACTGAGGTCAGAATACGCATGAAATGTTCTGCAAAGACACCTACAACTTGCCAACCATCCCTCAAAAATTTGGGAACTACGTCAAATAATGTTTCGGGTTCGAGACGCATGAATCCTTTGGTTTTAGGGTTGTCGTGATATGGTTCATGCAACTTTAGAACAAGAAGGTTGAGTCTACTGTCATACGACGAAGGGGTGTAAGTTATACCGCTGAACCGCCTGTCCTGAGGGCACCTGCACTTGGATGAGATCAGGTCGACATATGTTTAGGGGATCTTACCATCCGCAAATATCTTGACACTGCGAGCAGTGAGCCTTCCATCTTCGTTCGCTATAAGGGGACGAGTGACATTGCCCCAATACGGTGCAAGCGCATCGAAGTAGGTCATGCCATAAATTCGAAGCTTCCCATGGATATTTCACTTAGTATCGCTGCTTGAAACTGACGCTTTAGGGGAAAGCTTACAGGTAGTGTACTGATTTCAGCTTGTCTGTATAAATGCACTTTAATGGATGAAAATAACAAGAGAAAAAGCCAAAGAAACCTCTTAAAAAAAGCAAGCGAAGTTGGATCGAGCCCAGCATCATGAACAGAGGTGAGACCGTATCTATGTGCATCTCGTACAGCCACTTTAAACCTTCTCATTAATTCATCTTCAGTCAACTTTGGCTGGTGAAGGAGGTCTTGCGCATTATCCAGAAGAACACCTGTCCATTGCTTCCCGTAAGGCTTGAGACGTTTTTTTTTTTCCACAGGCACGCACCTGTCGGATCACCGTTTTCATTGCGAACTATCACCCCTCCTTCAATCGTTTCTGGAAATGGCAAACTATCCTTGATAGCTTTGGAAGAAGCCCAGAGAGCGTGGCAATCTTTGCTTTGCAAGATAACAGACCGTCCTCGGATGACGTTGTCAGCGTCCAAATCAGACTAGAGAAGAATATTAAGAACGTTTGATCCTAAGAGTAAGGAGTTGTTGTTACCGCGGTTGGCCATCCAGTTGTCGGCCAGACAGTATGGTCCCAGCCACCTCCGATGATAACTTTAGATTTGTCTTTCAGGATCTCAGGAGTGGCTAAGATATATTCCCGAACACGAGCAACGACATCTGGAGATAAATTTCAAAATGAATGAATAGTTTGCTGTAATCGGAATTAACTCAAAGTCACCTTGAGGCGTTTTAGCTCCTTCAAGGGGAAGCTGCTGAGCTGCGCCGTATTCTAATATGTGGCCGTGTGAATCTGGATAATCATGAGCTGTTCAGATGTTGGCGGTGCAAAGAACTCTTCTGTTTACGCACCGCTTAAACCAGGAAGAATCACAGCTTCCTCTGGGATATACCGTACCTGTACATTCGTCCATTCTTTTGCGATGGAGTCTACAGACAAACAGGTCATACCTCCTGAAAACAAGTCACGGAAATGTACGTACCAAGAGAGCCGGTGTCAACGATATACGCGCCGTCCACAACGATACATTGGGTCTGACTGTTCTCGTCATCAACGGTATATACTTTATTGCTTTGCTTCGAGCAAATTGCATAGGTTTCCGGTACAGTCGTTGCATTTGTCTTTAATGTCAGAAAAATTCCAAGACCGATCGCTAGAGATCCAAAAATCACAGGCAACTTCTTCCCAAAGCCCCCACTTTTACTATCAGGGTGATTGCCATTCTGCTTGACCTGAACCTTGCTACCCTCCTGAGAAGGCATCGTCAACGCAGAAAAAATTCCAAATTGGTGGCTGTTTCTCTATCAGGATACTAGAAAATGAGAGCAAAGAGGTTACACACATATGTACTGAAGGACAATTCTGATTTGCAGGTCGCAAAGGAGGAAATGTAAAGAGATGGGATCAAGGGCAAGAAAGGGATGGAGGCTTTTATCTGAATCCTGAATCCTGTGCCCCAATTTTTCTCATGTTCCCCCATACTTATCGCCATCGCATAGCCTTTCCATGAGGTAACCTAACCCATAGTGGGCGCTAACTTTGCAATAGACGCGGGCGTCGGTAAGGGAAAATCGGACATTGTTGACCGAAAGGATCATCAAAGATATTGAAAATGTTCTGCAAGAGAGATCCGAACAGTGGTCGGTTTTCAAAATTACATGTAATCGGAAAAGAAATAGATTTGGTTCGGAGTGGTTGATTGCGTATGTACAGCAAAATGACACGACACGTTACCAGTTTACCACGTAAACCTATGACGTGACCTACCTCCAGTTACTAGTTACTTACCGTCACCCACCACGACGAGCGTCGAGCTCAGTCTTTCTCTTTGCAGCCCAATATGTCTGGCCTTGTTCAGCAGGCTGCGAGGCTTGTAAACGCTCATCGCATCTTCTTTTACACTCTTGTTTCACTCGTCTCCGTTTCTGCCGTCATCGTCAATGCATTGAAGAATTACAGTAACTTTTACTCTGTGGCCATCTTTCTATCGAAGAGTAGTCGTAGTGTTTTGGTACGATGCTCGTATATGTCAGAGGCACTTACTAAAATCACCAACAGGTTCTGGCAAACTTTGGGGTGCTTTTGACTATACTCTGTGGCCATATCGTTCAACGCATATTCTTTGGGTCATTGAGGCCAAATGAGGTTGAGGCAGGTGTCCTTCTTCTTGACGGGGTGTTCTTTTCTCATGATTTGCTTTAGCGTCTCTATGATCGCCTATGGTTCTTTATTACCGAGTCTCTTTTGGCGTTCACAATCTTTCGTGATGAATTCGACACTCCATTCGCTTTCATGTTCGGGTTTCTTCTGTTTGTTAAGTCTTTCCACTGGCTAGCCAGCGATCGTATTGAATGGGTCCGTCATAACTTGCATATGTGATTCTGAAATATCATTCTCATTTATGTTTAGATGGACCAACGGCCTTATCCTGGGCCGCCACTTCTCTTCCATTTCAGAATGACGATACTTTTCGCAATTCTGTGGTTGACCGACATCCTCATGTTTCTATTCGCCATAGAACATACTCTGACTGTTGGCGTTGGTGGTATGGTTCTTTTTGCCAGCGAGGTATATTTTTGCTCCCGTCTAACTGCGTTATGACCCACATTAACTGGTGTCCAGTACGGTATATTGATGGCCAGCGTCATGAACACCATTTCAAAATACCTTCTTTCAGCATACGACCTTCGCCGAGCTGGGTGGAGAGGCGGAGAGAACGCTCCTCCTTGGGAAAATAAAAGCATGTACACATTCTATATTGAATTGGTCACAGGTAATGTCAACAAATTACATTTTATTTTGGACTATTCTGACACTCTTGAACCGGGAAGACTTTCTCAAGTTAACGACATACCTCATCTTTTTCATCATAATCATCACATTCTACGGTCTTCCCTTGAACATCATTCGAGATGTCTACATCACTGCTCGTTCGTTCATCACAAGACTGAAAGCACTGCATCGGTATCAAACGGCCACTCGGAACATGGATCAACGATATCCCAACGCCACTGACGAAGAACTTTCGACAATGACGGATCGTACTTGCATAATATGTCGTGAAGAGCTGGCGAACGTTGGAACACATGAACCTCAAGGACATCCTGATGGACCAAATACTACTCCAAAGAAGCTTCCTTGTGGTCACATATTTCATTTTCACTGCCTTCGGTCATGGCTCGAAAGGCAGCAAAGCTGTCCTACATGGTAAATATTTTTGATCAAACAATTTCCGCATTTCCGATTTCTAAGATTAATTATAGTCGTCGTAATGTATTGGAAGTTCCCCAAGCCACCCAACTTCCAGGCGCTCAGCTCCCGGGACAGCATGCTGCACAACCTCAAGGTCAACAACCTGCAGTCCCGGAGGCAGGAGCACGCATGAACCCCCCAAACCCCCAGGTTCAAGGTGGTAATAATCCTCTAGGATTTATTGGACGGTATATGGGCCTACCCCCTAGGCCTGATAACAACAGGCAAATATTACAGAACGCTAACAACAACAACCAAGCCCAACCGGGTGGTCCAGGGGGTATTTATATAAATTATCAAGTACAGTACCAGTTTCCACGAGCAGACGACGCCAATCAGCCAGCGGGCCAGAATCAACAACGACTGCCTATACCACCATATCCTGGATTCCCAGGTCCGGCGGGAGTGTGGCAACCTTGGCCCCAGCCAGATAATGTTGGAGAAAATGAACCTGTTCCCGCGGAACCAGCGAATGGCACTGCATCTCATGCTGATATTCGCACAGAAAATTCTCAGTCAAATATAGATGGTCGTCCCGCCAGTGCTATAACATCTACCAGTACTCCGACAGCCGCGCAGGAACAAAGAACTGTGGCCCCTAGAGAAGCGGCTGCTCAAGCGGCATTGAATCGTCTTGGACAGAAAGCCACTCAGGAAAATAAACCAAAGGAAAACACGCCCAATACAGATCCTAAAGAAACTGGAGAGCCCTCGTCTGGTTCCAGCTCAGAAAAGACATCGACAACGGCTAACACGAATTATCCTCCCAAATTTATACCTCTTGCGGACTATCGTTCCCTGGGCTCGACTCCTCGTGTCTCTCAGCCAAGCAATAACTCATACTTTACACGTAACCCCCAATATCCAAGCAGGCCAATGACATCGATGCCTAGGGCAACGTCATCCTCCTTATATGGCAACAACTCGGGGTCTACATCTCGCCTTCGCCCAAATCCTGACCCCATGTCTTCCTCAAATCTTCCGTTGAATTTGAGTGACGAACAGCTAGCCAATTTGGACAAACTGACCCGAGAGAGCATCGATGAACGCTTACGGATCTTGGAGGGCGTGTCTGCGTCTGTCTATCGCTGCATAGACGACCTCATGAGATTGCGTAGTGCACTCCCACCACTTGATGTGTCTTCTGAATCTAGAGTCGTCTCCGAGGCTTCCACAAGTCAAGCGCCGACGGCGACCCAATCCCAAAATACTCAGCAAACAGATCATGAAGCAAACAGGGAAGATGTGAGTCACGGTAAGCAGAAGATGCAGGAAGTACCGCCAGAAGGAGTTGAGTCACCAGATCCAGAGTCGAGCGCTAATAATGGCGATTCCTCCGCGTAGTATGTTTAGTTGAATATATGAAGTGTAATGAAATATTATTGCATTATGCATGCTGTTTTTGTAAGGGCGTTATGTTTGTTTTGTTACGAGGTAGAAATTGCTGTGACGAGTTGCTGTGCCTGTTGCTTCACAAGATTCGAATCCACTGTCGATTTATCAACCTTGGAGTAGAATTCCTTAAAGATAGTTCCCAAGGACTTCTTGGGATCAGATCCTGCTGGCAGATTAGCCAGTACAGCCCTTAGCTGTATGTCGATATCATCGGCGGATAGAAGTGGTGGCAAAAACTTTGACAGTAGGTCTGCCTCTTTCTGTTCCTTCTCGGCCAGGTCGGGTCTATTTGCCTCCTGAAATTTTACTGAAGCTTCTGTCTATAAATAAGAGCAACATGAATTCAGGTTCATGGACATTGCCAAATGCAAAACGGACACTTACACGACGTTGTATAGCCTTCCGAATAATGCTAGCCTACAAACCCCAATAGGATATAAACCAAGAGATTTTCATGGTGCAAAACAGTGCTTACAATAGATGAATCAGAAGTTGTTCCTTCTTTTGAGGTTTTCTCGGCCGAATTAATTTCTGACATAACGGACTGTACGAATGGACTTCAGTGCACAGAAGTTAAGAAAAGACAAAGGTGCCGTCTTACACGCAATGTCATTGAAGTGGTGGTATCACGGTTCTACAGGAGATATATTGAGTGCTAATGAACAAATGCCGAGCAGAGGTCACAGTACCTTCATAGCAGCTTTTATTTCATGTTGCAACTTTGCGCGTAAATCTATATTCATGAAATCATCAAACAAGGAAATTTTTGGAAATTGTAAATAAATAAAACCCTCACCCGTAGCTGTAGCGGTGGAGTAGTTTCGACGGCATGAAGCTAGGGATATGCCACGCAGAACTCTGAGGTTGAATAACATTTCGAGGTGTCGAGTCAGAGGCAAGGAGTGTCGGGAATTGCCGCTTTACACTATTTATCAGAACTGACGTGTATTTTTATATAATCCACCGCCAATATGCCTTCGCTTCCTCCCTCAGGCGGTTATTTGCAAGCTATCCGCCAGACATCGCGTGAACTCCGTATTGCTTCGGGTGTTTCGGTAACCGCTGGGCTTTTTTTCTCTTTCACAAGAACGTTAACCTGATAATGTTTTGCTCTTAGATTACACCAGAAAATATCAAACGCTTGCTACTATCGCCATCATTTGTGCAATCTTTCCAACGGGTCTCAAAAGATCATGGACTCGTCATCCCTCTGAATTTCTCATCGGACCTTGATGAATTGAATTTCATCTCCGTCCTTTCCCTTTTGAATTTTGCATCTGGATATCGCGTCCCATTGCATGCCCAGACAGGCCGGGGTGCATGGGACTCTATTCGCGCCCTCCTGTTCTCGCTTTATATAACATCAACCTCAGAAGGCGATTACCTCTCTGCAAATGGGTTAATCTCGATTCGTTCCCCAAAGATCGCAGAGTTGATGGGTATTAACTTGCACGTCGAAAAACCCCATGCTTCCATACCTGGTGTAATTGTAGGAGAGCTCGGAGGCCCTTTATACGAACTGGTAAAACACATAGAATCAGTCCTCAATGAAACTGGTTTAATCTTGAAAAATAATGGCTATTCCAACCTGGGGGCCTTTGTGGCAGAAGCTTTGGAACAGTCAAGGAAATCCCAACAAACTCACGGCGATGATACGCTCGTGGAATTTCTTGTAGGAAAGGTACGGTCTTTCTTGCGACTGCTTAAATTAATAGGCACAGAGTTTAGTCAATTTTAAAACAGTTGGCAATTGCTTTCCCCGGCTTTAGAGATATGGCGGAGGTCAACGGAAAGCGTGAGTTTAATCGATTTCGTTGGATTTTTCTTCTGATAATGAGATCGCTTTGTAGCAATATATTGTTTCAAGAAAGCTCTATTCCTTATACACGCCATCGTGGTTCGTTTTGGTTCCAAATCGCCCACACCTTTCCCGATTCCTATAACGACAAACGTCCCTGTCTTCTCAGACAATGTTTTACCATCTATACTGGTGAATCTGGGTGTTATTGATCTATCGTCGGTTCCTACCCTTTCGAAAATGTTCCCTGTTTCGGAGGCACAATTATCTGCCCTATTGGATGCCCCACCTGCTCCGGTCGTCAGTCGCACGAAATCCGTGCCGGCTGAAGGACCCAAGGTTACTCCCGACCAGTCGTATATTTTACGCGCTGCAGCAATCGATGCATGTCAACTCATCGTAGAAACCGCTCATTCATTGGTTGCGGATGCGCTTGGTAGTAATGGCGAATTGAAGTGGATCACTGAAATAACGTTACCAGACTTGGATATGTGGATTTGGTCTGTCGCAAAAGACCGTCAGGATTATCGGTCACTTCAACGATTCGTAGACCGCAATACAATTTATTTCTAGCATTGGATGATACAACAATGTTAATTTCTTACTCTTCTCTTAAAAATCTGACGGAAAATTATTCTAACTACATGAAATATATATGTACACTATATGTACACCTCTGTGAGTGCGCTTGCCGTATTTTAACAATTTGATTCGCTGTCGCTTGCGTTGCTATCGCTCTCGTCATGACCCCACACAGCAAATGCTCTGTGATCTGGTTGGTCTGCAGAGCGTGGACGGGATTGTGAGCTCCCGCGTCCACGGCCATATGGCAAAGAGGTCGGAGTAGGCGTCTTCACTGCTTCAAGGTCTGCATGCCTATCCTTTGGAATTCGACTCCTTCCAGACGATCGACGTGCATGAAGCTCGTCCCTGGTGCCTTGCTGTCCTGCGTCCGATACAAGAGAGTCTGGGGAAGACAATGGTGGCGAGTGGGGGCTGGTCACTTTGAATTCAACATGACGAGACGAAACGTCTGGCGGATGAGGAGTCGGACCGCTATAACGGCCAGGCGTGTTCACACCAGACATGAGGGGAGGACGAGAACGCGAACGTGATTTAGATTTAGATTTTCTTTTGACCGCCGATGATGACCGTGGTCGACCAATAGAGACGCCATCTTGACTTTCTGGCTGACCGTTAACAGCCTTGCTGGTACTTTCTGCTTCTGGAGAGGAATCGTCGATATCGAATTTGTCTTCTTCCTCAGAAACTTCGTCTTCTTCATCATCATCTAAAAACTCCTCTGTGACTTCCAGGCTAGGAGTTATTGAACCTGATAAATTTTTGCTCTTCCGTCTTGACAACTTTGGAGCTTCCTCTTCCACAACAACGAATGATTTCTGTCGCTCGCGTTCATTCCATTTCAGTGTACGAGATATAGCGTGGAACCAGTCTGTAGATTGTTTATCGGCACAGACCGTCGGGAAGGGATATTTTGACGCCGTCACTTTGATATGATCACCCTCTGGTAAAAGTAGATAGATAATCAGTTGAGATGATATGGGCAACGTTTCAGAGCAATGTAACTTACGTCTGAGCTCAACACGGCCTCTTCCATCAAAGGACGCCCATGCTGTGCTTCTTGAGTTGTAAGGCACACATATTCGGAGTTCCATACTGTCAGGAAGGAGCATTGGCCGGAACGATAACGTATGCGGGCATATAGGCGTGATCAATAGAGCGGGTATCTCTGGGTGGACGAGAGAACCTCCTGCGGATAACTGGCATGAAAGATGAATATAATTTCAGCTCACAAGTTTAGAAGGACGTACAGAATATGCTGTAGAGCCCGTTGGAGTGGAAACAGTTAGTCCATCTGCTTGTACCGTCGTCATATGATGTTCATCACCTGAAATAACATCAGCCCAGAAAATCAAGGGTACAAGATGGTTGTATCATACCGAATAATTCGAGCAGAGAAACGTAAGGACTTGGTCCACGGTCGACAACAAGATCGTTCAGGACCTCGAATGTCTCGGCGGGTCGCGTGGTAAAGCACATAATTTCTTTGTCCTTCGTATGATTTTTGCCTTCGGTTATTTGGTGGCCTCCGTTCCAACCACCCTCCAATGCTTCCCAGCCCTGTTCAAGATTTTTCATCATGATCTCGCCGGTTTCGCCTTTTTTGACAGCTTTTCTTCCTTTCCCCTTTTCGTTTACGACGGCGCGGTATACGGTGCATGTGAAACGCATTCGAAGGTTTACGCGTATACCATTATCAATCGCCGAATCCATCACCGCCTGATGGTCTGCGAAGTCGAAATTCGTGAGGAAGCCCAGAGAGCCCAAAGCAAATGGGAGAACAGGGGGGACGATGCGTTGGAATAACCATGAAGTGAAGAGAACAGTACCATCTCCCCCGAGCTGATTGAAAGGGACATGAGTGACTTGCAATCAAGGTTAGGTGCAAGAGCTCACAGTGACTACAAAGTCGAACAAGTGAGGGCTTTGGCTGCACATGCTGCTCGTCCAGTAACGCAACTGGCCTTCATCGCTATCTTCCTTGTGTGTAGAGTCAGAAGTATATGAGGAAACAGATTGGCTGCTTGACGTTCGACGCCTTGGAAATGGGTGGAATAATTCTGGATAATCCCTTTGAATACCTTCGGCATCGAAGCGTCTTGAGTTGCGAAGCTGATTGTCGACATAACTGTGGCAAAATTGAGATGATATCTAATCAATGCTAGAAAATGGAACATACACTACTGAACCGCGTTTGGAACCTCGTCTGTGTTTCAGCATAAGGTATAAGGCCAGTTCTCTCGTCAACTTGATCAAGCGGTTATCCCGAGCTTTGGTGACGATAAGAACATTCTGAATATTGGATTGCACGCGGGCTCGTCCTGGAGAAAACGATAAATATAGAAAGCAGATATACGACGGTCTAATGGTATGCATACCTAGTTGTTTGCTCATTTCGCGTACTCCAACAGCCGTTTCAGCGAGACGTTTTGTTAGATTCCCAGCGAATTCTCCTTCACTGTCATTCCCGGAATCGAATGCAGAAGTTTCAGGCGAGATTGTAGACGACTGGCCTGGGCTGCTGAGATTTTGAAGAGATTTTGCCACCCCTACGTCACCGTTTTCGAAATACGACTGCTTTGCTTTAAGCCAATCGGTGAGCTGTGCGCCTTTGTCTAGATGAGAATGAACGAAACAAGGAGATTCTGCTGGTGTTTGCTGATGTGGCATTGTAGGTCGAACGGTGGCAGAGACGTTGGAGTTATGAAGCGGGGTGCCCTTATCGATGGTCTTGCCGACTTCGGGTGAAGCAGTCAAGAGCTCAATGTCGGGATTCCAGTCAGACCCCTGATGATCAATATGGAGGGAGGTAGGGCGGCTACTTCTGCGAGAAAGAGAAGGAGCAATGACGGTCCTAGCAGACAAGCTTGGACCTGGAGTAGTTGGAGGGGTGGAGAAAGTCTCTGCGTCAGGTGAGAGCAGAATGCTTCTAGTGTCTGTCAATGAGTGAGACATTTGGATGCTATGTTTACGACTGGGAGGTGTGTAATGTGAATGGATGTGAGGCTTGTTCAGATTTTTTAACCCAAGAATTGGCGCACGTTCCCCAAGTCGTCTAGACGACAAGCCGCAGAAAGTTGAAGGAAAGTTTCTGCAGTGTTTCTACGTGATAGATGTGATTGTGATCAATTCCGGGTAAGATTTGTTAGAGTAATTATGTACATCACTTATTATTAGTCATTATTACTACAACCACCATGTCAACCAAACCGAAAGCCAATAGCAAGCCTCTTCCTCTGTCGGACATCCTCAAGGACCTCGCCATTATTCGCTCAACCGGCATCGCACCATCTGCAGATCCCACCAATGACACCGGAGCGGTCGCTGTATCCTATGATTTTGTGCAGGCCGCTCGTGCTGCTATAAGACTACACGACTCGGGAAAAGTGGAGCATGAAGGAAATAAAATTGAGCAAATACGTACAAAGTACGAGACATTGTTGGAAGACTTGCAGTGAACAGTGAGTAGATGCAATAAATAAAAAGATTATGGCTCATTCTCTCTGTTAGTATATATAAATATGTAGTAGACTGTAGCTAGTGTTATCGTTGAATTGTGTTATCGCGCTTAAGGGACAGCACGTGTTTAAGAAGGCACCTTGTCTGAGTACTCCTGACTCTTTTCTGTCTCTCATTCTTTTCCTTGTCGTCAGACTCTCGAGTCCACGACAGAGGAAGTCATACAAGTCGATAGCTATGATGCTCATGGATCTGGCAACGCCGCTAGTTCCAACTTTTGTTGCACGCGTTCTTTCTCCAACCATCGTCCTTGTTACGACTTTATCTCTTTTTTTCGTCCATTCAACCCTTCCTTCTTCCCCTTCTCCAATCACACCCGTCGTAGTTGCCAATGCAGTCCCTCGACGGGCTCTCTTACTTGCTTTGCTTACATCTATTGCTTTTACATATCTCGCTGACGGTCTTTCTTTCGTCGTTTTCGCCGTCATTGACCACGACTGGCCGCGTCACTCGGGGATTCCAATCAACACCGTAATTGGTGTGATTGCATTCTCCGGTTTGGCTGCACTTGGAACATGGAAAGATATCCATGGTGTGACAGTCTGGTTGATGAGTAGAATCAAAGTGGCAGTTACTGCTGCATTGGCCTTGGATTTGACCCTAGCCGTGTTACTCGCACTTCATTTGCGACTAGGCGAATTGCGTGAGTGGTGTTTAGCTGCAAATTCAACAAGCGTACTCACGTTAACTTTCAAGCACCCCAATTTTCTATCCGCACAACTATCCACATCATTCTGCCCGCTTTTCGAGTCTTACTTTTGGCACTTTTGCTTGTCGGCCTCACATCACCTCGCGTGACATATAACACCATCCAGACTTACGATGATGTCGAGACAACAGAGGTTGAACCCACTGCGTCTTCACTTCTGCTTCCGCCAGGGACCGCTGCCCATCCCTCAGAAGGGCTAGCCCCTATTTCTAGCCACAACGGAGAGAGCAGCAAGTACGGCACTTTCCGCACCACTCGTTCCGCCCTCCCAGGTTCCGTACCAGCCACACGGGCCGCCACACCTGCGCCGTCTACTTCTACAGTACCTGATGGGAAGGTATGTATAGTATATATATATTGATCATAAAAATGTTAACAGTTCCATAGTTGGACAGCAAGCCCGAAATATCCTTTGAACCAAGTTGGGGCGAAATCTGGAGACGCGTTCGTCGCATCTCTCCTTACCTATGGCCCAAGGACAACGCATCTTTGCAATTTCTAGCTGTAATTATTTTTCTTTACAATTTGTCAACAACCAGACATCTGAACTAAATGTAGGCCCTGTGCATCGTCATCTTGTTGATTGGTCGCGTGATCAATTTGGCAATGCCTCTTACTTTGGCCAAGCTTGTCAATATTCTTGAGGGCCATACTGCAGGATCGCCATGGCCTTACATATTCGCGTATGCAGGCTTCCGCTTCTTACAAGGAAGTGGTGGTTTGTCTGCCATAAGAGACGTATGTTGTTCCTCATTCTTGTTGAAAATGATCTCATATCAGTTCCATTAGTGCCTCTGGGCCCCAGTCATGCAATATTCGGACAGGGGTACGTATGCAAATATGGCACTTTCTTTTCAAAGCTAAATAATTCTTCAGAGATGTCGCAGTTGTCTTTTGATCATCTACTCAATCTCTCTTTCGCATGGCACACCCATCGCAAAACCGGGGAAGTTCTGAGAGTCTTGGACCGTGGTGCTGCTATCAATCACACTCTCGAAGTATGTCTCAAAGATATTTCTTTCCCACTTTTGTGTGTTCAAGCGATTTTTTTTAGCTGGTTCTATTCAATATACTTCCGACCTTCATTGATATTACCGTCGCTTTGATTGCCTTTTGTATCATTTTCAAATGGACGCTGGGCCTGGTGATTTTTTGTGTTATGTTTGCATATGGTATCTATTATCATCCTATGACATTGCGAAATATTGTACTGATGATGTGTATTTTAGTCGCCGCCAGTGTCCTCTTAACTCAATGGAGGACTCGTCTACGTCGCCAAATGAACGAGCGTGACATCGTCACTCGCGGTATCCATACCGATTGTTTGTTAAATTACGAGACGGTCAAGTACTTCGGGGGCGAGGAACACGAAGGTGAACGATACGCTGAGGCCATACGTGAATATCAGGCCTTGGAATACAAAGTCATAAGTGAGTGAACGTCTTCCGACCATTTTCTTGTTCAATCCTCTTATAGCATCATCTAGTGTCTTTGAACCTTTTGAATCTCGTCCAGAACTTCATCATTGTAAGGATTCCTTGACAATATTTTTCTATTTTTACTCATTTTATGCGCATAGACATCTGGGCTCCTTGTCGGTTCATTAATCGTTGCCCGCGAAATAACTTCCGCCGAAGAGCCTGATTCCAGCAAATTTGTCTTCTTTATTACGTACCTTGCACAGGTACCTTTGTCGCCTTTTTTGTGTATCTTCTTCCTGACTCAACCATTTCGTTACAGCTTTATGGCCCTCTAAATCAATTAGGATACATATACCGATCCATTAACCAGTCTTTGGTGGATACTGAGAAGCTTCTTGCGTTATTGAACGAACCGACCGAGGTCAATGACAAACCAGATGCTAAGGATCTCGTCATCTTCGATGGAGAGATTGAATTTGGTAGGTGCCTTTACCCTTATCTTGGGAATGAAAACTTAAAGGACCATATTCTAGACGATGTTCATTTCTCCTATGATGGCCGAAACTCTGCCCTTAATGGCGTTTCTTTCAAAGTCCCAAAAGGCGGATCTGTTGCCCTCGTCGGTGAATCAGGGGCCGGAAAGTCCACCATCCTACGCCTGTTGTACCGCTTCTATGACTTAGGTGAAGGACAAGGAAGAATCCTGATCGATGGTCAAGATATTAGGTGGGTAACATTAATACTGCATATACTCACTCAGTTCTCTTAATGTTGTCTTTAGGGATGTCACACAAAAGAGCTTGCGACAGGCAATTGGTGTCGTCCCACAGGACTCTGTCCTTTTCAATTCCAGCATTGGTTATAATATCGGGTATGACACAAATCGCTTCTGATCTAAAATGATTTCTTATATGTGTAACTAGTTATGGCAAGTTTGGTTCAACTCCAGAAGAAATCGAAGCTGCTGCTAGGTCTGCCCAGATGCATGAACGTATTACCACCTTCCCAGATGGTAATTATAGACCATATTGACTCTTCACTTACGAAGGCTGATGTTGTGTTAGGTTACAACACGAAAGTTGGAGAACGTGGAGTGCGTTTGAGTGGGGGCGAAAAACAACGGGTTGCTATTGCTAGGACTCTTCTCAAAAACCCTCCTATCCTGCTGTTGGATGAAGCCACTAGGTAAATTATCTAAACTCAATGAGTGGACCACATTTGTTAACTTATTATTACTAGCGCACTTGACACTTCTACGGAGAAGGATATTCAAAAGGCACTTCAGAACCTTGTTCAAGGCCGTTCTTCGCTATCCATTGCGCACAGGCTATCAGTACGTCTCGTCATTTAAACTGATTTGTTTCGTTGCTTATTTTTATTATCTTTCAGACCATAGCATCCGCTGATATGTACGTTATATACACTCGGTCATTTTAAGTTTGCAACTGACCTTCTCTTAGTATTCTTGTTCTTAAAGACGGGCAAGTTGCGGAGCAAGGCAGCTTTAAAGAGTTGATCGAACTCGATGGACTATTCGCGGCGATGTGGGCTGATCAAGTTTCCGCCAACGAGGACCCTGCTATTTCAATAGGTGGGAACAGCATCAAGAAAGAAATCTCGGGATACAACGTTGAAACTGCGGAGCAAGTTGGGGAAGCCCGTCCACAGGATATTGTGGATGTACCGTTCCCAGCTGCTGCTGAACCTTTGACCAATGATGAAGAAGCACCTGCAACTGCTCAAGATACTTCTAATGTGATTCCAGAAACCCAGCAGCCATCGAACTCGGACAATGTTGATGCACCACAAGAACCTACAGAACAGAAGCAGGATGTTGAAGTGGAGGCACTCGATGCGTCGAAACCTGCAGAAATTCCTGCCGTAGCTGCTGTCACCTCTGCCCCCATCGCCTTCCCTACTTCTGATGATCAGTCTGATATTCAAAGACAGGACGAAACCCCCCCTGTGGCACCCATCCCAGTAGTTTCTCCTGGAGTTACTTTCGGTATCAGTGTTAATTCGCCTCCTTCGCGAACGGGTACTCCAGATCCAGAGAGTGAGCCCAAAAGAAAGCGCATCTCTTCCCAAAATTTCCAACGCCTAGCACGTAGAATCTCTCTCACCACCCGCAAGGGTTCTTCATCGTCAATCATCCCTGGCATCCCTGGCCTCAAGCGCGACCAGTCTCCCAGGGTTTCTGTAGACGATTCGTCTCGTGCAGAAAGCAGCACTGCCGGCACCTCAAATGACAGTCCGGCAGGCAGTATCAAGGGCGATGACAAGGGAAAATCCAAGAAGTTGAAGAAGGACAAAAATAAGAAGGGAACATTGTAACGCGCTGTCATAGTCTTTCTCTTTCCTGGTTCCCCTTTCTTTCTCTCTCTCCTTTCATTTCTACTCATGACATTTTATGACTCTACACGTTTCTATCTTCCAATCTTTCATAGTCTCGAATTTGCACACCTGACCTCAGCTTCATCTACTGCACATCTTGATTAGATGCATTTTGTTTTTCATGTTCACGATTTTCCGATTCTCTCTCATGCGTTACGAATACACATATAGTTTGTTCTGAGCTGGTGTCAAACCTGACATGAAGGAAGGATTCTTTCCATGAGGGGCGGACGAAAGAGTAATACAGGAATGGACATGTGGCAGGTCGGTTGCTATCTTGAATGGCCTCGTTGCGTCGAGAAGACAAGTTTACGAGACTTTGGAAGCCAAAAGTGGCGGGTCAGGAAATTTGACCAAGAAGGGGCTTCAATTGGTATGAATCAGTCGCAAAGCGGAGTCCGAAAAGAGGCGGGGCGGTATATAAAGGGCAATTTGATCGAAACCCTCTTGATTTCCAACCACCACAGTCCTTCTTTACGAGTTTCGGTCTCGGTTTTTCGTTTTCGGTTATCAGTTCCCATTGTAAAGATCCTTAGTGATGGCTGCTAAAGTATATGTTGGGTTAGTCTGTGCCTTTGCATCCGTTTTGCATGCAGCTTCTCCTGGCCTCGGGGGGAGTTCGACTGATAATGATTGATTTGTGCATCATGTAGCAATTTGAGTTGGAACACAACGGATGATACCCTTCGTCAAGTCAGTTGTTGCTACGGGTTTCTGTCCAACTCTGCATTTCTCGTGATTGTCGTTCCTTACCATGGCTTGTGTTAGGCATTCTCCGATTTCGGACAGGTTCTTGATGTGCGCAATCTTATCTCTTTTCTTATCTGTTTATGATGTCTTGCGCGCTCGCTGTGTGAATGCTTCGTTCGCGTAAGGATGAGTTGACCGCTATTCTCGTTTAGTCTGTCGTCATGCGCGATCGCGACACGGGTCGCTCCCGTGGATTTGGATTCGTTACATTTAGCCAATCTTCAGAGGCAGAAAATGCCATTGCTGGCTTGAACGAACAAGAGCTCGATGGCAGACGCATCAAAGTTAACCTCGCAAACGCCCGCGGTGGAGGCGGAGGTGGAGGCGGTGGTTCGCTGCTTTTATAACTTTGCATTTGATTTGAAAATAATTTTATTCGCGTAGGCTACGGCGGAGGAGGAGGAGGTTATAGTGGAGGAGGAGGAGGTTATGGCGGAGGAGGCAGCGGTGGCTACGGCGGAGGATATAACCAGGGAGGCGGCGGCTCTGGCGGCTACGGCGGAGGAGGATACAACCAAGGTGGCGGAGGAGGCTCCGGTGGTTATGGCGGTGGAGGATACAACCAGGGCTCTGGAGGCTACAGCGGAGGCTACGGCGGCAACTCGGGAGGTCAGCCCGTGTTTCCCATCTATTGCATGGCCAATTTGCTGATTCCCCTTTTGACAGGTTACTAATTTTTTCTGCTCATTGTTCATTGTCTTCCTCCCATTGTACTACAAATATGTAACGCATGAAGATTTCAAATTATCGCATATTAGTTTTTCGTGAGAATTGCAAAGTCCTGTTTAGGATATGCGGAAAGTCACATGCAGTTGATGGGACAAACAAGACGCAACAAATAGAGTACTCGTTGGAAGGTTGTTTGCACTCCATCGCTTTCTTTCATACACCATCTTTCACAATTTCGTCCCTAGCATCCTCCACTTATTTGGCGGACGTCGCTCCTCCGCGAGAGGTGTCCGCCCCCGAAGTCAATCCTCCTAGACCGGGCAACTCATGGATCATCTATCGAGCAGACAAGCTCAAGGATCTCCCGCCTGTAGGACCAGGCGAACCGCGCCGTTCTCAGGCTGAAGTCTCTGCCATCATCGGTAAGATGTGGCGAGAGGAATCTGAGGAAGTGCGCGCCAAGTATGAAAGACTTGCAGAGGAAGGAAAAGCTCGTCACCAACTGCTATACCCCGGCTATCGTTATCGGCCTAAGAAGAAACAAGACAAAGAACGGGAAAAAGAAATCCAAAAGCAACAACGGGAGGCTAAACGCGCGGCCAAGTCGAGAAGGGGTCGTCAGGAACCTCCGCCTGTTCTTCACCCCATGTACGCAGGTCCATCTGTTGGCATATCATACTATTATCCTGTTCCTCCTCCCCAACCATACCCTCAGCTCTATCCTCACCTCCAATGCGGTCCAGCAGGCCCTTCGCCCCCTCTTTCCCTAGCTTCTTCTCCAAGTGATACCGCAGGCAGTCCCTCGACAGGCAATACATCTAGCGTTTCACCCATCCCTCCACCAAATGCTCTCCTAACCCCCAATCTGCCTCCTACAACTTACCCCCACATCGCTTCTCCAACTACTATCCATGATCAGCAGCTCCCTCCACTTGAGCCCGAGCCATGGAAAGATCAGCAGCTTCCTCCCCTTGAGGCTGAGCCATGGAAGTCCTACGCGCCTATCGTCGACGATGAACAAGCATTGTGGTACAGCCAGAACCCCCCAGCCCCGGAGGTGCCTGATGACGGGTTCTCCAGCCTCGATGTTCGTTTTTCTTTTGTTCTACTTTTTCCATCTGATTGAACTCTTTGTTTTTTAGGATATGTTGAACTTTACACTAGGCAATGATTATCTGAACCAGGCTGATGATTTCGATTTCTCCAATGAAGTGTATTTACTTCACGGGATCGACATGTCAAACTTCGCGCCCCAGCCGCAGGACGAAATCGAAGTTTCCATTGGCGTCCATCCCATGCAGATGCAGGCCCCTTATTTTGACTATCCTGTTAATGGACATGCTCTGAACGATCCGTTCGACTTTGGTAATGGTAATGACGCGTTTTCAAATATGGATGTTCCCGACTTTCAAAATAGTTTTCTACCTTCCGATTATCCCCCTATTCAACATACCCCTGCCCCCCCAACCTACACTATACCCCCCGACTTCCTGGAAGAGATGTCATCCCATGTTTCCCAACCTCAACCACAGCCCGCTGAACCGACGGCGACTTATACCCCACCAGCAGGAGCTTCGCATTCATCCACGCGTCGCGTAGGTGGTAATTGGGCACACTCACCCTTTGTTCAGGAGCAGGTGTTAGGGCAAAGCCCTCGCGTCTCTTCATGATACAGTCACGAACTTACTCCCATCTTTCCCTTCCCACCCATTCCCGTCCAAATGCTATGTTTATCGTATTTTCCTTCTGTTTCCGATCTGCTTTCTTTCTCTTTTTCGTACGCTTGTTTTCTTATTTGCTATAACCCTCATGACCGATCTTCTTAACGACCTACGCTTTCGTCATGCCCCAAATATCCCATCACTATATTCGAAGTGTTTTCATGTCGGTTGTCGTCGTCTTTTATTCCCTCTAGATTCCCCTTTCAACTTGATGCTTGAAGCGTCTCCTTTCAACTAACTATCCTTTCAGCTTAACTATCTCATCCCTTAATTTAACACATCTCTCACTATGTTGTCTTTTGCATACTGTCTATATCATCATCATCATCATATTCTCTGTAAAACCTGTAACTTGATATTTCCCCCTTCATGACCACCAATGAAAATTTGCATTAGACACATCAGGAAGGTGTTGTGCTGGATTCCGACCCTGCTTGCAATGAGGCGTATTCTTGGGGCAACCCTGGGAGGCGGGCGTGCCAGCTATATCGAACAATGAGAACAAACAAAGCCAAACAACAAGAACTTTTCATTGTCCCTCCTCGTTTCTTCGCCAATATTTATATAGTGCGTGACTCCGCTTCCATCGAACAAGAGATTATTCCATGAATTACTCGTACTTATTTAAAGAACAGATGTACTTGATATCTTTTTTGATATTGATAAATCACCTTTTAACATTATCCCCCGATGAATATTACGGGGCGGTTAACCAGGAGGAAGCAAGCTGGCATCGACAGAACCGCCATCATCTTCGGCGCCAGTCCCTTCTTCGTCTTCGGATTTAATTGGGGTTCTAGGCATTGCCATGAGACCTATTCATCCAGCTGAGCAAGGCCATTACACGAAGAACAATATCATAGAATACTAACCTGTTCGAGCAGCCTCAAGGATACCGAACGGCTTCAACAGACTGAGGAATGCTTCGACTCTCGACGTCTTTGCGGTTAACTCGACAATGACGCTGTTTTCGCTGACATCGACGATCCTGGCACCAAACTGCTCCGCCAGGACGTGGATAGAGTGCAAGTGCTGATGTTTTAGACGCAACGCTTGCGAAGGCGTCATGGGGACCGTGTGCAGGTCGGGCTGCGCGCTGTGCTCAAAGTTGTGAGCGAGGACGGCTTCGCGCTCTAATTTGGGGTCAGTGAATTCTGCTTCGCCCACGCGCCGCGGTTCGTGTGAAGGTCCCCCGACGAGCTGTTCTTCCAAGTATTCTGGACCAAGGATGGAAACTTTGGCCAAAAGAAGCTCGCGAGAGATGACTTTTGTTTCCGTGTAATCCAGGACGGCCCAGACAGGGACCTGTGAATACGTCAATATTGAATGAACGGCGGATACCTTAGGGATTACGCACCAAATCCTCAAGTTGCCTCCTTGCTTGCTCGACGACACCATCCTGACCACTGAGGACGATACACATACGACTCAGGTCACGAATTTCCGTACGGCATACAACCAAGGAATCGATGTTAAATCCTCTGCCGGCAAGGATTCCAGACACGCGCGAGAGGACACCAGGCTCATTCTGAACGAGGCAGTTCAAAATATGTCTGCGTAAATAACTGATTAAACCCCTAGGAAATTACGCGAAAGACGGCAGACGTACTTTTTGAAAGGCTGCAAGCTAGGGGGTGGGGTGTTGTACAAAATGTTCGTGACGGCCTCCTCTGCGCTACGCGACCTGGGCAGGTCTGTGGCAGGAAGCGGTGGTGGACGAGTTCTCTGCCACCGTTTATATTCCAAAGCAGAAGTCGAGTCGTCGATGGGTTTTGGCGGCTGAGGTGGCTTTGGAGAACCATTCTCCGGTCTTCTCACATTAGGTGTGGTTGAGAAAAGACGACACCGAGCAGCAGAGATGGCGCGGTTGCGCAACATAGCAGACATTGAGAAAGAGAGAGTGGTGAATGTCTAGCCTCTTAGAACAGACCAAATAAACGGTGATAGTCGATTGAATGACTCGAACTATGTAAACGAACTTCGGACGAAAAACATTTTCGGATTAAGTATAGTAGCACTAATGTTTACGTAATCACCCCTTTACTACACCCTGAGCATTGCTTAGCACCTTTCTTGCAAGCTCAACATATTCAAGGGCCTCTTCCAGGTCCTTCCCTTCTGTTTCCGCTACTTTTTCCCAGTGCGAGAGGCCACTGTCCACCAAAGTCCAAGACTCTGCCTCAGAGTGCTCATCTACCCATCGGACATATTCGGCCTCTTGCCATCCATGTAATTTATGTGGAAGCGGTATCGGCGATCGGACGAGAATATGGTGTAGAACAATCAAAGGTGGCAAACCAGCTGTATGACTAGGTGAAGCTAGCTCTTTATTTTCCAGGAAAAATAAGGGTCTGTCTCTCGTGGTTATGATCATAATATTATTTGTGAACAAAAGTAGTCGCTTACCGCATAGCCCGAAGCGCCCGATATTCATCACCAATAGACTCGAGATTTCCCCCGCGTTTATTATCGATGCTGATGAATGCGTTCAGAGAAAACTCCAAATTCGTCATGTCACTGGCCATCTGGAGTTTCCCACTCTCCCCCAGAGGATTGGCAATTGAAATGTGCAAAACAAAGATACGGATCACATATTTGACGATGGACATCACCCTGTCGCAATTGTTGAGCATAGTTGTCGATTTTTATAATGATAAACGGACGAACCAGGTTGAACCATAATCACCCAGATTGAAACGGGACATAATTTCGCTCTTTATGAAAGATAACTTTTCTGTCAGCTCTTTCATATAGAAGCTAGAACCTCCCATTCCAGCGTCTGGATCACTGGATTTGGAAAAGTCAATTCGGTGCAATTTGGCAATGATTGCACTAAGCTCGCGGCGAATAGCGGTCGCTAGTGGGTCTACAACTCGTTCATAGGATTGCTTCATGCTCTAATCCATCTATTAATCACGAAGGACTTTGCGAACAGCCATTGCCAACGTACCTGTATACTAGGCTCTAACGTGTTATAAACAGCTGGAATGTGCTGCTCGTTAAGGTTAACTAGTCGTGTCCAGACTTGATACAGGAAATTGGCCAGGTTGATATTTGATATTTGCTGTGGACTAGCCGCAGGGCTCAACAGGGAAGTAGCTGCTCGCTCCTTTGAAACCTTGCCATTTACGTGAGAATGTAGAAGACGAAGATAGTCTCATAAAGAAAAACTTACCAGACTCTCTAACCTCGACAGAATATTATCAAGACATGTTGCCGTGTTTTTAGCCACTGCTCTAACCAACAGTGGGTCGAATCGTGCTGCGTCCAACTCGTTGACCACTATCCTGGCTACATTCACGCCTTCAGTTGCTCCTGGGGGTACCCGAGCACCGCCTGAGAAAGCCTGGCCAACCGCCTCGTTGATTTTGTTGGAAGACCTCGAAAGATACTGCGCTTCAATCGTTGTCAGTGATCGCAGAATAAGGGTAGTTTCGGGGCTAGATATCATGATAGATTAGTTCGAAGATACGCTCTCTTGTCCGCCTCATGTCTGACCTTTGATATGTGTCGGTGTATACTGTATCAGTGTGCACTGCGATCTTGGCGAAGAATTCATGAAAAAGGCGTAGAAGACGAGGTAGGCCTGTTGACAAAGTTTGTTGAAGGAAGGAGGATCCTGTATCCGAGTGCGTCAGAATGTAAGCATGATAAAATAGGCGAAAGAAGGACCTTTGGAGGAGTCCTGGAAATGCTTTTGGAGTGAACGGCTCAGTGCCATCCAAAAAGATGCACTTGGTGTATTCTCCAAACTCTGCGAAGGTGTTAAGATTAAAGAAGGTGCGGTTGTGAGATCGATATCTTTTACCTTCATGGCCTCGTCTAAGAATATAGTATGCGTTGACGCATCCTTTTTCATCTTCAATACCTTCTCAAGGGCATGCACCTATACATAGAGTATGAAATATATCCTACACAATACATCCTTTCAAAATCCTTACCTTGATGCAAACATCGGCCATTTCTTGAAACATCGTCTCCAAACGTGCCCAAAGAGCTGCCGACCATTGAGGGGCCGTTACGTTGGTGGGCTCGGTCCTCACACGAGATCTATACATTTGAGGAGTATGGGGAGAGTTTGCGGGAGGCAATTCTACATATACAAATTTTAAATATAATACATCCAGATATATAATAGGATTTGCCCACCTTTGGAAGCCTCCTTCGATATTTTGTTCAGATCAAAGGCTCCTCGTATTCGATCCTCTACTGCCTGGGAGAGATCAAATAGGAGACTTTGTACAAGAGCGGGTAATACACCCAGGTTGTAAGCCGTTTGCAGAGAAGATGCCAACAGTGTTTGATTCTATACTTATCATATATGGTTATGAATACACAACGATAAATGCTGTAATGACGTACTAAGGTAGAAAGTCCATTTAATACCATGTTTTCCATTTCATTTGTGATGATGGAGCGAGATTCTTCCACGAAAGCCTCCTGAGAAGCTACGACCTTGATTAAGCGCAAAGGAACAGCGGTGTTATCGACCGAAGGTGACCTGGTGCTTTTTACATCTTCCACCTCTGGATCATTCATTAGAGAACCTATAAGGGCAAATTAGTCGCGAATCATCGGTGTATCGTGATATGAATAGAACGAACTGAGTTCAGCAATGCTTAAAGCAGCCTTAGCAATAGCTCTCTCCTTTTCATCTTCTATATCTTTCCCATGCATGATGGTTGCAGTAGCTAATTCATCTGTCGCGCCCTTGTCGGGACCCTTGATACCTTGGACTTCATTCATTTGTACTTGTAATCGTCGGGCAAGAATGATGAAGCGCGACGTCCTTCTCAGTAAATCGGAAGCTTGGTGAAATCGCTGAAGCCGTGCTACCAGTTTTTGCAATGTTTCATGGGGGACATGAACTTTGGAACGAAGCCTGTAAATACGAATGAGTTACACGAAGAATGATACACTCTCTCAACAAAATCTTACTTTTCCACAGAATGATCCAAGTCAGTGAGACCAGACTTGACGGAAGAAAGCGCTCCAGATAATGCATTGGCGTTTGAGGCTTGGGTTAGCAGGTCTTCATGGTGAGCTGTAACCTCAACGGTGAACATAAGTCAATAACCTGGCACATAAAGCGCGTTGCGCATGAACGCACCAGATTTCTAATTTGTTTAGAGATGTCCTCTATTCCAAAGTTAAGTTTAGATATGGCCACAGATATATCTTCCTTGGAGATCGATTCTTGCGTCGAAGCCTTCAGTGAAGCTTTAGCAAGCTTGCTCTCGGGATATGAAGTTGCATCGGTTGCTAGGATAGCATTGGCATACTCGTTTGCATCGAAATCAGGGGCAGCAAAGACCGAGTAATCTGTTGGCGAAGATCATAAGACCTTTGAACGTCCAAAATGAAGTAAAGACGAACCGGCCATGGAGTTGCCTGTTCACGTTCAGTGCTAAGAAGATTGAATCACCAATTTAGAATTCTACTTGTGTGTACTTTGTGATGTGATGTCACTAAATGTACAGTAACCCTCAGGCTCAGTACGGTAGTAAGGCCGTTCGAAGGCCGTCAGCGGTGGTCGTTGAATCATGGCATACAACTACTACCAGCAAAGTTCTATGCCAACGTACGGCTCCAACCAGGTCTTTGCCTTTTGTTTTCCTGCCCGATTGTTATCCTTATTGTACTACAGCCATTCCAGTTTGGTGCACCCCCCAAACCCGCTTTTCAGCCTCAACCCTCATGTACGTGTAGATCGTAGAGGATCGTGAAGCTTCTCAAATCAAGTCTCAATTTCAGGGGGAGGGCATGACTTCTATCGCGCCCATGCAGCAAATGCAGATCCGTAAGCCGCGCGAGCGCATCATGTTATGCAGTCGCTTAACTGGCTTTGTCCAGGTACCTTTTCGATCATGCCTGGAATCGAGTCCGTGAGTACGGTGGTGCCCCCGCAGGAGGCATGGGCGTTGGACTGCATGAAGCGCGCCACTGGCATAGACGCGCATACGGCGCTATGGTCTGCCGTTTAGTTGCATCAGATGGTACCTCACAGATTCTCACTATGGTTTTTCGTGCAGAATGAAGTCCACTTATTGGCCCCAGAAGAGCTTGGCCATGCAGCTGCATATGAAGCCTACAGGACTTGGATCCATAACAGTTCTATGCATGAACCGCTGAGCGGCGACATAGAACGTCAAAGGGAAGCCCTGACTGGTCTCGCTGTCGCCGAAGGTTTGAACATTCCTCACCCATTTGCACAGAAGCAGAGCTGACCTATTATGTAGCCGGTCGTCTGTTAACATACTCAGCGCGGCCAGTCGATAGCTATGGTCAAATGGCAGCTTCAGAAGCCGCTGCTCACACTGCATCTTATATATTTTATCAGGCAATTGTCCCTTATCTCATTTGCGCTAGTACCTTTTCTCACGACATTTCATACAGGCTCGCGAAGAGAACGCAAGATCTCGGTCTAATTACCGACCAGAATATGACGATCCCTATGCTTATGACGATAATATACTCTATCAGCATTCACGTTCGCACTCTCGTCCGGGTCATAGGTCACACTCCAGACCCCGTTCGCATTCCAGGCATAGTGCTTACTCACAGCCAGCCATGATGCCATTCCCTGGTCAGGTCTATTCTTCATCCTCGATGTCGTCTGTCCCTCATACGGCGTACGCTGGCTCTTATGCTGAACCTTACGCTGATAACCAAAGTTATGGAAGTATGCACATGCCCGGGCATGGGTCCGTATACGGTGCCCCAGCGTCAATGGGTATGGGTGGTAGCTATACTGCTATGCCTCCTGGGGTAGCCTCATCATATCAAGGGTCGACCCTCGGCCTGGATTATCAGCACTCTCGCGGTCGGAGTTCTTCTTTCTCATACCCACAACAACCGTACATGGGGACAGCAATGAGCGCTTCCGGTATGGGCATGCCTATGGGTGTGAGTCCTGGAATGGGCATGCCTATGGGAACGGCAATGAGTACTGGTATGGGTATGCCTATGGGTACCGCGATGAGTACTGGCATGGGTATGCCTATGGGTACCGCGATGAGTGCTTCCGGGATGTCAATGGGGACTCCGATGAGCGCTAACGGCATGCCTATGGGCATGCCAGGGCAAACAATCGTCATCCATAAACCGGGGCGAAGTAAACATCGCCATCACAGTAGACGATCCCGTAGCTCAGACGGAGATCGTCGCGATCACGATAGTCATTATTCTTCTGGGCGATACTGATATTTTCATTCACTAACCAGCTACAATGGAAGCGGATTTCCTTTCTTTTTTTTTTGTTGTTTTGATCTGTACAGTAATATATAAGTTCACTGTTCGATTATAACCCAAATGTACAACCTTAGTATAATGCTAGGGGTATTTAACAAGTTCATGTCTGTCTTACTTCCCGTTCCACGAATCACTACATTCAAAACTGCAATATGACCGAGCTTAATCATTTTCAAGGGCATATTCCGGGGGCTGTAACAGCTGTAACTCTGCAGCCTTGGTTACTCCAATTTGACTGATTTCTCACGCCTGGCAGTGTCTGGTATATAAGCCTCTGGACTGCGTTTCCGTTTTACTTATAGGCTGGTCCTAACCCATAGCGCATACTTCAGCAATTCATCCAAATTATTAGAGCTGAGCTCTATCAATCTACAGCAACAAAACAACCCATTCATTAAGACACAATGACACGCGTTACTACTCGCACTTTCTGCTGTTGCATCCCCGTCAGAGCTGGTGTAATTGTAAGTCGAGTTTCGTTGTCCTGAAACGTTCGTTGTATATTGAGATCGTTTTGAACATAGATTCTCTCTATCCTTGGTATAATTGGAGGCACTGGTGTTGCCGCTATTGGGATCATCAATTTGAAGCGCTCAGGTATGTGATATTGCTATGGGGTGAAATCGTTCTCGAATTAAAACCCGTTTTAGAGGGAAGTAGAACTGCGGCCATTCTCCAAATTATAATCTACCTCCTGTTGGCTCTTGTCTCTATTTTCGGGTACGTCCTGAGTTAACATTGCATCCGTACTAGAATGGTATGCTAAAATATCTTGTGCAGTTTAACGGGTGGTATCATAAGAAGATTGGCCTTCATTCGCATCTACCTGGCCATGCTCATTATTCACCTGTTGTTCAGTATGGGCACAGGCATATACGCCATCCACCGCAACTTCAAAGATGCACCCAAGTACATTTCGGACTGTGCAAGTGGTTCTACGGATGCAGGTGTTATCAGAGTATGCAACGACGGCGCTGCAGTACTTAAAGGCGTTATGATCGCATCTTTCATCGTTGGATGGCTACTTGAAACTTGTATGTGGCACGCGATATCGTATTTGCGGAACATGATTAACGTATTCGTCGTTTTAGGGGCTTGTGTCATCGTGGTTCGTTATAGCAAGCAACTTGCCGAGGAAGAAGCAACCGGTAGTATGATCAAGGATCCCGAGAACTGGCAGTAGAGTCGGATACATATATACTCAGCGAATTGTCTCCTAAAGTTGAGGCCTCGAATTGCTATTTATTTGCTTGATTTCATGCTGTAAAGTGGTGTTCCAGCCTCTGAGTAATGCACTGGAAAGATAACAAAATAATCTGGTATGAGTGGTCGGCTTTCAAATTTCAAGCTTCAAGACTTGCCTGCACTAGGAAATAGCGTCATCATTATTACGTAATGAAAATAGTTGGGGATTGGCTCCTCTTGTCAGTGGTTCACTTTAGCTTCATTCAATAGCGACTGTAACGGGTTCCCCCTTCTTTCAACAACTTTTACCCATATATCATCGACCTTAATATGTCTGGACCTGCTGTATCTGCTGGTACCTCTAAAATGGCTGCTTTCATGAATCATCCTGCAGGTCCGTCTTCTTTGGGGCCCTATTAGTTGCAAGCAACTTACGTTGATACTCTTCAGGACCCAAGACGGTCTTCTTCTGGGCACCTCTCATGAAGTGGTGCCTAGTGGCTGCAGGGTTGAAGGACTTGAGTCGCCCAGCAGACAAGCTCAGCGTTTCTCAAAATATGGGTATGTAAAGCTTATTATAGAGAATGGCAAGAAAAGATGACTGAATTCTTGGCCTGCTCAGCTCTGGCTGCAACTGGTTTTATCTGGGTACGCTACTCGTTGGTGATCACCCCCGTCAATTACAGTCTCGCTGCAGTACGTTGCTCCACTATTCGAACGCGATGACCTCAATTAAATCTATTCCTCTCCCTAGGTCAACTTCTTCGTCGGACTTTCTGGTTTGACTCAGTTGGGACGCATTGCTGCGTATGTTTTAATCCTTCGAGTCTTTCTTTTTTGTTCACCTACCTTTCTTTAGTTACCGACAAAGTAATCCAACGACGGCATCCTCAGTGAAAACAGTTTAACGGCCGCCGCCCGCCCGCAATACACTATTCACATTTAGTATTACGCTCGATCGTGCACATAGAATACACATGCTTGAAGCGGAATATGCTCCCGTTATTATCATCTTGATCGAGTCTTTCTATTACGCTGATTTTTAGGATCCTGAGCCTTTGCTTCTGAGCCCTTATCATCCGGCACGTCGAAGCTCTTGATCAAATTCCACCAATTCCCTCCCAACAGCTGCCCAGCCGCACCAGTGACCATATTCATGAGTTGCTGAAATTGATCGTTGTCGTTTTGATCTGGGTTCTGCTGTTGATGTTTCCACTCGTTATGACGGTCAAAGGATTCCCATGACTTGGGCTTCTTCGTATTCGTCTGGGATTTCTTGGGCGAACGTGTTTTTCGTGTGCGAGGTGCAGCAGTATTGTCATTGAACATCTGTCCTAAAATCCCTCCCAATAGCGAGAGCGGTCCTTGATTCCCGACTGCATTTACCCCACCATTGCCAGCGTTGCCCATGAAATATCCAGCGCCTGCCATCAATATGCCAAACATTGATCCCCACTTCAGGAACCAAAATATAGTTCGTGCCAGCCATGTTGTGGTGCGATAAATACTCAACAAGACGAGGTATGCGGCGAAGATGGTTATGATTGGGGGCAATAATGTTTGGGCGTTCCAATTCGTCGGATTGTCAGATAGCAAGGAAGCACAATGGCTCGCTAACGCTGTTGCAGCTGCGAATGAGTGGGACAGAAGAGATGTTGTTATAGAGTACAGAGGGGAAGGGAGATTTTCAGAGAGGAAGTCGAGGATAGGCTCGAGAAAGACGGGCAACGCATCGTTCATAGTTGGTTAACGGTATGTAACAGTATAGCCGTCAGAGGTACACGTTTAATCGCGAAATACCTTGCCCTATTGGGTCTATTCACGTGATAGTAATTGAACGACGCGGAGTTTGAAAGGGTGACAGAAATAAAACCGGGGGACAAAGATCTAATGGGGAAAACAGGAGAATGCCGAAGGAATGAAACAGGCCGGTTTCACACGGTCGGAATAAACTAGTAACACATTAACCCCGCGATAGGCCCATGGCAAATAGATCATAACAAGTTGGCATATAAACGTCTGAGGTATCAGTTGGCTCTTCCTTCCAAACTCTCACTCAAACCAATCCTTCTATATATACTTTATCCCCTCCAGTCATCCTATTATGGCTCCCAAAAGAAAACTGGAGGAGGATTCAGAGCAGCCATCCACTGTTGTGCGTCTATCACTTTGAGCGCTCATGAGTCATGAGCGCTAGTACTTACCTTTTCGTCGTCAGGCTAAGCAAATGAAACTTGTCCCCTTTCCTAATAGCGAGGACGACATGGACGTTGTGATGTCCGACTCTGAACCACATTATTTTGATGTAGTGCACAGTCGCCTTCAGTCTAATGCAAGCTCGATATCTTCGGCTGCATCAGACTCGTCGGTCGCTCCGTCGCGTATGTCCCCGTCACTTTGTGGGAATATGATATACTCACCCCATATATGCTCTTCAGCAACGTCTTACCCAACTTTTGACCTTTATCCCCTCCCATTCTTCAGCAGCAACGGCAACGTCGATCCTAATTCTCATGATTTCTCTCACTATTCTCGTATGTCTCCCGAATCTCAAGTTGGCCTCCTCCAACCGGCAAAATCTTTCGTTCATCATGGGTATGACGCTTATTCTTCTGCCTATGAACCGCGGCGTCTGAACTGTTGGACCCGACCTTTAGATCGAACTGCACTCAAATTCCAAAACTCCGTATTGCATGTGCGTCTGGAGTGAATGGCCAACGCACTATGTGGAGTCACTGCGAACAATGCGGCGCGATATCTATGGTAGAAAGTGACTGATGTTTCAACTAATGTTTTTCTAGCTGCCAGTCATCCATTCCTGTTGTATCCGACACCGACTCTTGCTCTCATCCTCATCTTGTTATTCTTGATTTATTTGACCTTTGCGCCATATGTCTTGCCGACGTCGATCATTTCGCAAAATAACTCACCTGGGCCAACACTCGCCGTCTCCGACTTTTATGTACATGTAACCAACATTCGCCGTCGCCCCAGCATTCCAGGCTCAACCTCCAACACCAGTCATCACCTTGTCGACATGCGCCGAACTTCTCGTTATCTTGTTCGTCCAAACTCGCTCTCCGATATTGTTATATCCGTTCCCTCTATATTTATATAGAATTGCTGTCCTCTGTATTATAGTGGTGTGTCTTTCAAAATGGACTTTGTTGATGCTGTATTCTGGACCGATTTTTGTGAAAAATTCTTCGGCCAGGTATTTATACCACGAACACGAAGGGGTCTATAAATTACGCGGAGTTAACTTGCGGTGGGCACAGAAGATCCGGGTTTCACGGCGGGATCCACGGCGCTTGCTTGCGCAAATGTTACATGTGAAGACAGGCCCTCAGTAAGTTTCTTATGAAATTTGGAGTGAATATTCTGAACAACATTCCCAGGCCCCACACAGCTCCTTGCAAACCAGTCAATACCCCGCCGCTTCAAGCAAACTATTTATAATTATACTTTGCCCCACCGCGTGTGGTAAGCCCGGGGTCCGTACAAAGTAGTTAAATAAGACTCTTGTAAAGGCAGTGGAGCCCCAGTACTTTCTCTGCTCTGCACCACATGCCAGAAGACTTAGAGAAACGCAGCCACGACCAGCAGTCTGAACATTCTCCTGACATATCTGTAGTAGATAATGTCAATGCCAAGTATGTCCCCGAAATGATACTTGTAGATGCCGTACTAATATGAACTGGACAGGATACAAAACCCCCTGCATGGCATACCTCGCGATGAATTATTCGCCCAAGTAGATGCATTCGCTAAAGAACAAGACTTGGAGGACATCCAACACTTCCTTCGGAAAGGAGCACTCCTTGCCCAAAACCCGCGCGATTTTGAATCTATCGATGAACTGGATAAGGATGACTTGGAAGTCATTCGGCGTGAAGTAACCCGTGCGTTGCCCAGTCGTATTTTTAGCACTCTTCATTGATGTGATATATTTCTACCGCTGCAGATAAATGGTCCCAGCCAAGAGCCCTATACGCCACAGTCATACTGTGTTCTATTGCAGCTGCAGTTCAGTAAGCATATATCCTGTCTTGCTTTCTATTCCAGTCCGGTGACATCGCATTCGCAGAGGATGGGATCAAACTGGCTCCAACGGTGCCAACCTCTCGTTCCCTCAGAGGTTCGGTATTGACTCCAATTCTGGCAATGCTAGTAGGAACGAATGGATAGTGGGCGTCATTAATGCCGGGTAAGGTTGCTTACTAAATTACATCTTGTCAGTTGACTGATCAGACTGTCTATTCTAGCCCATATATCTCCGCGTCCATGCTAGGTTGCTGGCTCACCGATCCTTTAAACAATCTTTTTGGGCGTCGGGGCACAATTTTCATTGCGGCCATATTTTGCACTCTATCAGTCATAGGAGCTGCATGTACTCAGACATGGCCACAACTGCTGGTACGCTGACCAATTTTCTTGACTTGGTATAATTATCGAAAACAAGTACTTTAGATCTGTCGCTTATTGCTTGGGATTGGTATGGGCGTGAAAGCAACCACTGTCCCAGTCTATGCTGCAGAGAACACGCCAGCCTCTATCCGAGGAGGTCTCGTCATGTCGTGGCAGCTATGGGTTTGTACACGGTTAATTTTCTAGGCGTTTTCAATTACTAAATCGAAGGCACTTGCAGACAGCATTTGGCCTTTTCCTGGGATATTGTGCAAATCTAGTTGTTGCGGATGCAGGCCATATAGCATGGCGCTTACAGTTTGGATCCGCCTTTATTCCTGCAATTCCATTAGCCATAGGCATCTATTTTTGTCCTGGTGAGTAAAAGAGTTTAAACAGAGCATCAAGGAAGGCGTCATTAATTTATTCATTAAAGAATCGCCACGATGGTTAATGAAGAAAGGTCGCTACAAGCAAGCTTACCAGTCTTTTAAAAAGCTCCGAAACACAGAACTCCAAGCTGCGCGAGACCTGTACTACGTCTATCGCCAACTTATGGAGGAGCAGAAAATCATCTCTGGAGTGTCATACATTTCTCGTTTCACGGAACTCTTTACCATTCCTCGCATTCGTCGCGCAACTCTTGCTAGCTTCGTTGTCATGATTAGCCAGCAAATGTGTGGGATCAACATTATCGCCTTCTACTCGTCGACTATCTTTGTGCAGGCGGGTTACTCTTCAAAAGCCGCTCTCGAAGCATCGTTTGGATTTGGTCTTGTCAACTTCGTCTTCGCGTTCCCTGCTATAAAGGTAGCTTGACATATAGTTTTCATTGGATTGTCTTCGTGCACTAACCTTGTGCTGGACTTACTAGACTATTGATACTTTTGGAAGACGCAATTTGCTGCTATTCACTTTCCCCAATATGGCTTGGACTCTTCTAACAGCTGGTTTTTGCTTCTTTGTTGACAATTCGAAAGTCAAGGTCCCTCTTGTTGCTTTCTTTGTGTTCCTTTTTGGAGGTGTGTTATTCTATGCATCTACAGGTAGTAACGAACCTTATCTGACAAACTCATAGCATTTTACTCCCCTGGAGAAGGCCCCGTCCCGTTCACATACTCCGCTGAGGTCTTCCCGCTTACCCATCGTGAAATGGGAATGTAAGCTATCTGCTTTCGAACCTTTGAACATTTTCATCTGATTCGAACAGGTCATGGGCCGTTGCAACCAATCTGTTCTGGGCCGCCGTACTATCACTAACATTCCCTCGTATATTAGCTGTCTTCACTTCAGTCGGAGGTAGTTATAGAAACTTATATAATTTACAATGGTTTGCTCACTGCTACTTCAATTACAGCATTCGGATTCTATGCTGGGTTAAACGTGGTTGCCTTTGTGATGATATTTTTCTTGGTACCTGGTGAGTAAAATACCGACGAAGCTTACTTTCTTTTGGAATATCGCTGATAACTTGAGAAGAAACCAAACAACGCACCCTTGAGGTAACCCTATTTATTCTGACACCTGTACTTGGATTTGACACACTTTTACCTAGGAACTTGATTATATATTTGCTGTCCCAACCTCAAAGCACATTTCCTATCACGCGAAGATTTACCTCCCGTATTTCTACAAGCGATGGATTTTATTCCGCAGAGACACCAAGCTTCAACCCCTTTACAACTTTGAAGAGGTCGAATCAATTACTGTCTATGAGAAAGGAGTAGGACATTGATGATTATGACGTACGCAACCTTTCATGACAATTTCATGACCTCGTAGAGATCTTTCCCAGCGATCCACTACTAGTATTTCTTTTGTGATTCAGTGGCCTACATCATGGGTCCTCAGTAATGTATACTTAGTCCTGTACTGCTTTGAACCATTACTATTCTTATTGAGTCAAATACAAGTCAAATGCCTATAGTAGCCTGCAATTTCTGCAGAACCCAGCGGAGTGCTGACCCCTGTCTTACGTAAGCCATTGATGGACACTTGCCCGATAGCAATGAGGGAATGATGCAAGTAAGATGTACTCAACGCTAAACTCTCATCAACAGGGCTCGCGAAATCCGAGCGAGCTACTTCTCCTGTTTCTAAATACCTAAACTCCATCTGTATATCGTTTCAAACCCCTTATCACAATGAACCAGACAACTCTGCTACAATATGAAGCTCCTTGTAAAGTCCACCGTACCATCGATGATTTTTGACTCTCTAATATATGTTTAGGGCCCATTCATAGTCTCGACTGGTGTAAATCCTCTGCACCTGGGCAGCAACAACGGCCGCGCTCGGCATTCCGCCTCGGTTTGGCGTCGTTCACGGAAAACTACCAAAACCAAATCGCGATTGTGGGCCTTCAAGATGAACGTGTCTTGGTCGAAGACGATTTTACCGACTATCCAGATTTTGTGAAGTTATGTGAAGCATATCATGGTTATCCAGCAACGAGTCTTCAGTGGCAACCTGCATCGTCATCCACTCATAATTGGACACAAAGATTGGGTGCAACAGAGCTTTTGGCAACAACTGGCGATGCATTGAGGGTTTGGGATTACACAAGCGATGGTCCCCCATCGGCTTCTAGCTACGTTGGAAGGCCGCCCCCAGCTTCTTCGGGTCACAGCCTTACCATGAAGACCGCATTATCTGGGGTGTGTATGTTGATTGCGTATTTTCTGTTTGCATTACTTAGAATTGCCACTTGACAGTCCAAAGTACAGAGCCAGACTGCAGGTGCTCCCTTGACAAGTTTCTCATGGAATGAAAAATCGCCACATCTTATCGTAACGGCATCAATCGACACAACTTGCACTGTTTGGAATATCGACGTCGCCAGTGCTATGACCCAACTCATTGCCCATGATCGAGAAGTATACGATGTAGCTTGGCATCCAGGTTCCACAGAAATATTCGTGTCAGTTGGTGCTGATGGGAGCTTGCGGGCATTTGACCTACGAAGTCTTGAGCACTCTACGATCCTATATGAAACTCCAGCTCCAAAAAATGTCCCTCCGCCAGCCACTAATCCATCTGCCTCTGCACGCCCACCCACATCCCCTCTACTAAGAATCGCTTTCAATCCTTCAGATCCCAATTATATGTCTACATTCCACATGGATGGCTCAGATGTTCAAATTCTAGATATGCGTAGTCCAGGGCAACCTGTCATGGAGCTGAGAGCACACCACGGAGCTGTTAATGCCATGGGATGGGGCTCATCAGAGAGTCCTTTGCTAGCTACAGCAGGTGATTAATACTTCTTCATACACTAAAAATCTCGACATAATACCGTTCCTAGGTGATGATTGTCAAGTTCTATTATGGGACCTTGCTCCCTATACACAGGGAGCTGCTTCTCCACGAAGCGCTGGTTCTCGCCTGAACTCACCACGCCCTGACGCCAAAAAACGGGTTCTCACAGATCCAGTTATGGCTTATACTGCCTCTGGTCAAGTTACAAACCTGGCCTGGTCACCACAAATTCCTGGCTTAACTATGAATTCGGGATATTCTACAGCGACTGGAGAATGGTTGGCAATCGCTTCTGGTAAAACCCTCAAAGCTCTAAAGATTTGAAGACTCGCCAACTTTGTTTTCTACGAATTCGTTGGATTGAACGCATCTTACCTTTTTCTGCCATGTGGACTTTGCGCTATTATCAAACCTTTCTCGCATAATCAGTCCGTCTGCGACCACTGGCTTCCAGTTACGCAAGCATGCCATCCGTCGACCGTTGACGCAGAATGTCGAATTTCTTCCTTGTATATCATGAAAATCATACTAGATAATGTTGATAGACAAGTCGAGCATAGAGTTCATCGTGCGTTCTTCTGGTAAGTTGGAAAAGAAGTTCGTAAATGACGGCCGACAAGTTCCTCGTACCACAAGTTACCAGGAGTGCCAAGGCGGAAGGATGGATGCCGGGTGCGGCTAAATCAATATTTGTCCTTGCTTGACACTGCGGACATTGGCTTCTATGATCCGCGATTAAATTGGGTGTAAATCCTGCACCCATTCAATCGCAGATCATAGAAGCCAAAATGTCTACAGTGTGACATTTCCGCGCGCGTCAAAATAAAGGCGTCAATTCGCAACAACAGTCTGACATTCGCTGGAGCCTGGCATCGTTCAAACTTATTCCAGCGTCAGACCTGTTGATATTCTTCCTGTGTATTCATCAGTACATATTTTGCTTTCGACAACTCAACTCATGAGTAGTTACATCCAACCGGTCTCGATCGCAGTTTATGAGACAACTTGCGGTAAAATGAAGTTAAATTTTTGTTCTGAAAAGATACCGCTGGTTATTGGACTTATCC
Source organism: Agrocybe praecox (assembly GCA_964017145.1). NCBI lineage: Eukaryota > Fungi > Basidiomycota > Agaricomycetes > Agaricales > Agrocybaceae > Agrocybe > Agrocybe praecox. The sequence goes on along the minus strand of OZ024842.1, from coordinate 2,157,102 downwards.
TACAGGATCCTGTTGCAACGGTCCGTAGGAATAAAATTCATATGCGTATTATGTGTCGCTCCGAGGAAAGCGCTCCCGAAGTACATTACATACAATAGGAGGAGAATCAATCGTGAAAAACTCCGCTGGTACAACCCTTCCAGTCTTTTGGTCAGGTTGTTGTCCGCTCCCACATCGACCACTATGACCTCCATCACTGAACAGATCGCCGTTCGTCGCACACCCTCTCAATCTTCTGCATCTTTACAGGAGAAAGGAACGGGTGTCGTTCCAGGGCCAGCCGTTGATTTCTCCAAAGATGTCGAGGAAAATCCGCAACAAAGTCAGGACGACATAGCATTCACAGAGAAGTATAGGACCTATATTTTGGCTGCCCTGGCTGCAGTGATCCTAGGATGGTGGATTAGCGCGACAGTATTGGAGGCCACACGACACAGATGGTGTTTTTTTCCCTCGCCACAGCCTTGTTAAAAATTCTGATTTGTGGATCGTAGGGTCGTACAAACTGTATTGGCCTGGTTCTTCTTATTGTGAGTTGTACCTTTCCCTTTTGTCCCTTGTCTCGCTGATTTTTTTTTCAAAGAGTGATTGCCTTTCGCTTTATACCCAACACGATCGTTACCGGTCCTGTGGAAGCCGTCTGGGGTCCATTAGTTCACAAGCCTTGGTTCTCTCTTCCATACTGGACAAGACTAACTATCGGATGGATATGTCTTTTGGCAATTGTTTTTGGTTCAGCATTTGGATTCCCGCTCACAGATGTTCGTCCAACGGTCGATTTCTTTCTGGCTGTTTATTGACCCACCAACCCCACAGGGCACGACATATGGGGACCGCGTGATCTCTGTAGCAGGATTATTCATCTTCCAGTGCGGATTCTACCTCTCGTCTCGGAACAAGAAACAAGTTCCTTGGTGAGTTTCCTTTCCCTGTGACCTTCACCTTGATCTGATGACATATATTGGATGACACAGGCCTACTGTCATCGTTGGACTTCTCCTTCAACAAATCATTGCTTTATTCGTCCTGAAGACGGATGCGGGTTTCTCGATCTTCAAATGGATCGCAACCCTCGCTAGTGATCTTTTGAGCCAATCCAAAGCAGGAGCAGTTTTCTTCTTTGATTTAGACACTTATAACAAGGGCTGGTTCTTCGTCTCAACGGTCCGTTTTTTCCCTTTGATCGTCAACTCTCCTTGTTAATAACTTTAACTAACAGCTCGCATCGATCATCTTCTTCATTGCTTTTGTACAAATGCTGTACTATCTCGGTGTAATGCAATGGGTTATTGGAGGATTGTAAAATATACATTTCACATATTTCAATGATTCCCACTGAACTTTTTACTATAGTGCCTGGCTTTTCTTCAAACTTATGAACGTTTCTGGTGCAGAAGCGGTCGTCGCAGCTGGATCGCCGTTTGTAGGTCAAGGAGAATCTGCTTGTCTTGTGCGACCTTATGTCGATCGTAAGTTAATCCAGGTGCATGCACGTCGACTATTTCGCTGAAAGACAGGATACCCCTACAGTTATGACGGAGTCTGAATTGCGTATGTTCTTATGCCGTTCTTTTCATTCAAGATATCCTTATTTTATACGAATGACTAGATGTCACCATGACTTCTGGGTTCTCTACAATCGCTGGCTCCGTTTTGGTCGCATATATCAATCTCGGTGTCTCAGCTACCACCCTTGTTACTTCGTCTGTGATGAGTATCCCAGCCTCAATTGCTATCAGTAAAATCCGCATTCCTGAACTCGATGAACCTGTCACCCGCGGCACTGTCACTGTTGATCGTGGTGCAGAGGATAAAAAGAATCAGCCCGTGCGTACTCCAGTTAATCATCAGGAAGCCAACCAGTTGATTTGTTTCTTGCCATACCAAGGCCAATGCTATGCACGCATTTAGTCAAGGCGCCGTCTTTGGTCTAATCGTCGCCGGACAAATTCTGTAAGCGAATATGTACACTCTCAAGTTACGCGTCTGATTACTACTTAGGGCAAACGTGCTTACCGTTCTTTCACTTGTGTCCATGTAAGTTCTTTGACTTCAAACAATGATATTGCAATTGAGTAACTGCCACAGGATCAATGGACTACTCACCTGGATCGGCCGCGGGTTCGGAATCCACGCATTGACTCTACAACTTGTTATTGGATACATTTTTTACCCGGTCACCTTCTTCCTCGGTGTGCCTCGATCGGAAATCCTTAAAGTTTCCCAACTCTTCGCCACAAAACTCATAGCCAACGAATTTTCGGCATACCTTGAACTGGAAGCTCTCAAAGAAGCGGGCGAGATATCCTTTCGTGGCTTCACAATCGCATCATATGGGCTTTGCGGTTTCGCAAACCTAGGATCGTTGGGGATCCAAATCGGCGTCTTGGGCGCTCTCGGTCCCTCAAGGAGTAAAGTTATTGCTAGAATTGCATTATCTGCCATGATATGTGGTTTCTTATCCACCTTACAAACCGCTACAATTGTGTAAGTTTTTCTTCACTGAACCTTGCCGCATAATTTTAAACCTCGACCACCTTAGTGCTATGCTTCTGTAACAAAACACAGAAGCCATTATCTCCAAGTTAAATAACATATCGACGATAATATCTTAAGCCTGTCATAGTAAGTGTGTACTACTTTTATCAGAAAATCTCATTCTTTGGGAGTGATGATGGTCGCCGAACCTTGAACCGCGAACCTCGAACCTCAGGCCTCTGAACTGCGAACCCCGATTTTCTGGTCATTTTGTTGGGCGAGCCGCAAGTGTCACATGGTTTGGTTTGGTTGCAAGGTCCATTAAGCGCCTCCCTATTAAGCGGCGACGCTCGCCTCAACACTGACAAGTCAAGGCCAGTGGGTTATCAATTGCCGTATAAAACTTAATTCAGAAATACTCCCAATTGACGACAAGCTACCAGTTCATCCTGGTTGTCGGAGCCTGTTCTTGAGTGGCTTGAAGCACCCACAGTAGCCAGGGAGTCACTGCCACAGAAGTTCGCGATTCATGGTTTGAGGTCCGCCGAACCGTTCGGCGAAGCTTTCTCCCAGTAAACGAGATGCCCTCACTCAAGCCCTTCGTGCAGATCTTATAAATATACCCCTCCTCCTGATTAATACATTATCAAAGTACAAAAATATGCAATTACACGAGCATGCCACTAGGGTAGGTTGTCAAATCGTCAGGTCAGCCGTCGAGAAAGAGAATATCAATTTGCTTACACTATACCAGCGGTTTGAAGAGTGGATAAAAAGCCACAAATCATAGCGGACAATGCGATGCGAGCAATGATTTTGCTACGAGAAGGTGCCAAAGCACCCAAGACACCGATCTGAATACCAAGGGAGCCTAGATTCGCGAAACCGCAGAGACCGTATGTTGTAATCGTATATGCACGGGGAGAGAGAGGGTTATCCCCCTTCATCAGAGCCTGCAGATCTAAGTATGCAGCGAATTCGTTGGCAACGAGTTTGGTGGCGAAGGACTCTGATACCCTGAGGATTTCATGTCTGGGTACACCTAAGAAGAATGACACTGGGTAAAATACGTATCGGAGCATGAGTTGCAATGTGAGGTGATGGATCCCGAATCCTTTTCCGACCCATGTAAGAAGGCCGTTAATCCTTTCAACCGATTTAATGTTAAAATAGAAACGATGCGTGAGTAGAAATGAGGACTCACATGGCAACCAAAGACAGGACAGTCAGGACATTGGTCCTAAAGTAACGGATGTAAACATACGAAAAGAGAGGAATATATGAGGTAAGTGCGAAGCTCACAAAATCTGCCCAGCAACGATGAGACCGAAGACAGCACCTTTGCTGAAAGCATGCAAAGCATTGGCCTGACAACTTTGGTTTTAGTAGGACCTATAAAAGTGGACAGAATCACATACCGGGGCCCCCTTTCCGTCTTCTTCACCACGATTTACGGTAACTTGACCGCGAGTGAGTGGCTCCTCCAATTCAGGGATGCGTAGCTTGCTAATGGCTATAGAAGCAGGGATACTCATCACAGAAGATGTGACAAGATTCGAAGCAGGAACACCAAGACCGATGTAGGCAGAAAGCACTGATCCAGCGATGGTGGAGAACCCGGAAGTCATAGTAAGATCTAGAGGTCCCGTCGTAAATATCAAGAAAGATTGCATTAAGAAACTTTACGGACGAAGTTCGGATTCTGTCATGACTAGAAGAGACAACAGTCACTTTGAAAGAAACAGCAGAGTAGAAAACTTGCTAAAACGTACGATCCACGTAAGGTCTTACGAGACAGGCCGATTCTCCTTGGCCAATCCATGGAGAAGCCGCGGCTACTACTGCCTCTGCTCCCGAAACGTTCATGATTTTGAAGAAGAACCAAGCACTGTTCGTATGTTAATGTCTGCAAGAAAGATGCTCATATAAGAAATTTACACTCACAAGTACTTGATAATCCATTGCATGACGCCCAAATAATACATCATCTGAACGAAGGCCACGAAGAAGATAATTGTGGACAGCTACACAGTGCAATTTCCTTCAGAGGGTTTACCAGGGCACGGGAAACCGATAACATACCGTATTGACAAAGAACCAGTGTTTGTTATTCACGGTATCAGCGTCGAAGAAGAATTCAGCTCCAGCTAGACCTGAGTTTAGGAAATCTGCAGCCAGGGTTGCGATCCATTTGAAAAGAGAGAATCCAGCCCCAGTCTTGAGAACGAATAAAGCAATGACTTGCTGGAGAAACAATCCGACTATGACAGTAGGCCTGCAGAAAACTGGATTAAGCTATGGTCTTGTTGACATTGTTTGGAATATGTTTTACCATGGAATATGGCTTCTATGCTTTGAAGTAGCCCAGAAACCTACTTGGAAAACCAATAGACCAGCAACGTTGATGGTTCGATCTCCGTAGTTAGTTCCCTAACAATGGTGTGAGGAAAATGCAACAAGAGGCGCGATAGAGCCTTACAGGTTCTAACTTGAAGCCATAAGCAGAGCCGAGAACGATTGCTAGAAGGCAAGCCCATCCGATCGCTAGCCTGGTTTTATAAGGCAATTTATACCATGGCTCCTGGACAACTGGATTCCAGACTTTGCCAACGGGATCCGAGACCACAGAGTTTGGAATATATCGGAAAGCGATTATTCTGAAAGATCGTGCGTCGGTAACATGGTGAAGAAATAGTGATAAATACTAACAGAATGAATGCCCAGGCGAAGATAGTTTGCACGATCCTAGAAACCTGTCATTAATACAAGGAGTCACTGGAGCTGCTCAGAAATATTAGAAACATACCATCTATGCCTTGTGTCGAGCAAAATTGTCGAAGAAATCCACCAGCCGAGGATCACAAGAGCCAATGCTCCCAAAATGAATGGCTTGAGTTTGGAGTACAGGGATGAGCGTCCATCCTGTTCCTCTGCGCGTGCGACCTCATGAGCTTGAGGGTCACTATCGGGTACCCTTTCCTTGGTAGCAGATTCGATGGAGGAATCGTCTTTAACTGGTTCGGGGTACATCATTCTGGCAGATACCGTTGAGGGTAAGCAGCTTAAGGTGGGCAGGAGCAAAGAACCGACGATTAGCAGCGGGGGGAGCGTCTCCTTAATAAATGCTGGCGCTATCGGAGGTTAGCATGTGGTACTGTCATATCTATGTATAGATACCGATGCAAACTTCCTTCGTAGGGAAAAGTGCGTTCAAAAGCAGACAAAAGCCTTTCGCAAAATATTCTTCGTGTCGGCACTCATGCGCCACTGCTCTCCTACAAATCCTGTTCAGTATTCCTTTTTCTCTCTTTTTTTTTCAGCACAAAATACCGTTAACATCTGGCAAAAATGGTGTTGAATGAGGGGCCGCGTGGGTCGTTGGACAACGTGAGACCTCAGAGATCTATTCATGAGATCTTGTGGTTCTGCTAGTAACTTTGAAACGTAGTTTTGATTTTGGTTATCGGATACGCTCGGAACCATTCTTGTTTGCTGCTCGTGTTTTTATCGCTGTATCCAACCAAGCCTCTGGTCCGTTCACTATGTAGAAATAAATTATCGCGTCTCTTCAGTTGATGGGAAAAAAATGCCATCGTCTGATTTAAGTTCAGTGCAGTCAGCTGCCGTATATATTAATGCACTTCCAGAGTTTGACATCAGAGGTATCAGGTACAAAATAACGCACCATGATAACTGCGTTCAAAATGGACGCGCTGCTACGTGTGGATAGCTTTCTCCTTCAGTCACTGAAATGAAAGAGATAACGGAATTGTTCTGCGTGTTCAGGCATCATTCCAAAAGGATACAATGTCTTATCGCTTGTGAGCGCTCTATACTTCCGTGAATATCCAGGGCCGTTTAAATCTGTAGTCTTGGGCGACGGCTTCAAGATGAAATAAACACTGCATATCAGCTTGGCTGAACGAAATACCACAAGCACCAGGGCATATGTGCATATGTATCTAATACATGAACACCGTTATTTATGAGTTAATAACAGTCATAATCTGGGATTAAAACCGATAGCGGCATACCGTTTAAGTGGCCCATCTTTGAAACTTTCGATAACTCGGAGGTCGTACGACCCCGAATTATATGTCATCCTAGAAAAGCTCTCTCGGACTCTTAAGTCGTCCAACGCGAAGACCCAATTGGTCTTGTGGCTAATATCCACAATGGCTAAGAAATTTTTTCTCCATACACATCGTGCCCAACAAATACATGGAACAAGTACCTTGGGTGGACTCCTGAAGGTCTGAGGCCTGATCACTGCTAAACCCGTTTTCACAAAGCCGAGCCTTCTCAACTCCGAGTGTGAAGTTCAAGAAGCATACGGGCGCGTTGGCACATTGGCTAGATGATCTTCAATTGGTATGTATGTTCGGGGGCAAAGCGGGTCGAGGCAATCCGTTATTTTATAATGCCTAAAGTGGACGGAAAGGCAAGTATATAAAGCGGCAATTCACGAAACTAAGGTGTCCGGTCACTCGTGAAGCCTTGAGGACTGAAAGGCAGCGGGGGATCCTCCGAATGATGTAGGTATTATTCTTTGAGGAGAGTGCAGATCAAACAAGAGCGTTGGCTCAGACGCTATGGTCTTCCGAAATGGTCGGCCCCGGCGTCCAGCCGAGCAATGGTGAGTGGCGGTGGACTGCATCACTCACACGACCGTCTCAGCAAGTAGCTGCGTCGTGCACACCCACCCACCCACATGTACTTCATGTACTTATTAGCTCACCGTACCGAAGCTACTTACTTTAAATTCCTTGTATATATTATATATTGTATAAACAAGTACACAGGATATTATTTTCAATAAATATACATTTTACCTGAGCTTGCAGAACAGGAGTGATATTTGGGTCGAAAGAGTGGAATTTCATCAATTTGAAGTAAAATCGAGAAGAAGTGGAAACACCAGTTTGTCGTTACTATTCAATAGTAGATAGTGAGGGGCAGGTGTGGCGAGGAGACCTGTGAGATTTTGTTAATTCCAGCAGAGTGGGGCGAGTGTCTATGGATAAGCAAGAGTACAGTGGGCCGGGCACTGGTGCATTGTGAAGCGATCAACCGTCTCTTCGTATTCGGGCGCACAGGTACAAGTTTGTGAGACGGGGTAGGTTCGCGGCTGCTCTCGGCATTTACATAGCGGAGTTTGACAGGCAACGGCTGGTCACGAGCCTAAGTCTTACCTCGTGGGAAGAGCCTACCGTATCAAGCGATATGTTGCCGGACGGACTCGAGCAAAACACTACTTTGCTGCGGGCCATGATGAGTTTGTTGCGCCTAATATTGTTTATAGCCTTCGCTTTTGTAGACATTCTCGCTTTTCCTTTGCTATCATCTGCACCTCGACCATTGGTAATATGGCATGGACTTGGTGTGCACCTTTCAACTGTGGTTTCGTCTGCGTTTCTGAACACAAGCCCCTGAATTACCAGGCGACTCCCATTCCTCGCCAGGCATGCTCGAGTTTGCATCTTTGATCAAGGAGGTGCACCCTGGAATATTCATACACCTGGTTTACTTGGATGAAGATCTTGACAAGGATAAACGGGCAGGATTTGTGCGTGTTTATCTTCGTGCCAACAAATGTTTCTCTCAGTCATCGAAAATATAGTACGGTAATGTGGACCAGCAAGTAGACTTTGTAGCAGAACAACTTTCAAGTATACCAGAACTTCAAGGTGGTTTTGATGCGATAGGCTTTTCTCAAGGTACTTGTTTGACGATTTGATGTATATTCAGCTGGGCTTGTCTAACGAACGCATCGCAGGTGGTCAGTTCATGCGAGCATACGTCGAGCGCTACAATTCTCCTGCTGTCAATAATTTGATCACCTTTGGATCTCAGCATATGGGAATCTCTGATATTCCAGGCTGTCGACCATATGACTTCCTTTGCCAGGTGGCCCGAAGGGCAGCCAAGCAAGCGGTTTACGGAGAATGGGCACAGAATAATCTGGTTCAGGTAACTGGCGTTGTTCTTTTGCTTATCTATTGCCCATTCTTACGTTTAATTTCATAGGCACAATATTTCCGCGATGCTTGGAATTACGAAAAATACCTGTCTGCAAACCATTTCCTGACTTCGATCAATAATGAAGTTCCAGGTTCGCGCAATGGTACCTACGCGCATAACTTGTCTTCTCTGGAGAATCTTGTTCTTGTTTTATTCACGGAGGACAAGACAGTGGTGCCAAAGGAAAGCTCGTGGTTCGGTGCAGAAGTCATTGAAGAAGAGTCGGAAAGCGCAAGGACGAACACAGAACAGAAGGTCTTCACTGAATCACAATTTAAATCACCTAGTATAGCTCCGATGCGGTATCAAGCTATTTACACCGAGAATTGGATAGGCCTGCGAGAGCTGGATGAACATGGTGGAATCGTGTTCGAGACTTGCAAGGGTGAGCATATGCAACTCGGTGCTTGCTGGAAGGACCTGGTGGAGAGGTTTACAGGCGGGCGAGATTGAATTTATTTACCTTTCTCCTATACCGTAGCTGGAGATGTAATCTACATTGTATTACAAGTATTGTTATTATTTGTATGTCGCGTCATTGTAATACAAATTGTAATGATCGCGTCGGAAGGGATGATACCACGTGATGCGCATTTCTTTGTTGATTCAAATTGTTGCTGTCGGCGCCTGCCGGCTAACCCATCTTCACTTTCCATTATGAATCTGATCCTTAGACGCTGTTAGACACCACGCGCGCAATGTCTGCTGTTTACACCACCACTATGACCACTCCAAGGCTTCGCGTGCCCAGGAAAGCCCCTTCATACAGTGATCAAAACAGGTCAAGCACAGCGACAACTGATTTTGCTGGCCCATCTCGTCTTCCCGAAATATCACAACTTGTGGATGTGGATTTACACGACATGGCCAGGTCAGAAACCAGTGAACAACCAACAGTTACATCCAAAGTATCGACTCCGTCCACTGTTACGCGTGCAGAGAATCCTGCTGCAGTACTTCGTGCCCTCCTTTCGCGCCTTCCCAATGAAAACCGGAGCCCCACTCCATCACAAACTCCAGATCAATACCCTTCTGAACGCGAGTCGGATTATGACATGTCTGAACATGCATCTGCTACTCCGAGTGTTGCACAGGAGATAGTGAAAGACATTTTCTCGAAGGCCCGTCAAGACCCAGGTGGTAGGTCACTCAAGACACGGTCACGGCGGAATAGCGTCGACACAAGCGAGGTTGAATCAAGTAGGGTGGCACAATATGATAGGACGATCGATAAAGGGAAAGCACGGAGTCTAAGTGATGACGACAATGACGAAACCAATAGTAAGCAATAAAATCTACTCGAACAACTATATTTTGAATACCGATCATTTGAAGTGGTATCCACAAGTCGAAGTCAGAAGAAATCACGGTCCAAGTCAACTACGCAACCTCTTACCGCTGCGTTCCTGCGCGAACGCTTCAGCGAATCGTTTATGATCCCTGGGAGAGAAGACGCGTCTAGTGAGTCTGAAACCTTTTGGCACAACCCGCCTTTCCGAGACGTTAACACCGGGGAACTCAGATAATTCTAGTAACGAGACTGCCACCATGTTACGCGACTTCGACGTTTCACACGCTTCACCGCCAATAGCCACAAGTACCCCGCAGCAGTCTATGAGAATGTCTGTTAACATGGATCTTCACTCAAGTTTGTCATTATTCTGTGGAGGAGATAAACACTGACGTTCGTCTAGATTTACTCGAGCAAGATACAGAGATGCAGCAAGCAATAGAGGGCATGGATAGTTATGAAGGGGAATCGAGTAACAATCGTTCGAGTAAGTCATGTTTATGCAATTTTCGTCCCGTGTTCATTATTATGCAGTGTCTACTCCCGTGTTTCCCCGCAAAGGAATCATTCCGACTTCAAAAATGAACATTCGACATGACTATGCGGATGACGATGTTGACGATGGATCCCATCACACATGTGAGTTTCAATCCCTCCGTCCCTACTTTATATATATTGAAGGTCGAAACAGCTTCCCGTTCTAAACCACGATATAGTTTAACACCAAGGCCAATCAGTCTGTCGCTTAACTCCTTTCACGACCATCATATTCATATTCATTGATTTTATTGACAGGATACGGTAATGTTACCACAGATAGACGACCCACGGAAGACAGCCAGAAGAACGCCGAGTCGACTGTTCATCGCAGCCGACTATCTCATGCAGATACCCGCACATCTCATTCCGATGAAGAAAGAGATGAAGTGGAGGAGTCTTTGCAATCTAATATCGGCCCAGACCATTCATTTAGGTTGCATAATGCTGGTTCGCAGTCCTTCTATGATAGGCAAGAAGTGGAGGAATCCTTGAAATCTGAGATCGACGAAGAGGATAATTTTCCATCGCACCAATCTTTCATGGAACAACGGGAGGTGGAAGAGTCTTTGCAATCCGGCTTTGATCAAGATCAGTCGGCATACTTTCCTGATGCACGTTCTCAATCCTTCAGAGAGCGTGACGAAGTCGAAGAATCTCTTCATGATTTCACTGAGCATTACGATCGTAACCATCGAGTGGAATATAGTCATGAGGTTTCCCCTCAGGGACGTAGCCGTACCCCACTCCAGGACGCGCCTTCCGCTTCCCGTAGTCGTCATTCTTCCGCTACTCCTGGTCGTGGATCCGGAAATGCTGGTCAAGGAAAAACACTCGATTGGGATTCTGTGTGGCAAGAGACATCCAAGGCTGCGCCAAAGTCTTCCACGTCTTCGCCTCAAGCAGGTTCTAAGCAGCTTACTCAAGGCAACATTACGCGGCCTGAATCGAGAAGTCAAATGAGACAATCGCAGAGGCAGCAATCAGACCCTTCTTATGCTTCTAAGGAGATCAGTCCCAATCATATAACACATCAAGAAGAATCGCGGAATGCAGGCTCATCCCAATTGTCTGCATCACACAATTCTACGCTAAATCGTACCTCCTCATTGCGTACCATTGACAACACATATCACAATGATCCAAGCCTCCGGCGGCCTTCATCTCGAACATCATCCCCTCTGCTTTCACCGTCTAAAAAGCGCCCTGCGTCTCCCAGTGTATCCTCAATTTCGACCAGGAAAATGAAAACTTCAACTGTGACATCTCCAAATAAACATCATGAAAGCGCAGATGTTCTTCAAAATAACCCTTCCAGGTCGCATTCACGGTCGAGGGGTGACTTTTCAAGCCAACCATCTGGATTGAGCGTGGAACAAGACACATATTCCAGCATGTCCCTAACACAGATCCAACAGAATGATTACGATAACCATATGGATGAAGGGGAGCCTGAGACCGATGGTGCGTTACGAATAATGTATGTTTGAAATGCCTGTATTCTAATACAAATGCAGATGCCGCACCGATGGACCATTCGTCGCGAGGCGAAATATTACGCGCAAGTAGTCAAGATTATACGGATATGAATGCTAACAATAGCATGCACTCTGGCCTTACTCCTCGACCAGCATCCAGGCAGGGATCATATGACGTCCCTCCAGGTACTCCGAGCCTCTTCCTTGAAGAAAATACTCCCCGCAGAGAGGGTGCATCATTACCGTCAACTCCCCCCAGACGTTCTACTCCGAAGAGTGCCAGAAGGGAATATCGTACACCTTCTCCACCAGAGAGGTTACCTGAACTTCCCACTCCTTCGTCTAGCGATGAAGCAGATGTTAGTCCAGTAAGAAATCGAACATCCAAGTCCCAGGTAACTGATGGTGGGGAATCTCGTCGGATGCCTACACCAAGGGGGCCTGGTGGAAGGGGTGCCACTCTTAACGCTTCGCGAGAATCAACACACTTGCAAGAAATGGATTCTGCCGAACAACCGCGCCAAATTTATCCATCGACTCCCGCTAATCCTGGTAAATATATGAATAACAACCATCTTGATACAATTGGCAAGACACCTAAACCTCCAGGAGGATGGTTTGCGACGCCTGAGCCAGGTCCCTCCCACTATACTAGCGAAGGTGTTTTCGAGCAACATGAGACTCATGACAACTTCTCTGCCATCGGGAAAACGCCAAAACCTCCAGGCGGTTGGTCTGCAACGCCTGCTCCAGGTCCCTCATCTATGAATCGTCGGTTTGCAGGAGATGGCGACAGCGAACAGAATGCAGGTCTACTTACACCTATGTCGACCTTATCGAAAGGGGTTTCTCTTGATCCAAAGACACCCGGTCTGCCTGGAGGATGGTTAGCCACGCCTGCGGTAAGGAAGAGCATTCTTAAAGTTCGCTTCAATCCCGAAACTCCTGCTGGACCAAGTGATCGACTTAGGCAAATCGATGAGTCTCCAGAATCGTCTAATTATCTACAACCTAGCTCCTCTTCGCCATCTGCATTGTCATTGTCTCCTCGCAGTCCTCGTCGATCCAAGACTTCTAGCATACGAGTAGTCGACGCTTTTGGGAGAGAACAGGAATTGGAGCCTCAAAGTCCCAATCGAAGCAAGAGTATGCTACGAATTGTTGATGCTTTGGGACGCGAGGTCGATGTCCCGGATACTTCTTCAGTTGAAGTAGAAGAAAGCAAGATATCTCGAGAACTCCCTCGCGAGGGACGACGAGAGCTCTTTTCACGCATTCGACGTGGTCTTGATGACCTAGCTGATGATTTTGGGAGCACAGAAGAGTAAGTCCCTGGTTTCCATGCGCACTATTAATCGCGTACTAACGCGTAAATCATTAGGGATGAGGAAGACACAGCTTCTCAAAAACGGATTCAGGAGCTACAGGCTGCGTCGGAGCAAGCTCGTAAGGCCAGGGAAAAATTAAAATCCGGCTCCACCTTTATTAATATCCCTGCACGCAGGTCATCGGTATGCTCCAACATTTCATTTTTGCAATCATATGGTGGCCTGATAATATTCTCTTAGACTGTAGACTCCTCGCCTCGTCCTCAGATTGGATGGCGCTTCTACACTATGACTATGATTATTCTGTTACTCTCCTTCCTACTTATGTATTGGTATGTTTGCGAGCTCAACGTTGGAGGTTTTCTTGCTAAACCACTTGACAGGGGAATATGCAATCATTTCTCTCGACAATACTTCACGACATACTATGACCCATTCAACGCCGAATTATATGGTTCAGACTCCAAGAGCTTCTCTCATCTTTTCGATCCACGACTGTCCAATATAGGTGATACCTTTTCTCAGGTGGATAGAAATCCTTGGTACCACCAGTTTCCGAGGGCTGCAGATATACTTCGATCTATATGGAAATTATGGGAAGACGATCCTATTTCGTTTACATCTTCCAAAAATCAATGGTTACATGTTCCAACATAGTATTTAGTATTTATTTTATTATTAAATCATTGTATAGTAGATAGTTGTACTTTTTATTGAACTAACGAGGGTTGGTCTTGGCGCTGGAGCGTTTAAAATTTGATCCGCAGCGAATGAAGTAGCCGACATTGCCTTTTTATAATATGACACATTCAACCTTTGAGGGTGCATTCCTCCGTTAGCGGGTCCTGGACCACATACCCTAAACTTTCCGCTAATATCTTTAACTCATTCTCTCACCGGATCCGGGTCAAGCCAACCACAAGATGGGTTCCAAAGGCGACCTACGAAAGCCTACCCCACCCATTCGAAAGGATGATAGTCAAGATAGTCGCACATTCAACGACAATTTCCTCCCACCTTTACGTACAGAGGTGTTTAAAGAGCCAGTCGCTGATTCCTCCTCTGATACCACTGGCACAGATTCATCCGATGACTTTAATTGGTCTGAAGATGAAAACGCTAATACCCACAATGCCGAGCTGATACGCGCAAAGAGAGGACGTCGACTATGGCTTGCTTTCATGAAGCTTGCCAGGCCAGTGCGGGTCTTCATCATAGCTTTATTGGGGGGAGCCATTTGTGCCACTCCACTTATCGTCGTAAACATCCGCTTTCAAGAAAGCATCATCAAAACACAAGTTCACGTTTGGTCTAGCTGGTTTACTATAATCTGGCTTGCTGCATGCGCAACATACATCGTCGTAGATTCCATTCCGAATATGGTGATAGTAGTGACAGGGCTATTTGGAGGACAGATAGAAAGACTCAAGATCCAAGTCGAGGTGCGCCATTCGACACGCTTACACGTCATACTTCACATTAAATCCATTTCTTGAAGCTCGTCATGGCCGTTAAAAGCTGGTTGAAGCTGGTTCTTGACATTACATGGGCTTGGGTGGCTTTGTCAGTTCTTCGAGCAGTTTACCAGCCTTTTGGGACGTACTGGACCATTGTCAATCGTTTCATGCAGGTGTGTTCCCCATTACGTCTCTGTATCATCCCCGATAGACTCCCTCACGTCGTTTCACAAGGCCTTTTTTTCAGCTGGGATAGTCATTTTCGTAGAGAAGCTATTCCTTCATGCTGTTGCTATCAATTTCCACCAGAAAGCTCTTGCGGATCGTATTGCTGAAAACCAAATGGGACTGAAGGCCTTGGATTATCTTTCTAACGCTCAACCGTTTATGCTCAAAAAGAGCCCATATAACAAACGAGGTCACAAAGCTCATGCGTCGAATCCATCGGTCGACTTGTCCCATGCGGGCACCTCGCCAAAGGAGGTGGAGAGCAACGGCAATTCTCCTGGGACGCCTCCTCCCAGCTCCTCCCGACTATTTTCACCCAAACCCAGTGGGCAGCCCAGGAGGAGAAGGAAAAAAATGACGGCAGTGATTGTTGATCAAGTAAATGATTAATTAAAGGTTTTGTCGATATGAGTGCTAATACCCTTTCAATCAGGTTGGTGGGGCAATCGGTCAAATTGCTTTGAAAAATTCCAAGTTCAATCAACAGGGAGATTTGGGAGGAACGCACTCGGCAAGAAGGCTAGCAAGGAAATTGTTTAGCGCTTTGAGCGACGTCAGTCCACCAAGAGCACACCTTGTCGTCGAAGGTCAGGAAACTCGGACCTCGTTTAGTTATGGCGTGCACTCAAAATCTCTTCGGTTTCATCACAGATTTCTATCCTTACTTTGCAACAACAACAGACGCTGTAAGCATATATTTTCTCTATACACTACGAAAATATTTGTAACATATATTTTGGCTTCTAGCATGAAGCTTTTTCTATCTTTGACAAAGATGGGAACGGTGACATATCGAAGCGTGAAATGCGCGAAGCAGTACAACGTATTTACGAGGAACGCAAGGCTTTGATTTCTGGACTCAAGGTAATTTTAGCTATAGTTCACATTCACTCGTGTCTAATCCACCTACCCCAACAGGATGTTGGATCAATCGTCGCCAAACTCGACGCTGTGTTAATATCCATTGCTTTGGTCATAATGATATTCGTCTGTCTACTCATTTTCAATCGTTCCAATACGCTTGCATCACTCGTTCCTTTGGGCACCATCGTCCTTGGATTTTCGTTTATATTCGGAAATTCCGCTCAAACACTTTTCGAATCTGTGTGTACCTTTATACTCTTTATTACCAACTCTAATCCCAAATTCGTTATCCTTTAGTTGATCTTTATCTTCTCGACGCATGTATTCGACGTTGGGGATCTTGTTATGATTGATGATCAAGTAAGGACACATCCCTTTGTTTAAAATCTTTGTGGAATGGGCTAACATGACTTGACCTTTAGGTCTTGTTTGTCCAAGAGTTCGGATTGTTTTCGACGACTTTCCGCAGGGTAGACGGTCAACAAATCATTGCTCCAAATTCATTATTATCCAGCACGAAGCTTGTTCACAACGTGCGCCGTAGTAAATCTATGTGGGTATATTCAATATATCCCATCCGAGTTGGTTCTGATACGTGGCTTGTTTTGCAGGTGGGAAACAACACAATTGATTGTCTCATATGACACACCTATGGAAGCCATCGAACAACTGAAAATAAAAATTGTTGCTTATATCAACGCGAATAACCGTGAATGGTCCGATTGCTCTTTGAACATCGACAAAATGGAATATCAAAATGCCATCTACCTGAATGTTAGCGTAGAACGTGAGTGCAATCCGGTTATCTTGAAACCTCTCCAGTATAACAATTATTTCTATAGACCGACCAAACTGGCAAGACTGGGGAGGAAGATGGACGCGCAGAACGGCATTCATGAGGTACTTAAAAACTGTGTTGGAGGAACTAGAAATTCGCTATACCATGCCAGTACAACCAATTATTCTGCCTCAAGGAGACGCCACCTATGTGCCACCTGCAGGCCCTCGCATACAGGATTCCCCGCCCGGGAGACTACCTCGGGGAGAGAATTTTGGTAATGCGGGATTTTTCCAAGCAGGCGATTTCGGGCGTCCAGAAAATCCATCCCTTAGACCTGGAGTATCAAACTTTTAGAAAATAAATGTATCTTTTTGTATATTAGACGCCTAAGTATCATGCTTAGTCAGCGTTTTATTAATGGGACAACGCGACTTGATTGTTTGACCGCGACTTTACATGCAGAGCTCACTCTTATCGTCTTTCGAAGCTTTTCAAAGGAACGATGTATTTTCCAACCAGGCAGTACATCCATTTGCCAACTCAGCCCCTGCCACCTGTGATCTTCTGCAGGACTTAATCAACACTACCGACCAAGTTTCGCGCTCTCTTGAATTGTACAATTCCTCGGTACAATGGTCAAATTCCAAGCCCATTTCGCTTCTGCGCCAGCATACTTCCATTGAGCATAGCGCTCATTCTGTCAGATAAATCCCTTATATATCAGAAAATCATCCAACTTACGCCTGTTATCTTCATAGTCGGCGAAGAATGTCAAGCAACTTATTGACACTTTGTCCAAACGTTCGGATGAGATGTACGGAGAGAGTATACCCCTTCTTGAAACTTCGATACCCCAGTGGTGTGTGGATCAACTGTTAGATTGGGGAAAGTCTGTGGGCATGGATGCTTTCAAAGATGACAGTAGAGACGGTGCTTGGACCGTCATTCTTGGTGGCAAGGTTCTGGTCCTCGATGTCGACTTTGTGATTCAACACGAAAACCCTCTCAAGCCCGTCCTCAAGGTGGCAAGCGTCAAGACGTCCAATGCTCTATTAGCGACCACAGGCTCCACCTCAAGTACATCTGCCCCTTTGGATGCATTTCTCGCCGGAAGCATATCCAAATATTGCGCGGAGATGCAACAAGACGAAGAAACTCGAAATCCATTGCGCGCTGCAACTCTCAGAAAAAGTATACTCCAGCATCTACGGTATCTCGTTTTACTTGACCGCTTGGCTTTTCGGAAGGATGACGGTGGCATACGATGGTTCACTGATCTTGACGAATTTTGTCCTATAATGGCTGGGCTGGCCAAAGCAGAGACAGAGGCCGTTGCTTCGTGAGTCCTATTTTACTTCTTCGATTTTGGTGTGAAAACTCAACTGGATTCAAGCTCGCTATCACTATCGAAAGCCCCTCTGGATATATTCCTTCTTCGGTCTCATGCCTTACCCCTGCCATATCTCACTTCTCCTTCTGTATCCTTCTTGACATACGTAACACCGTCGGCCTATCTGTCTCTTCTTGAAAGGGCAAGAGCAAAGCCTCTGGAAGACGGTGCATATCCCCGTCTCGACATTAGCCTGTCGACCATAAAATCTGAATTGCATTCTCTCGGCAACGGGGTTGTACTAGCCACTCTTTCTGTAAACAAGCTTTCGGAGGCCCATTTATACCCTCCTTCGATGTCAATGCCTAATGCGACAGCAAGGCCAACTTTTCCTCTTTCACCATCCTCTGCAGACTTGGATCACGCATTCCCTCAAATTGACACCTTCAATATCAACGTTGACGAAATTTCTCAAGGACCAACCGATCAAAAGAATGACTCTTATGCGTGGGTTCTCGATTTTACTGACCACGGCAAACACCCAGGAGTGGTGATGAGTCAATCCAGAATGAAAGCCATCGAACTGGTCGTGAATCCTCTAGGTGGAGGAGATGGCCTCAACGGGGTGACAGACATTCTTTCCTTTGGCAATGGCAGCTGGGTCGATCTTTTGGTAGGTTTTCGTCCGCACTTATTTCGCTTGTGTTTGCTTAACATATGCACAGCTTAATCCTGGTAGTAATACTGTCTCCCCCGAACGTTATACTGCTCTATATGTGCGTGAACCTTTATTTCCTATAATGAATTTACTGATATCATATTGGTGTGTTCAGAGATCTCCGCACTCTCTTCATCCACCCCTACAACTTCGTTTGACGGCGCCTGAGGAACCCGGGTTCATCCTAGAAAGAGTTCCCGTGCATAGCGTTAAGGAAATCTGGGGGATTTTAGAGGTCGGTTTGGCCCAATGTACCTAGACTATCGTCTCTGTGGCTTATTTGCTTTTGATAGGTCGTCAGAGAGCAGAGTTGGCTGAATGGAATTCTCCTCAGTTGTCACTGGACAGCGGAAGGGCTTAAATCAGAAGAGGAAGTTATACCGGACGATGAAGCGCCTCCCACTGAGGAAGAACTTCAAGCTATCTTAACCGGTGCGTTGTACATAGCGGCAGCAAAATACTTATGCTCAAACGACTTTCAGGGACATTCACGCCTCGCAAAATCCCAGTTAACGTCTTTCTTCCATCATCAAGCGCGACAGACAATTTATTTGGAACGACAGTGCTGGACTTCGCACCCAAAATTGTCATGACGTCCCCAGAGCGCTCGCCTATCTCTGGGCTTGTCGAGATCTCAGTAGTCCATGACGAAACCAAACCTCGAGGGGTATCTGTAGAAGTACAGGGAGCTATGACCTCAGATCTTAAGCCTGCCGATCTAGAGGAAATATGCCGTAGAGGCGGTACTTTGGGCTTGTCAGGACGGGTATGGGCCAGAGGACATCACCATATGGTGACTTCATAATGAGTACCTGACTCTGTACGAGTTTACATATGTCGCAGTATTGTTAAAGTAATCGTTTCATCCCGCACCATAATTATTGTGTTTTTACATCGCTAGTTGGTGAAGTTTCCTCATCAGTCTCAGGCTGGGACGCGCTATCATGAGTTGCATTCCCTCCGCCAGAAAAGAGATTCAAAGCCTATCTAATCCATTAATATCTTAACGGCGGTATGGTTTGTTGAAGCTCTTGCCTTGTCTTTTAGGCTTACCACGCTTTCGGTGACCATTGGAATTTTGCTCTTAATATCCTCAGCGACATGGCCTACAGCAGTTTTCACGGTATCGACTCGTTGTTCTAACTCATACTTGACTGCATAATGTTGCCCCGTTTTGGCTCCGAGTGCCGACAGCTCCATAGGCAAACGACGGACAACGGATATTATCTGCCAGTCATCGCTAACCTTGTGTTCGCTTCCGCCTTTTTGAATAATGTTGAGCATATTATCATAGGTTCTCGTTATGATGGCAGTTGCCTCTGGACCATGTTCGTCGACGACACCATCAATAGCATTGAAGGATGCATCGACCAAATACCCAGCGCCAGGAATATGTGCAACATAAGCTTTGGCGGCATAGCGCAGGAACTCGAGGGCTTGGCTGGGTGCATCGTTTGCAAGTTGTTCGCGAGAGGCATTCATAAAATCCAATGCCGGTTTCAAAGTGTTTACCATGTCTCTTGCTCCTGAGAGATGGTAAAAGGCGTATCCTTGTGCATGTCAAAGGCGATTCATGAAACACAAAATAGATGAAGCAAGTACCAGTACCGATCATTGTCCCACAAGCTGTAAAACCAACTACGGCTCCTTGAAGAACTGCATCTCCGAGACGAAATCTTGACGTGGAGAAATGAGAGCGACAAGGCTGTAGAATGATTCGCCTCAGTAGAATTACGCGATTCTGACTCAAGGTGGCAAGCATAGCGATATCACTTCAAGGGTAGAAAGAACGGTGCAGTTCTTTATCGATCTCACGAGCTGAGCGCTGAGCGCTAATGTTAGCCTGGGGCACAGCAATCTATTTTTACATTCGGTTCGATTGGCGAAGACATCATCCCGCACCATAATTATTGTATTTTTACATCGCTAGTTGGTGAAGTTTCCTCGTCAGTCTCAGGCTGGGACACGCTATCCTGAGTTGCATTCTTTCTGTGAGGAAAGAGATTCAAAGCCTATCTAATCCATTAATATCTTAACGGCGGTATGGTTTGTTGAAGCTCTTGCCTTGTCTTTTAGGTTTACCACGCTTTCGGTGACCATTGGAGTTTTGCTTTTAATATTCTGAGCGACATGGCCTACAGCAGTTTTCACGGTATCAGCTCGTTGTTCCAAATCATACTTGACCGCATAATGTTGCCCTGCTTTGGTTCCGAGTGCTGATAGCTCCATAGCCAAACGACGGACAACAGATATTATCTGCCAGTCATCGCTAGCCTTGTGTTCGTTCCCGCCTTTTTGAATAATGTCAAGCATGTCATCATAGGCTCTCGTCATGATGACGGTTGCCTCTGGACCATGTTCGTCGACGACATCACCTATAGCATTGAAGGACCTATCGACCAAATACCCAGCGCCAGGAATATGTGCAACATAAGCTTTGGCGGCCTGGCGCAGGTACTCGAGGGCTTGGCTAGGTGCATTTTTTGCAAGTTGCTCGCGAGAGGCACCCATAAAACCCAATGCTAGTTTCAGAGCGTTCACCATGTTTCTTGCTCCTGAGAAATGGTAAAAGGCGTATCCTAGTACATGTCAAAGGCGATTCATAAAACACAAAATAGATGAAGCAAGTACCAGTCCCTATTATTGTACCACAAGCTGCAGAACCAACTACGGCTCCTTTAAGAATTGCATTTCCGAGACGAAACCTTGACGTGGAGAAATGAGCGCGACAAGGCTGTCGAATAATTCGCCTCAGCAGAATTACACGATTCTGACTCAAGGTGGCAAGCATAGCGATATCATTTCAAGGGTAGAAAGAGTGCAGTTCTTTATATATGTCACAAGCCGAGCACTGACGTTATGGGCACGGCAATCTATTTTTACATTCGATTTGATTGGCGAATACATTTGTTCAAACTTGCGTCCTATGGCTCAAATCTTTTTCGTGCATGGTAGTAAAGAAAATCATGTATAAAAATGACATAACGGATGTTTATGCGTCAGGGATCTCAACATCTCCAGAGTCAATGCCTTCAATGACATCGTGGGGTGGTTGTCCATCAACAGTGCAGCCAATGCTCTGTGCTGTGCCGAGGATCTCCTTCACACATCCAGAAAGCTCCTTTGCGAGGGACTTGGTCTTCATTGTTCGGGCAATGTCGACAATTTCATCAAGAGTGACATTTCCAGAGTGCTTGATGTTCTTCTCCTTCTTGCGGTCACGTGGGGGTTCTACGACGATAAGATGTAAGTCCATAAGGGTGGATCGAACAACGCAGGTACGCACCCTTCAGAGCACGGATGACGAGGGAAGAGGCGGAGGGGACGACGGAGACAGCGGCTTGACGGTTTTGGATGGTGAGTTGGACGGTGACCCGGAGACCCTTCCACGCAGAGGTAGCTTTGGCGATATCTTCACCGACCTTTTTGGGCGACTATGGTTGCAGTAGAGAAAATAAGCAGACAGTTCAATATTAATGCTTTATTTGAATAACTCACCAGACCAAGAGGACCAATCTTGGGTGCCAGGGCGGATGAGGCACCAACTTCACCACCGGTGGCCCTGAGGTAAATGATTTTTATCTCGGTGGGGTCCTAATTTCCAAGAAATGAGTAACATGTCTCCTCGTCGAGCAAGGACAGGGGAATTACGATCTTTGGGGCCATTTTTGACGTGAGATGAACGGGCTGTACGACGAGGTAAGCGGTCAAGCACTCGAAATTAGAGTTCAGAGTCCGATCCTCAACTGTATAGCGGAGAAACGGTCTTTATTTGGCTTTGTTAGGCTGCAGCCTTATCCATCTCTTTGCTCCCGATTAGTCTTAGCAGAGAGCATCGACTTTTGTTCGTAGGCCAACACGGCGACAGTGTACAATGGATTCATGGAACCCTCGAGTTCAGAAAGGGTCGAAATATCACCAGTCTTTGAAGAAGCGCCCATAGAACATCTTAATGAACTTATAGGTATCTCGAACAATCATAAAACTCTATCTTTTTTTTGCCTGTCCTGCGACTTACATACGGCTTTTCCAGCTGACATGCTGGAGCGTCTAATGGCACATAATGACCGTATACCACTCTCCCCGTATGTCATGAAAAAAAAAGACCTCTGCCCCCGATATCTGACATGATATCTTAGAGAAGCCTTGACTCGATTTCACTCTCGTTCAGCCCCTAGCATCAGCATCCTCGATTATCTGAAACGTATCGTCAAATTCACGAATGTTGAGGTGCGCCTAAATTCTGAGGATGTGACTGCTTCTTGGTAGCTGAATAGAAAAGTTGTTCAAGAGGTCGTGTCTTTTGATTACTTTGCTCTATATCGATCAGATCTGCGCCAGGCTCCCCTTGTTCACTCTTTCGTCCTTGACGTGCCATCGCTTCATCATAACTGCCATCACCGTATCCAGCAAAGGCCTCTGCGATGCATTCTGTCCAAACAACTTGTACGCCAAAGTAGGAGGGATCTCCGTCACAGAGCTCAACAACCTTGAGCGAGAATTTCTATCCATGATAGATTGGCGATTAATGGTCAGTCCCAGACGCGTTCAAAAAAAACTGAAACATTAAATAACTCTTTTTCACCAGACCACACGTGAAGTTTTACAAGAATATTATGTCAATCTCGTGCGAACGCACAGCACCAACATTTTTTACATTGCTGGGAACGATTCACCGGGTACCTCATCAGACAGCGATTTAGAGATGGACAGCGCACCTTCTTCTCCAATTTTAACTCGGCAACCACACATGCCTCTTTCTTCTGCTGAACCAGCCGCTGTTCTGGTGGAACCCGGCACTACCACCACATTACAGGAAACGATGCATCAACGGCCCACGATCGAGCAGAACATGGCTTTCGCTGCACTCCAACAATTTCAGGATTCCAGTATTACTACCACTACCGTAGAAAAATCAAATAAAAGAGCATAAAAACCAGATTCGTATTTTTGTTGGTCTATAACTAAGTGCACAATGAGGGGGTGTTGTTTGTTGTGTTGGATAATGTAGCAAAGCGAAAGAAGAAAAAGAAGAAAGAAGTAACTAATTAAATACAATACTTGAGAATTGAAATGAATGAACTGCAAGGAACGTCGTCTTGTTGTTGGGTTTACTGTGCCACAACTGGGCTGGGAAAATACAAATCCTACACGGGGCCCCTCGAAGGAAAACCCCAATTGCAAACTATTATACGGGCGACTCGACAGACAATAATTGATTTTTTTTTAAAGCTGGGGAGGGATGCATGAAAAAAAAAAAAAACAAAGCATGACTGTGCGCACCGCAAGTTGAAAAACTACTGTACCAATACAAAGAGAGTATGCTTTGTGCAAAAAAAAAACCTCGTAATGCTGTGTGCTGTGCTGTGTGTGTGTGTGTGTGTTATTTGTCCAAGAAGCGTTGAGCTGGGCAAAAAAAATATAGGGTGTAGTCGGCATGAAAACACGACACGACACGATACAGGTAAAGAAAAGAAAAGAAGTCCATCATCTCATCTTCAACGACGAAGAGCAGAAAGCATCTTGGCAAGGGTGTTGATCTGGCCCTTTTGCACTTTCTTGACTCCGTCGACCCCCTCATCCTTGGCAGGACTGGCAAGGTCAGTCGTGCTAGTAGACGCATCCCGACGCAGATTCTCAGGAGACTTTTGCTGGGCACTAGCCGAACCTGTCGCTGGGCGTTCGGTAATAGTATCCAGTTTCAGGTCCTTGGGCGGTTTCCGGGTACGTTGTTTACGAATAGGAGGAGATCCAAAGATATCGCCGACAGGATTGGGATGCTGTCCACGAGGTAACTGATCCAATTCCCAAGGCACACCATCCATGACTGAATAACAAGACTCTTAGCACACACACACGGGACCAAATTAGAAATCGACTTACTCTTGATGTTCTTCGGGAGATTACCATTCGTATAGCCGGTAGACGATGAAGAGTACGTGTACGTAGAACTGGGCTTGACGCTCGTGCGCCAGCTCGCGGAAGACACACTGGTAGCGGTAGTTGACACACTGCGCGCGCTCGAGTTGCTGTAGCGCGTGAATGCCGAAGTGGATGTGCCTGCGCTCGAAGAGGTACTCATCGAGCTACGCCAGTTGGATGATACGACCGAGCTGGCGCTGGAACCTACTGTGCGACGGCCACTGCGTGTGCTGTTGGGAGAAATAGCACGCTGAGATGGCCGATCGTGATGATTCCAGTTCTCTTGACTTGTAGTGGGTAAAGCGTACCCAGGAGATCTGCTGGGAGCCTTGAAGGGAGTTGGTGGGGCGTGCATATCCCTGGCACGGCGACCTCGACTCCAGGTAGAGGCAGCATCCGACTCGGCCTTGGAAGGAATAGCAGAAGGAGGTGGGTTCGGAGCATTAAGACCATTGAGAAGACTGCTCACGTTGCTGGCGGTCGTTGCCTTTGCCTGTGATGGGGAAAGGTCCAACGACGGTGGAGGAGATACTTCTTCGACTGGCGAAACACGACCAGCAGCAGCAGCAGCACTTGCAAGGGCGGAAGCACTGTTTTTGCCAAAGCTGAGTTTCCATTTCGATGGTTTCTTGGTAACGGGTATTGGTACAGAAGCGGCAGCGGATGCCTGTGTGGATGCGGAGACGGAGGGAGGTCGAGTGTTTGTCAACATCGCGGTAGGAAGAGCATACATGGCCGCCGGCTCGAATGCAGCCCTGACGGGAGGGGACCGCTTGGTGGAAGCCGAACGATGCGACGAGGACTTTGATGCCATACTGATTTCCCTTGCAAGAGATTGGAGAGATTGAGAAGCCATTGCCAAAGTAGTCAAAGTATTGTCGGACTGCGATGTGGGACTTGCAGCACCTGTACCTTTACCTTTACGAGCACCTCTCTTTCTTCTCTTGTTGGTGGAAGTGGATCGAGAAGTAGTTTCAACTTCATCGTTCTCGTCGTCTTCGTTATCCTGATCGATGACGGTAGACAGTTCTTCTCTTTCATAAGCAGGGCCCAAGGACGGGGCCCGGGAAAGAGTACGAGCTTGAATGGCAGGAGTAGTACGAGCAGCTGCAGTGCAACCAGAAGCATTTCGAGAAGAAGGACGAAGAGACAAAGGAGTGCACAATGAAAGACGATGCCCCTGAGAGCTGCTGGATACAGTGCGGTGAATGCCATGCTGTCCAAGGAGATTGGGAAGATTTCGTGCCCATGCGCCAAATTCGGCTGCGCTCATGCGAGGAGCGTCTTCATTGGGGTCCGGAAGAAGGCAGAATACCTTGTTGGCAAAGACTTCGGCGACAGGTCTGGTCATGCCCGTGAAACGTTGCATAAAAAAGCTGACGGGATCCTTGAGGTAAAGAGCAAAAGAAGAGCAAGCATCTTGGGCGGTGTCGGTCCACGGGTTGACATGGTACAGCCTGTCGGAAATGAATAACGGCATTTGACTAGAGAAGAAAGACCTACATGTTGATCAAGACGATGCCCAACGACCAGACATCGGCAGCACGAGGACGATAAGTAGGAGCGACATTGTTCCTGCATTCTGCAACGCGGATCAAGAACTTGTTTTTGAATAAAGAAAGGGAAAAGACTAACCATAGCTCATGTAAGGGGCGCTGCCGCAATCCATATCAGCTGATTCTTCGTCGGTAGTGGAAAGGCCAAAGTCTGTGAGCTTGACGATGACCTTGCGTTCGAGACGACCATCGGAAGTAGTATAGGCACCATCAGTGACGATAAAGTTTTCGGGCTTGATATCACGATGGAAGACTTGCTGTGCATGGCAGGCTGCTACGGCATCACACATTTGACAGAACATGGAAGAGATGAGACGGAGACGTGTACGAGAAAGCAATTGAGAGGGGTGTAGATTTGAAAGCAAGCTAGGAGTTGGGGGAGTATGAGACGTTGAGACTGACGAGTCTGTGGTGTGGGCATTATCGATATCATAATGGTCCCTTGCTTGTTCTAGAAAGTAAAAGAGATCTTCTCCTGGAACATACTCGAGGAGGAGGAGCAAGAAGGCGTCTGTTTCAAGAGTTCTATGGAGAGCGACAATGTTTGAATGCAAATCGAGGGATTGATGGATGGTAACCTAAAAAAGGATTAGGCATGCGTGTTTTTTTTTCCCACAAAGAACAACAACGAACCTCGGACATTTGCAAAGCTAGAGCCTCCTCATCGAGGTTAGCCTTTGACAAACATTTGATAGCGTATTTTCGACCATAAACAATCTGAGCAGGATTCTGGTCAAAGTCCATTAGACCGATGGTGGACATGTGACCGTCTTCCGACCTCTGGGGACGAGAGAGGACCTCTTGAACGAGATAGACGACAGCGTAGCTTCCTGTACCGAGCTGCTTGATGACCTGGAACTCCTGAGCTGGCTCTCTGTGGGAACGGTGGAGAGCGCCGTTTGAGACGAGACGGATGGGTTCGCCCTGGAGGAAGAGACCCTCGCCGACGGAGTCACCTGGGGCGAGAACATCTTCGATGGGCTGAGAGTCGACGTCTTGGATTGGTGTAGCGAGAAGATGCCTAGAAGAGAGATAGGGACTACGTGTTGAAGGGGAAGAGGATGGAAGATTAGTGAAAATGGGGAGAGGGGAGAGGGGTTGAAAGGGTTGCTGCAAACGCTTGCGATTCAAGTCATTAGGACGAACATATTCGGGAGAGGAGAGAGACAGCGGTGGCAGCTGAATGGGATACTGCAACATGAAGCAGAACGACGCTGAGCTCTCTCGTTGGCGGCAAAAAGACGGTTCAGACGAGACCGGCTTAGAGTCTGAGCTGGTTTAGGCCGAGATACATACAGACGCTGAAGCAGAATGAGCAGCTCTTGGGGAGGAGGATGGGATGATGGAGGGTGGAAAGAAAGAAGGAGACTAAATTGGACCATGTGCTCTACATACAACTGTCCGCAGTACACTATCCTAATCCAGTCAAACAACATGTGCAACCACTTTCCCACCCTTGCCACTCTGCACAAGATACTCTTTCTGTTCTTTGTTAGTATTAAATATTTAAATAATTAATAAAACACCCACCAATGCTGGATCAATGTCCTTTTTACACCAATTGTCCACAAATTCGCTGTGTGCATCGACGATCTCCTTGTTTACTTTCATGCTCGCCAGAATACTCTCATTCGCGACCCTGAGGGCTTCCACGAGCGCCCTCCCTGCCATATCGCCAGTCAACATGCGGCTCGCTCCAAATACCACCGCCCGCCCGTCCCTTGGCAGCGTGCGTTCAACCTCCCCATACAAATGATCCAGAAGCTTCCTTCGCAAGCTCTCCGGAGATGGATAATTACATATCACTTCCTTGATGCATTCAAACATCTCCAGCCGTGGGATCGCTACACTTCCTTAGTCTCCTCCTGTCACTTTAATTCCAGGAATAAACATACCTCGACCTGCACTGCTAATTACAGACAACACGATCCCACCTTCCATCACCACACCTCGAGCTTCATCTTCCTCTTTTCCTGAACTCGGATCACTGTCAGCTTTAATTCCCAGCACATCCCATCGTCGTCGTAGGTTTTCAATAAACCCTAGCTCCATCTTCACATACTCTTTCCACATCTCCATACTCTCAGGGTTCAGTCTGATCCCTCGTTGCAGCAGCACCCGTGCCGCAGACGGCGATTGTTCATCCAGCTCATGCGATGCTGCAAGAATAAATAATCCCGGCTTGTTGGGGTGCAACTGAAGCGCTCTGAGCCGGAGTTAATTATTTCCATATATCCCGTCATCTTGAAACCACCACACTGCACCTTGCTGTAATCCTGCCAACCAATGCCCGAGCTCCCTCCTTCTTTGCAACTTCAATATATTGCACCCACAACCCAACATCTGACTTGAACTTGTTCACCGCGCGCTCAAAAATTTGGAATTGCCTTTGCACAAGCGCATAATCTGAGATCGTAGCTGCTCCCGTCTTGATGTCTATTACGGCGTGTCACAACAAAAGAGGAGAAGAAAAAATCCACGCTTACCCATTCGTGCAACGCGTTTCCGTCTCAATTGTTCCAGTCCCATCTCATACGCGGCATACCGTAAATAGTCTTCCTTTTTAGCTACCCGTCGAACAAGACTCCTTTCAAACGTTGTTCTTTTCTTCATAATCATTTTCGTCTCTGCCTGCAGGGTTTTGATCGGTAAATAAATCACAACCCACATGCGTCCTTCCCTGCGAACTAACCTCTGTGAAAAGGTTCTTCTCCACCAAGTCCTTCAGCTCATCGAGCATCTGCTCCTGTTGAAAATGTACCCTCTCCATTTTGCGTCAAGGAAGTAAAGAACAAAGAGCAAAAAGGCCTAGCTAGTCGTCGTCGGTCGAGTTAATGGCAACGGCCCGCTATGCCCACCAACTTTTTCTGTGACACTCTATGTGACCCTGTTCGGCAAATGGCGTTGTCCCTCATGCTAGCTCGCATACTTGGCAAAATCAGTCCACACACCCCCATATTGAACGAACAAGTACCGCGATAGCTCGTGAAAAGAAGATATATTCCCTGCTGACAAGACAATTCTTGGTATACTTGGATACTCCAAACTCCACCTCTACTGGTACTAGGCTACTAGCAGTAAGTAAGAAGCTTCTGAGCTTCTTTGACGACAACAACAAATTTAGGCCCACCACCACCACCAGTACTAGTGCCAACATAACGGACAACAAGCACGTCTCTTGACATCTCCGGTTCCGCCGCGTCCACTCCCATGATCATCGCTGGAAAACGTTACTTAAACTTATCGTCGGATTGACGGGAAAACAAACATAGACATTTGAACTCAGGCTAACTATTTTCCATCTAGCATCTTTTTTTTTTCTGTTCATTCCATCTGTTGTGTGTTTATTTCTACACCAAAGATAAGCTCTATCTCTATTATCTCTATCTATGTATCTATGTATATGCACATAGTAGCGGAAAATTAAAATAGATATCACCTCCATCATCATCACGCGCATCTTTCGCGTTTTGTATCAAAGAAAAAATATGTATGGAACTTTTAAGTAAGGGACTGGGCGCAAGGTACGAAGCTCAAGCTCAAACCCGACTCTGCATGACGACGTTCCTGGATAGCGAGATACCGACTCGATAGAGATTACTTATCCTTATCCATACAAACTATCCGTAATTTACCACAACACGTAGTACGAAGTACATATTAGGTGCTCAGTGCTCAGATCTATAGCAACGTTTCATGACGAGAGGGTTCTCATGCACCTGTGACTTACTACTGCTAAGTGCTTTGTATATTCATGTATCACAGGGGCCAACTTTTTACCTTTGCTGTGTAAAAGCAGATATGTATGTATGTATGTATATAGGCTTATATATAGGGGTACATGATACGCACCTCGTAACATTACATACGTCGGGGGCAGAGACGACTGAAAATAAAAACCATGGCCCTGACCACATGTAGTATGTACAATGTACATTCTGGAGATCGGCACCGAAAGTATTGTGGGGGAATATCTTTATTGCTCGCAACTCCCGTCGTGTCTGCGGTCGCGGAACATAGATTTAAAAGGCGGTGTAGTTCGGAAGTCCACTATCCTTCGGGAAGAGACAGGTAGCATGTGCTCTGACATCATCGCGGCCTCTGGACTCCAGCCTCAACGATGTTCGGGATGACACAGATACAGGGGTCACGACTGTCGGTGGGTTCCGTTAGACCCTGTGCTACGACTTGGAAATTTTCCAGAGCAGTCTGTAACGAGATATTTCTTAAGAATGGAAAACTCACCGTACGTTAATTGTTTGTGTGGGCTGTGGCTTGCTGCGTCAAAGGGAAAGTCGGGCCGGCGGCCGACGGACTGAGTCGGTGGGTCGCAACAGAACCACACAAATTGCGCACACTTCAACGTTCAACGTTGTGCACTGGAATTGCCTTTGTGTAACCACTGTCCGACAAGCTATTGTGCTAGGGGGTTTATCGAAGCGGGTCTTTCTCTACGTATTTACGTTCCTTGCTGTGCACAAGACCACATATTCCTATTTCGATGCCCAAAGCAACAAGGGGTGCGGGTACCGGTCAGCTGCGACCTCACTCGCGCTCTTCTTCTGCCACCAAACTGGGCGCCAATCTGCAGTTCACCCAGAAAGAGTCTCAGCAAGTTAAAAACATCGATAAACTCAAGAAGGGTGCTTATCCTCATGAAGTCAGTAAATTCAAAAATCCTTTATCTATCGATAAAGTTCAATACCGTATACTGACATTGATATTATCCCTGCGATCCTTGTTTTCTCTTTATCATCAGGCCCATCCAACTAAACCACCATTTGCGCGTAACAATAGCAGCCAGCGTGTGCAATCGAGGGAACAGATAGCTAAACGTTTAGCTCCGTTGCAACAACATCAACCACAGCAGCAGCAGCAACAACAACAACAACCAGCTCCAAAGGCCGTCAATGGCAACGCCAAAGGCTTCTCGATTAATAATGCGAACCAGGAGGAAGACGACGACGACGCATGGGTTTCCAGCGAGAGTGGCGCCGCAACCCCTAATCACATTGGTTCTGATTCTGACACGACTGATGCTCTCAACCCGGCTTTGCTCAATCTCAATCTTGCTCACCTAACTCGACGTCCCCCTTCTCCTCCTCCTCCTCGACAACAACAAGAGCTCCCGAGGACCGAATCCATACTTCCCCGCGTGCCGACTGTGCGACCGTCCGATTTTGAAACTATGACCAGATCAGAACGTAATCATTCGAGACCCGCAACTCCTCCCGTCAGACAACAGCAGCAGCAGCAGCAGCACGAGGAGCAGAATTATCGGCAGCAACACCCCGACCAACAGCAACGGCAAGGAAATCATCTCTCAATGCCGCCGCCACAGTCCAAACAACAACCACGCGATGATGGGTCAGATAGACAAGAACAATGCAGCGAAGCCTCCCAATCTCGACATAGTCCACGTCCGAAACATCTTTCACGTCCACCCTCAATGCACTCGAATCAGAGCAGAGCAGAACTGCGTCCGCACCCACTCATTCGTGGACAATCTTACGGAGCAGTCTCTAAACCGGTCCCCCTTGCTCCACTGACTGTCGTACCCACTGCTGCTCTTCCACAGATCTCCACTTCCCCGCCCAGCAGTATCAGTATCCATGATGGACGAAATTTCTTGTCGTCGTCTCCCACCAGCGTCAGGACCTCTTCTGGATCACCTGCATCGACTCATCACTCCCAACTCCCCTTCCCCTCTGATCGGCGTTCGTCTTTCTCTTCTGCGAGGTCTGTTAACACCATCCCAGTCCATTCTACCATCATCAGAGAATCCCCATGGGCACTCGACCGAACTCGTACCTTCTCAACTATGTCTGCTTCCTCTTCCTCCGCTGCTCTGTCTTCCTTGTCCAACATCCCGAACGTGACGCGTCCCTCTTCCCCTCAGTCCATTGCTTTCTTCCCGCCGGTAAACCCTCATGCCAATCCTGAGCTCATACATCCACTTCTTCCTACTCCATATCTACAGAACCACTTGACCATTCTCTCGAGACGTGCCCCGATCAAGGAGTCGTTCGATCGCGTCATCCGTGCTAAGAATGCGCGCTAGAATATTTTGATTATGTCCCTCCTTTTCTAACCCTATTTGATGTTGCACCTTTTTTGATTGTATACGCTTGGTTGAACTATGTAGTATATGTCCCCTCAAGCTTCTCTCAAGGCCTCTCATTTCATACCCTTTTCATCTCTCTTGCCTCTTGCTTATTTTTTTCTTCCTCTCCACAATAGCTCTGACATGGTAGTATTCATAGAATATTTCGATGATGAAGAGGTTGTACTTGTAATGCTATACAGTGACCAGTCCTAATAACGATTTTCGACCGCGGCAAGACCGTTCCGACGCCGCGTGATTTGTACATGTTGTCACTCGTCAATACATACATATGAACCTCAACCCGCAGTGAATCCCTGTCTTGCGCCATATCCTTTTCTTTTTAATACCCTTTCTCTTCATCACCTCTCTTCATCCAAAATGTGGCTTTCGGACGCTCAAAGTGAGATCTACGCAGAATGACTTCAACCCTTTTAACAATGCTCTTTCTGTCTCTGCAGAAATCGGGGTCGCTCTCACCACGTTCGGCGCACTCTTCATGTTCCTGGGTGTTATGCTTTTCTTCGATGCTGCACTACTGGCTCTTGGCAATGTACATATCCTTCCACTTCATTCCCTCAAGGACCTCGCTTAACCCTAACTTTGCAACGCTCACAGATCCTCTTCGTATCCGGGCTCACGTTGATCATTGGACCTCAGAAGACCTTTTATTTCTTTGCGCGCAAACAGAAGCTACGGGGCACACTCTGCTTCGTTGGTGGAATCCTACTCGTGTTCTTCAAGCGTCCATTCATCGGAATGGTTATTGAGACTTTTGGATTTTTGAACCTCTTTGGGTACGTGTTCTTTCTCTTCACACTTACACGTAGGAAGCTGCGTGTCATGGAAGAAATGCTAAAAACATGCGTACGCGCATTTACAGCGACTTCTTCCCCGTGGTCATCACCTTCCTGCGACAATTACCTTTCATTGGGACTTTCTTGTCGATGCCATATATATCTACAGTCAGTTCTTCCTGCCGCGTGTCTCCTAGCTTGTGTCCTTGCTCACATTTCTACTACTAGGTTGTTGACCGGGTTGCCGGTTCGCGGACGTCTGCAGTTTAAGATGCAGTATACTAGACAATCTTCAATTATAGCATTATATATTCCAGGGGCAACTTCTATGCTCGTGAAATTCGGATGTGTGATGCGCGAGGATGTTCAATTCTTCACTTCTTCAATTAGTTCATCCCTGCTTCTTTTCTCGTCCGTGTCCTTCTCTTCCTTGTTACTAGAACGGTCACTCGCCTCTAGTGACTCGGCTTTGGCTATATGATTTTGCTCGTCGACGACCCTGACGCGGAATCCATTTTTCATGGCCTGGTCGATAACCATTCCACTATAGGGTGCATGATAAGTATGGATATGAATTGTTCGGCCATGTTCAACTGGCACTTACACAGCATAAATGGTCATAGCAACGTATCCTGAAAACGGCACGAGATAAGATCTGCGCGTTGATATTCTATCTGCAATAGATGCTTGAGCGGGAGGGTACCAAGCGCCTCCACCGACGCCCTAGTTCAAGGGATAATTAGTGCTCAAGTTACCTTGAGGCTAGAAATTGGAGACAAACCATGACTATAAGACCGGACCCTTGTTTTGTATGGACGCCCAAGTTTTTGGTGCCAAGAGTGAAGATACACTATGCATGGTCAATGATTCATATCGGTTGATAGGCGTTGAACACTTACAGGATAACAGATGGATTCAAAGAAGAAAAGACCAAAGAGACAGCCAATTCCAGCATTTCCAGTCGCGAAAGAAATGGCCAAGGAAAAGGCACAGCAGGCTACCGAGTATATACTCAACAGCAACGCTGGGTCGATAAAGTTAAGAATAACGACACCAACAAATCTTCCGAAAGTAAAAGTCATTTGGCAGAATGAAAAGAGTTGACTGGCTCTTGAAGAGCTCAGCCCGACTCCTTGTTCAATCATGAAGTTGACGGCTAACGAAGCCACACCGACCTGCGCACCACTGCATATAACCAACGCCGCGACACTTCAGTTGATAATTTTTGTGGAAGAGGAAGCGACTACGTACACATATGCTGTTTGTGCCACGAATCCAAATATGCATCGGTACTGTCGGATGAAAGGCTCCACCGCAGCCTCAGTTTCTCCTGGGGCAAGTTGGATCAATACGGCCTCTTCTTCTATTTCAGGTAAGTTGCAAAAGCTGGGGTATCCACGTAGGTCAATCAAAAATTGTAACATATTTTACGACAATGAACGTACTAGAATAGGATGTTTAGGACAACTCCGAGCCCTGCTACGGCGAGGTAAACCCTAAGTTCCGATCGGTGAGGAATCGTAGTAGGCTCAAATCCTTCAAGAAAACATACCATTGCACGGTATCAAGTTTAGTGGCGTTTGCTCCTAAGAAAAACCATCGGGATGCTATTAAAGGGCCGGCAAAAGAGGCTACTCCTTGGAAGCCTTGACTGAAGTTCAATCGTGCGGCAGCATATTTGGGTGTTCCTAAAACCGCAATATACGAATTGGCAGCAACCTCCAAAGTAGCGAGCCCACAGCCTATTAAGAAATACAAGGTTAGAACAAAAATAGAATGGACAATGTCAATGGGACTTGCCTATGACAAAAGTGCAGCCAACGAATCCACCATACTTAGCAAATTTAGCAGATGGCCAGAAAAATACTGCGCCTAAAGAAAGGTTGCCAATTAATACGATGCATGTAGCCAGAAGGAGACAAAGGGGCTTCTCGCCTAAACTGTAGAGTGTGAGGCCTAGATGGATACCAGCCTGTCGCACAATTGTGAGAAAATTAAGTGTTTTAAAAATCAACTTGCAAGACCTTGTAACCCCGTTTCCTCATCTGTTAAACTAGGTTAAATCTGTACATTCCTCCTGTAGGAAGGCAGACTTACAAAGACACCCGCAACGGGGGAAAAGACAATGTATGCTCCAAAGTAGGCTAGTTGGAGGAGTGTACTCTGTGTTTTGCTGATGTGGAACACTTGTTGGAAATGGGCATTTAACACGTCCAGGAGCTTTATGAACATTAGTGACCGTCAACAAGGCAGGTTGGAGTCGAAGTTACCCCGTATGCAAAACCCCCTAATAAGTGATAAGTTACACCTTAGATGGCCAAAGCTAAAGCCCACGTACATGTAAAGAACAGAGAAGAGACCAGTGCAAAAGCAAAGGCCCATTTCCCTCGCGTCAGTTGAGAGCCTGAAAAAAAGTTATTGGTTCGAACCTGAAGAGTTATTGTTTTCAAATCTTACCTGTGAGGGGGACAGCCGCAGCAGTTGTAGGACCATAAGCTGGGAGTGCTGGTTGCATGGTAATCGCTCAAGTCGTCGAAAGAGCTGAGCAGTCAGTGTTTTATGCTGGCAAAGAACTGGGAAACAATCCACACAAACGCCATAAGTCGCGTATTTGAATGCATTCTGCCGATCTCGCCTGGAGTTTATCGGAGCCTGGGGTTGGAGAAGCAATCTGTTTTTAGGTGGGAATGAGCAGAAAGGGATTTGAATGGAGAACGGAGAGACGGTCATTGGAGAGCGACACGCTGCTTCAGAGTTCAGCTGATGCTTGCTCGTGTATTTACAAGTCAAGCAGGACCCCATGAGATCATCCGGCCCGCCTCCTCTTTACTTCTTTCATCATCTGTTGACCGCCAGTCATACAACAAGAAGTCAGCGTCCTGCACAGTTACATTCAGTTTAATATTCACCATAAATCCGTATAGAAATACTATGACCCACCCACTTTTAAAAGAGGCTTTCGCGGTTCGCTACCACCCTTGATAAAACTTCCAGGCCATCCCTTGACGTTCCATGTAGCGTCGGTACGAAGCTGTCAAGGTCCAGTATCCAACAGAGGGTCGCAGGAGATGGTGTCTACGTGTTTTATACGAGTCGTGGCCTGCATTAGCAAACCATACAGCGGTAGAAGATGTTGCTCCAGAAGTGAATCCTGCGGTTCAGGCATCCGTGAGTTAATTCTGGATGTCCAAATTTTCTCCGTTTATTTACTTGCGGCCCAAAAGTTTGAAACGGACCCCGATCCAGTAGATGCGCTCATAGAGGACGAAGAAATCGGTCTCGTAGTCCGCACAGATTTCACGAATGACGAAGCATGGAACGCGTTTCGCCAAAAGGTGCAAGCAGCTCAAAAAGAGCTTTTATCTGATCTCTCTGGCGGAGATACTGGCGCGTCATCTTCAGGGCAGGATGCCTCGACGAGTAATCCTCAAGGATCATTAAAATCTGCAAAAGATAACGACGAAAGTTCTGACGAATCCTCTGATGAACTTCCAGATGTCGTCAAAATTATCGACCCCTCCGACGAAACCGACAGTCACAAACTGACCAATATTTCGAACATCGCCGCTCTGCGCTTGTTTAATAATGTGAACATTCGTCCTGCTCCTGCTCCAGCTGCCGGTATAAAAAGAATATCTCCTCCAAATCCGCTGATTGACCAGGGAGGCTGGCAAGAAATATATGTCGGCAAAAATATATGGATATATGATTCTACTTCGAACCGGGATGAATGTGTCCGAGTTGTAAGCCAGGAAAGCGATTTCTACGGTACTGCGACGTATGCATCCCCTTATATTCCTTATATTTTTGTTTATCTAACTTTAAAGAACAGTGGAGATAGTTGGCGTGCGCGTGCCTCTCACATATGTGAATTGCAGTTCAACATGACTTATCAAGGGTTGAAAATCGACTTCAATGGCCTCGATAAATGGGACTACAACGAAAGATTGCGTAACCTGCGAGAGTCAAGTACATTGTAGAGTAGGTATCTCAACCGTTTTCTGCGCGATCCACACAATTAGATTGTAAACTTCGAATGCCGATCTTGATGACTGACCCATGGAAGCATGCAACATCTTAAAGAGCGAAACACGAGGATCATGTTTTTAGCAATTTTTTTCGTTATATTACGCGTACAACAGGAAGAAAACATGTATCGTAACCCTCCAACTCGTGAATACATAAGGAAATTTTCATGAGGTGACGGTCCAGACGCGGAGTTGGTTGTCGGTGAATCCAGCGAAGAGAGTCTGTCCATCAGCCGACCAGGCAATGGAGACGCACTCGGGTTGCCTGGCCTCCTCGCTGACATCAGTGTAAGCGGGCTTGAGCTCATCGACAATGGACCTATAATGCATTAGGTCGGATCTTGCGTCTAACTTGAAAGAGATACTCACTTGCTCTCAAGATCGAAGATTTTGACGCAGCTGGCAGTAGCAGCGCACAGCCAGTAGCGGTTGGGGGAGAAGACGAGAGCATTGACAATATCACCGGCTTCGAGAGAGTAGAGGTGCTTGCCCTCGTTCAAGTCCCAGAGCATGGTGATACCGTCCTTACCACCGGAAGCAGCAAGCGAACCATCGGGGGAGACGGAGACGGTGTTGATGTAACCGGTGTGCCCGTAGTGGTTGGTCTTCAACTTGAATTTGGAGAGTTCCCAAACCTTGAGACGAGAGGTCAGCACAAGTTTACTTCAAATGAATCCGTTTATTGGAGGAACGTCAGAGATCTTGGTGGAAAATGTAGTCTCATTGAGTTTGAAGCTCTCTGAAGTAGCAAATATTTTTTTCTTGCATCATACGCAACAAATGTTATGTGAACGTATACAAGGTAAATTCTACTCACTTTTACGACCTTGTCCCAACCGCAAGAAACGATGACAGGGTTGAGGACGTTGGGGCTGAATCTCACACAGGACACCCACTCGGTGTGACCTTCATCCTTGATATCGTATTTGCACTCTCCGAGGGTGTTCCAGAGCTTGATGGAGCGATCGCGTGAGCCGGAAACGATTTGACGGTTATCAGCGCTGAAGCTGACGGAGAGAACATCGGAGGTGTGTCCAACGAAACGACGGGTGGTCAATCCGGTGTTAAGATCCCAGAGACGGAGGGTATGATCCCAGGAAGAAGAAAGGGCGAATTGACCGTCGGAAGAGATAACGACATCGGAAACGAAGTGGTTGTGTCCGTGGAGAATGCGCTTTGGGTAACCGTAAGAATCCTCGTCACGGGTCAATTGCCAGACAATGATAGTCTTGTCTAGTTTTGATAATTAGATGGGCGAAAATCCACGAAAAGTTGGTTCGTACCCCGCGAAGCAGTCAAGATCATATCAGGGTTCTCCGAAGAGGTGGCAATGGCGGTAACCCATCCCTTGTGGCCCTCCAATGAACCAAGGAAACGCAGCGATTCAGTCATTTTGTTGTCGGTGAGTTAGACGGCGACAGTCTTCACTCATCACGCCAAACCGCTCCGTCACTGTCACACAAGCCACTGTGACAAGCGTGACTGTATAGTTCCCGGCAAAATCCTGTTATCCGGCTGTCGCCCTCATCATGCCCTTTCTTTTCCGCATGCATTCAAGGAATATCCTGTTTTGCTGTCCGAATGTCATTTTACCGTTGCCTGTCCGTTTACGTGTGCCTCAAATCGTTTTTTCGAAACCCCACCCCACCGTGAAAATCAGCGTCTCAGGTCCTCCGGCACTTATCTAGCGCCCCTGTTTTCGTATCTCTTGAATTTGATCTTATCCGAACCCTCAAATATTTATAAAAAGGGCGTACAAGTTGTGTAGATCTGAAAATTCTTTCATAATGTCTTCTTCCAGCTCCCGTATACCGGTAATCAGTGGGGGTCAGATCACCTGTCCATCTTGGCCGTTTTACTGATTCCTTGCTCCTCAGTCGACACAGACCCTGGGGTCGACGATATTATTGCAATGTTTGCCTCCTTATCACTGACTATCATGTGTACTGATTTTACTTCAGCCTATTTGCGATAGCGTCCCCTAAGCTCGATATTATCGCATTCAATGTTACATATGGTGAGTGCTACACCAATATTTAAACAATTGGTCCTAATAATTCCACCGATCAGGCAACACGGACTTAGAATCGTCCTAGTATGTTCCCCCTACACCAATACATACGAAAGTCACGCTAATCATCTGTCCAGTACCAATATCCTGAAAGCTTATCGAGCCATCGAACTTCATCTAAAACTCAATCCATCTGATAAAAATAGATTTTCTAATTTTAATTCTGGCAGAAAGCCCATTCTGCTGAGAGGAAGTCATGCACCTCTACAGGGTGAAATTCACATGGCTCAATATTTTCACGGGAGGTCCTCTACTCCCCGTCTCGATCTTAGAAAAAATACTGAAGTCAAAGTAATAGAGATGGTCTTGGTGATATTACAGAACGACATCCAGAGATATCATATTCTTCGTTGGGGCCTGATCATCCGTATTTAACTATATCCGACCAGTCTGGTGTCGATGCATCGCTCGATATACTTAGGTCTTACCCTCCACGGACGGTGTCCTATATCGTCTTGGGTCCCATGACTAATCTAGCGTTGATGATGCACAAAGACAGCAAACTCGTGAGGGAGCGCATTGGCCGAGTAATCTGCATGGGCGGCGCCCTGGACGTTCCCGGAAACACTAGCCCGGTTGCTGAATGTGAGTATGGATATTTTCCAATCATGCGCCGATGCTTACTGTTTTTTCTATAGTCAACTTCTATGCAGACCCATTTGCTGTGAAGGAATTGCTTTTTTCTACGCCTTTGCATGACGGCCTTCCTTTGGATAGGTTTATCTTGCTGACTTTGGATACGACTTCTTCCCATGAACTACCATTCCCCTTATACAGAAAGGTTATTGACGAAGCTTTCGAAAACACCAAAGTACCCTCTGTGGCTGGGAACAAGTCGCCTATCACACACTTCACCAGCTCTTTCTTAGAAAGAACTAGAGAAATCATGCTACAATTCGGTAAGGATGCCATGGAATTGCACGACATTGTTGCCGTCTGGTGTGCGATTGAGAATCCCCCTTTTCCCGAAAATGAGAGCCCTGGACTAGCTATTGGCTGGCAAGGCAAGCACCGCATTTTCGATATCGAGAGGTAAGTCATGGGCATCTACCTTATCAATTTCATTCAAATTTCCTGCCTTCCTCAGAACCGGAGAAATTACACGAGGAATGCTGGTAGTCGACCGTCGGGAAGATGAATCTGCATACGCACCCGGGGCGAATCGTTCGGAAGCCCAGAAAAATGCAGAGGATCTTCACCACAACGAAGATTTAGGCAAGCAACAGGCGAATAACATCAATGGGTTTCCCGTAGCGGGTGTTCATTGCATCACACAAAGCCCTGGATGTCAAGTGTTACTTCGACAGCTCTTGTACAGAGTCTGGAACACTTCTCTCGCGATAGATGAAATTGCCCTGCAATAGGCTGTAGTCTTCTCACAGCCGAGTATGATTATGTAGATGCATAAATGACAGCAAATTGTGTTTAGTTATAATTTCTCTATGTACTAAATTTTCAATCTGGTCTTGCCTCAGATCCTATCAATTCGAGTTCACCGTCGATGTCGATCCTCACTAAGGGAATGATTTTGTCCTTAAGCCATAGTTTACAGCCCAAATAAAGAATGGGGTATAGGAAGCTACAAAGTAGAGTTCAAAATGATGACAGGAAATTATCTATTGACGATACCCACCAGTTAGAGTAATTGGAGAAAAAGCCCGTGACGTCAAATTTCGGGAAAAAAGAATCCCAGCCACTAAAAATTAGAATTAAAACATTCATGATGAGAGCGTAATACTAGTAGTAGAGAGTTATAACACAATTCCGCTCTTATAAACAAAAAATACGCACCGTAATGTACGGTTGAAACGGACTCCTATATGGTAGCACGTTTCTTGAAATGCCTTGAGTGGCCAGGGCTTTGAAAAATCGGAGATAAGTCAAACAAATCACAACCCAACAGACAATGCCTGCTGTCGTAACTAATGCTGCAAGCCAGACAAAAACCTAGGGAAAAATACGAGTGAGTGCTGAAGAACCGTAACGAACCTTTCTCAAACGGACCTGGAATGCGCCGTTATGTACGCTTGTATAGGCAATTGCACCCCAGACGACGGATGCTGCCACAGCTCTGTATGGCACGCCGTAACGATTCATTGGAAGAAAGAATGACGGGGCATGCCCATCCATAGCAAGCCCATGAAGTGTACGGGAAGCAAGAAATGTGCACGCATTTCCGGAACTGAATGCAGAGCTGAAAACCTGTCGAGACACTAAGTGCTTAGTTGATCCGGACGTTACTCTGACATACCACAGCAGTAACAATGGACGGGATAGCCTATGAAACAATAAGTTATTATCATTTTGACGGTATTACAAAGAGAGCTACCTTGATACCGGCACCACTGAAAGCGATTACGAAAGGACTATGAGCCACAGTTCCTGTGGGTTGGTCAAGACGAGAATCGTTCGAAGGTATTGTCAATGAGATTACAAAAATCGATGCGACATAAAAGACGACAACTCTGGCAAAAGTCTTTTTGAGAGCAGCAGGAATCGATTTACGTGGATTTTTGGTCTCGGCGCCGGCGATCGCTACAACTTGCACGTTTCCGTAGGCAAAAGCGGCTGAAATCATGGCTGACCAGAAACCTAAAAAACGACCAAGATTTCCAGAAACCTTGTGTTCACGGAACAGGGTATGTGGATCAGACCAGTAGCGGAAACCGATGCGTTCATGAGGTGGAAAACCACCAAGGTCAAAAACCAAGCCCCCAATTACGAAACATATTATAAGAGCGATCTATGTTAGGCACATTTTAACGTCCGTCAAAGTAAGAAAATAATACCAAAAACAGACCTTACAGAAAGCCAGGAAAAATTCAAATTCACCGTACACCCGAACGGGAGAAAAGTTGATGACTGCGATGATGACCAACAGGATGCTGTAACCAAGTTCAATATCCAAAAAGAATTATTAGGTTTAGAGCCAAACCTTATCGGTATAACTGGACTCAAGCTAGGTGCCCAGAAACTCAATAGGGTCGTGGCTGCGCTGATCTCAGTTGGCATTGTCACAGCCATAGAGTACCAAAAATTCCATCTTTTAGGCGTCGTTAAGAATTCCAGAGAAAGTATTACAGCAGCATACGACGCACCCTATTGCAATACCACTACTTCTGTCGAGCCACATACTAGCGTGCCTAGTAAACCCTCCTTCGACGGGTTTAAATGCTGACATTTCAGCAGAAATATATGCTGTCCGACAGTTGGTATCGAATGACACATTGTCGAAATTCAATACTTACCCATGGCAGCGGTTACAGTGCCCATCTTTGTATCAGTAAGCACATGTCTTGGTTGAAGGAATTTAGCAAGCCTTACTATCAGAAACGCTAGTAAACAGCCAAGTGGACCCGCATGGGCTAGAGCTGTTCCACTAGAAAGGAAGAGACCCGTTCCAATCATCCCTGCCAGAGCTATCATCGACAAGCTGAGATCGTTATAGTCAGATATTGGTCATTTTGTGTCTCGAATACAAACTAACTGTCTTTCTTTCAAGCCACGCCGTGCGCTATTGACAGGGCTCAAATCATTTTGACGGTCGACAGAAACTTCTGTAATATTCTCGTCCATGGCCAGTCGTTGGTAGGGTGCATCATGTCGGTGCATATTGAATCGTCAAGCAGCCTATATCCTGTTAGGGGTCAAGGAGTGATATTAATATCATGGTGGGCCTATGAACACGGAGACCACTCTTGAGTCATGTCAAACCGGCCCTATATTTAGTGAATATATACCGTGTCCTGCGGTGA
Source organism: Agrocybe praecox (assembly GCA_964017145.1). Classification (NCBI taxonomy): domain Eukaryota; kingdom Fungi; phylum Basidiomycota; class Agaricomycetes; order Agaricales; family Agrocybaceae; genus Agrocybe; species Agrocybe praecox. Next base: position 2,114,359 of record OZ024842.1, on the reverse strand, counting down.
GTGGTGAATTATTTGTAAAGCGCATGGACGGGGGATAGTCTCCTGGGATAGTCTCCTGTAAGCAGAGTCCGATATCATGAATGTGCCAGTTTAAGTTTAAGTTATGCTTAAGCTTGATCCAAAAAAAGACTTTCCCATTTTGATTGTGATTTTGATTTTTGCGACATCTTGCATCATAATTGCCCCAAGTGATACCTCTTCAAGGTTAGTATCCTCTAACTCAAATTCCCCTCAACCTTCCTAGATGTATCCATTCTCTAGCAACTATGACTCGAGGCCGCAAGAAAGACATGACTATCCCTCCGACAAGGAGCCTTGTACAACAACGAGATTATAGAGCTCGCAAGGCTTCGTACGTCACGAGTCTTGAGGAAAGATGTCGTAGGGCTGAGGAGGAGAACGCACAACTACGCCACGAACTCATGCAGACACGAGCTCGTCTCGCAAATCCTGCCATATTATTACCAGAGACAGTGAGTGGGTAGGAAACACGCGCATGTGAACGAACGTTTCTAATGCATTAAATTCTAAAGGCAGAAGCCTCCAAAGATTTACTGCATAACATTGCACTTACAGCCGCTTCGCTTGCAAAATTTCAACGATTAGCATTTGGTGATACCCAAACAAACGAGCCAATCACGACCTCAGCTTCTCTCCCATCTCAAATAAGCGCTCAAGTGCCTCTCGAAAACCAAACACAAGCAAAAGATACCCACCCCTCAAACACTTTCGGAAAAAAACATTTCTATGTCGAAAATACCCCTCCATTTTCTTCCGAATCACCCAATACAGCGGTATCTCATTTCAGGAGCCGTAGTCCTGATTCTGAGGAGGAAGAGGAATGCTGCGGCGGGATGCTTGACTGCGATGCTCTTGGGCACGACGGAGTAATCGAGGACGATAGTGATGAATATTCTCGCACCCAACCTAGGATGTCTGGATTACGATCAACATCCACCACATCCACCTATAACCATAGACCATAGTTTCAGTTATCGTTAGTATTTTTTTATTAGGGCATCTTGTACATTATGTGTGGTAATACAATTGTAACAGCAAATCAGGAAAGCACAAACAGACAGCAAGTTTTGCACAGCGGATTATTCGAATAGCCAGGTGTCCAGCTTCAGGAGGACACAATCACCTTACTTCGAAAGGATGCTTGACTAATTCTTCGTATAGCTCTGGGGGTAGATCGCGCACTAGAGTAACAGCGATACCGATAACAGGCAAGGCTTCTAGAGGCGGAAACGTCCGTAAGAGGCGCATGGGACTAAAAGGTTCTTAGATTACACAGGTTATCAAAAGGGATCGATACTTACCTTGATGAAGCCATCACTTCATCTCTCATCAATAGAAGTTGGGCAATAACGCAAAGGACGTTCAGGTGAACCCCAAAGGCAAGAAGGAAGTCCCATAGTTGAAGCACCTGGTCAAGAGGAGGAGTGCATGCACACAGCGTTAAAACGGCTATCGGGCGAGTTGAGGGATCAGGAGGGTAATTTATCGTAATGTAAAATATACATACATGGAAAAGCATAGATCTCAGCAGATAGATTCTTGGATCTAAGGTGTCCGAATAATTCAGGGTCAACAAATTGGAGGCATCGATCGAGGAGCTAGGAATTACAAATGAGATTCATTCTAAGAGGTTTTGAAATGAGAATGAATTACCTTCAAACCGCGATGGACACCCTCCAAAGTCGGCTGTACATAGAGAGGACAGGACTCCTCGATGAACTTAGAAAAGCAGAAGAAAGCCTCCATCTCAGATGGCATAGTATAAAGGAAAGGGGCAGCAAGAACGTTCATTCCTTGAACGTATGTAAAGTCCAGTTGCTCTGTTTCTGTTTCTTGTCTATCTACAGGTATTTTTTAGATAACTTCGGGGATCAGACAAAAAGGCTCACCATGGCTTCTCCATACAAACGCATCTAGCAGACGAACAAGCATGTCTTCGCGTACACGTTCCTTGAAGCCTTTGTCTGTAGCTAACGTACTGCAGGACTTGAGCACTTCAAGAGGATTTTGCGAGAATGGCAATACATACCGAAATGTGTCGTTTCTGATCTTTTCTCTCACTTGACATGGGCCGCGAGAAACATAATACAAATAGGTGTCGGTTGGGAGTTCATTCACTCGCAACAGAATTTTCCAAATCCTTGGCCGAAGAGTGGGGTCCTACTAACAGTTTGGGACAATTGTTCACGGAAAGCAATGGGGAATGAATGCGTACAACAGCAGATGGTATGCCTTCAACAAGTATCATACGCCGAAGCTTTTTTACGCCGTCATCTATCTCGCCAGTTGCACGAGACTTTGAAACCGCCTTGGGTTGGCTAAGAAGCTTGTTGAACGAGTGGGCGGTTGCGGCCGACATTTGGTATCAAGTTTATAGATCTTGGAGAAGTGGTACCAGTCCACAAGGGTATACAAAGATGTTTCCGCCTTGAGTTGTAATCTATGAGTCCATATGTGTACTCAGCGTCAATCAATCAATGCGATGGCGGTGCTGGTAGTGGTATGAGCGAGCGCGAAATGCCCCGCTTGGTACTGTTCATTATGCGATTACATAATAAGGTGAGTTCCTCTTGAGGCTTGACGCGCTTGACGACTTACTTACATCCCAGAGTCGGCTTGCATGGTCATCCAATAATCTTGATCCCTCTTTCAATATCAATATTGGTTAATTGCTCTGCCTTTTCCTGACATCTTTTTCGCAACCTCCTTGCCCACGTTCATCTATTCAAACTTAGGGTATCTTCAATTTGGTATGAACGCGACGGTGGAAATATAATCTAGGTAACATGGATGTACCGTTTCACTCATCGGGGGCGCTAAGCAGGGCACACTATGTTATTGTTCGCAAAGTGGAATCTGCACTCTCGGTTCAGTCTGCGGACCAGCACATTTTCCTGGAAATAAAGTCAATCCAAGCCCAGTTATCACACCCCAAACTTGCCCTTGTACGTCTTCTTTGTCCGAATGACTTAACTGTGTTCACTAAAAACGTAATTAAGGATAAATGCAAAGAATGTCTAATTATTCTCCTATATTGTTACCATACCGTCAGCCCGGGCTTTATTGCTGCGGATGCATTTGACTTTGCGTTTCCTCATGCAATAAATCTGGCAGAGGCGGGAAGGACCATCGAGGAGAAAAGACTAGGTTCGCTTTCGTGGGTCGTTCCACGTACATAAGCTTACTGATGACACAGGTTACTTGTTTTGCTCTGAGATTATGCCTCTCCATCATGAACTCCGACTCATGCTCATCAATACACTTCGAAAAGTGCAGTAGCCTTATTCAATATTTGCAAACATCCCTAACTTTTTCCAAGGACCTTGAATCGAATGATATTTCCCTAATATGTATGGCTCTGAATAATCTCATTGTGTCACCAAACGAAGACGTTATTCCTGCTGTCCAGTCTCTTTTACACGAATTACTGGTACATGACTAGTAGGTACACTTGGTACCTTTGTTGCGTTCCTCTCAAATGCTAACCGGATCCCTCAATGTAGCTCTCAAGTGAGAAGGAGGGCCTTTTTTGCTTTGCGTGCACTTTCAGTTTGCGATAGAACCTTGTTAGATCATATCCATGACTCTATCGTCGAAGGGTTGCAAGACCAAGACTATCCTGTCGTAAAAGCTGCTTTGGTTCTCGCGGAAGAGTTTCCAACAGTAAGATTGCAAAAATGATTCCTTGTGCGTTTCCTGAGTGTCTTCCTCCAGGATGCTCCTCTATCCAATGCTATCAACCAGCTTTTGGAGAAGGAGACTGCATATGTTAATTCGGATGATAGTCTCATCATCGATATCCTGAAAAGTTTCCGAAGTCTCGAGTGAGCATTCTTTTCCTACTTTTCTACGATTCCTCGTTTGGCTTTCTACTGACCATTCCCTTAGAATAATTCCCTCGAACGTCTCTTTGTTCTATGACGTCCTTCAAGGCGCTTGTCAGCATACTGTCCTCAGTCCCGCGTCAAAAACTATCATACGGGGAATTTTTATTGCCCTAAGCCAGATCAGGACACCTATCCTAATCGAACTAGAGAAATCTAAAGGGGTGTCCTCCGTGCAATGTATACGCCATCTATTAGTTTCGCATAATCCCAACGATATTTACCTCTTTGTCTCCTGTCTCGAGCAAATTGACGCCAGTTGCTGGGCTGGGACGTCACCGGAATATGAGCCTGTTTTGGATGCTTTAGAATTTGAACGAATTATGCAGCTTTTGGAGTATCCTGATGAGGAGGTTTCTCGCAAGGTGCGTCTGACTCTGTATTCGTATTCATTGCCGTCGGCATCCTATTAACTTCCGTTGGTTGATTTAGGCCCTTCGTGTGGTCAATAAAGTAGACCCTGCCATTCTGGACGCGCAAATATCCCTCTTGATGAAAAAGAAACCCGATGCCACGGAAAGAGCTACATTTGCCGCTCGTGTTCTCAGCATTGGGTTTGTTCGTCACGCCTCAGAAGGGGATGAATATGCAAGACAAGTGCTTGAATTGATTAACCACCTAGAAAGCGGTATGAAGCCGTTACCTATTTTCAAAGAGGTGATAGAAATAGCGTTAAATAATGCCCACGTATCAGGTAAAGACCTTCATCATTACACACAGATTGATATCCTCTCATTCATTCGATATATAGAACACTCTGTCTTCCTTACGTCTTTCTCTGACTATCTAATAGAACAGCTGATAGATGAGCAAAATGATTTGGGTCCAACGGCCTTGGTCATCGCAACTGCTTTGTTGACCGAAGTAGCCAAATCATTACCATCTCCTTCTCGGATTCTTTCTTCACTGGTGTCGAGGCTGAGAACATGCTCCAGTAAGCGTGATGGTTATATGACACGTCTTACTTTGACTTTCTCACCGTGTTTTAGCCATAGTTCAAGAGCCATTATTGATTGCCATGATTCGACTTGTGGCTGAATGCGACGAGGTCCCAGCGGACGTCTTACAGGTCGTGAATGAATTATCACAATCCAAATCACGCGCCACACGACTGGTATACTTATTTACTTTTAAGAAGTAGGATTCCATTGATTAACTTTGAATCAGCGTTGCAAACAGTTCCTTGATTTTTCTCAGAACAAGGACGGCCTAATACAGATTATTGAAAATCTACAGACATCATCTGTGAGTAAATTTTACACGCCGCATAGTATTTACGAAATTCACCCCAGATATCACTAGCTCCCAGATTTCCTAATCGCGCTGGAAAATTATCGTCCAAACCAGATATCTGAAAGTATACGATCGACTTCCCCATATTCACGCTCTTCTTCGAGATCTTCTCGACCAGTCGGAGCTCTCAAATATGCAGCATATGCTCGACCAGAAATTCCTGCTCCTCTGAGGAACTCTAGGATGGGAACGAGTCCCCGTAAAGGCCTTTCAAACTTCGAATCTGGTATCTTGTCAGATGACAGTAGTTTGCCATTGACGGCTGGACACCTCGCATTAGCAAACTCGTTTAATGACCTACGGTTATCCGAAGAGCGCTATAGCCCCTCTGAATCGTCCCAGACAAAGAAGACACAGACTCGCTATACCGAGGTATGCGTTCTCTTGGCGCAGGGAAAATTTACTGAATTTTGTTTCCAGGCGACTCGGGTCGATCTTATCAGTCTTGAATCGCCCTTCCCGGTGGATACCTCAGTCCGTCATGAATCACTTGAGACCGAGGAGATGGACTTTGAAGATTTGTGGAATTCACTCCAAACAGCTTGTGATTTGCGTGGGTGGTGTGATACATCGATAGATAACTTGACAAGGCGGCTTCAAAGAGTCGAAGGACGTCATCTTCGGGTGGCCTCCGCTGATCTTCCTCCATTCATAGGTATGTTACTGGCGAAAAACGCAAAAGCTAAATTTGATGAATTTGTTTTATAGGAGAGCTTAAAATTGAAATGGTGAAAAATAGTGAGAGAGAACGGTCAAGTGGGGTTCTTTTACGGTTGCGAGAAAGTGAAGACGACTCATGCCTGTGGCGGCTGCGGTGTTCTGACGTTGCGGTGGGAGAGGGCGTACAGAGTATTTTGAACGGTTAGAAATGAGACATATGGACGTACTTAGAGCAAGATGACAGCGGTTATTGGGTTATTGCTATTGGCCGAGATACGAGCGTGAGAAATTACGTAACTGGAGCAAAGGAGAGAAATTTGAACCGCCCACAGCGGACGGCGTTTCTTTTTGCTTGACCCTCACAATCTATGGTTGTTTCCTTTCTACTGTAAGTCCCTCTGAAATTCTCCTCCTCCTCCAGGCGCTTATTTCTCTTAGACTAACACATCAAATTGGCAACATTCTATTCCGACCACTTGCTTTCCCTCTCGTCGACACAGACAGACCTCCTTAAGACATAAGGTGCTGAAACTAGGATTTGCACCAACCTAGCTCAACATTCAACTCTATTTAACTCATGGGATAATTTCGACAACCTCCTGGAATCTGGTTGTTTTCTCCAGACTTTTCTCTCCAAGGACTCTTTCTCTCCCCTAAACGCCGTCATCGATCTTCATATAACATAAATCAGACATCAGAGAATCTCACAACAGTATCTTATATATCATAGACTCTTCATCATGAACGTTCTCAAGCACCCATCCTTCTTCCGACCTGCTAGCCGCCCCTCCTCCCCTGGTCCGGCTGCGATCCTTTCTCGTCCAGAGTCGAGTCAGGGAGTTGAACGTCAATCTCGCCCCCCAACCAAATTGTCGTTGACCAACTTCATCCGCCAAACCCCTTCCCAATCTCCATCTCCAGCCCCCAACCATGCTACTCTTATCCAAGATGGATCATACCTCGAGATGCTGAGTCTCAAACTTAGCGAGGCAGTCTCAAAAGCTTTGGCACAACCTGCAGGCGGTACTTCTGTGTTGAACGACTCATCAGGAGGAAAGCGTCCCATACCTCAAGGACGTGGGTTGACATTGGGTTCTTTGATAGCATCGTGAGTCCCTTTGGTGCTCAATTCCAATGTTTGTGGTGTTGACTATGATGATATTAGAGAGCTCCATGCCGTTCATGACAACGCACACCTCTACAGGGCAGTGCTGCGCTCTTTGCAACGACCTCTTACAGTCTTGCTTACCAACATCTCCGGTCAACTACTTCCGGCGCTTTCATCTCCCCTTTTTCATGCAGTTCCAACAACCAGCAACCAGTCTGCGTTCCCGAATAGTGTACAACAGTACGCGTTATCGATCTCCAAGTTTTGTGAAGAACTTCTGCAAGTGTTTGATGAACTAAGTCTTGGCACTGATGCGGATGTACGAGGCGATGGTTTGAAGGGGATTCGTGATGGCATAGTCTCGGTCATTAACCGAGTAGTCAATCCATTCGTGGCGTCGATTCGTGGAGAACTAGTCCCATTAATCGAGGCTCTCGAAAATCCCATTAGCACAGTCGCCAAGGTGCAGCCAGGTGCAAAATCCAGCGTGGTTTACCACCCCTCTATTGTATCCTTGCAGACGCTCATGCCAATCTACGCACGAGCTTTAGCAACAAGCACAACGTCGGTCTTGTCGCAAGCTACACTTGCAAGTCTTCTGATCTCTATTCTGTGGAAGGCTATGGTCGCCCTGTCTCACCGCGTTGACTTCAAACCGTCTCCTACGTTGTCCCCCGAGGCGTCCAACAAAAAGCGTCGTGGTTCGCCCTCTACATCTACCACGCCACCGGTAACTCCACCACCGGGACGATTTATGATTAAACTCCCACCCTCCCGTCCTCCTTCACCACCGTCTACGGTTACCTATGTTTCTGCCGCTACCGATGGCAAAGCTCTTTATGAGCTTTTGGTTACACTTCCGCGGCCTAACTTGGAACAAGAGTCCACTCGGCTTGCAAGAGAAGCAGTAGACGAGGCATATGAAGGGTTGAAAGCGTTGCCTGCTCTTCTTGATGCCGTACAGAATGATCGAGGGCATAACGAAGTCAATGCAGGGAATTTGATTCAACTCACTGGTGACATTCCTTCACTCATTGCCTTGCCTATCATCCTTCGCGCCTTTGGGGGCCCTGGCACGTCCTCTGTCGCTGTGGTACTGGGAATTTCGGACGAGGAATACAGAAAAGCCTGCTTAAGCGGCTTCAGCCGAGCAGAGGAATGCTCTATCGCTGTCACGCAAAGAGTATTGGATATTCTGCAAACAAACGTCGAGTCTAATAAGACTGTTATTCGTTGGCTAGAGTTGGAGCTAGCTGACATCGAAGAGTCAATGACTGAGAACATGTAATGTTTAGATGGTTTCCTTTATGTGGACAATGGGTGTTGTTCAATGTGTTTTCTCTGCCTCTTGCTATATCCTGCTTCAATTTCGACTTTATCAGTGCCAGGGCGATAACTTTTATCTCTTTTACCATGGTTTATCAAATAAAGATATAGATACCAGAATCATGTTTATTTCGCTTATTTAGAATTATTTATCACGCATGATTTGTATATTCGAATGCACGCTAGGACCGGATTATCTATACATACAGCAATAGAACAAAGTCATTTCACTCAAATGAATCTAGAAGGATTGTTGACCTCAGAACAAGGACCCAACGAGAAAAAAATGGCCGCGCGGTACATTCACTACAAACCCATGGAATTTCGAGAGTTGCCGTCGGTTCCCCAAACAGCTGACTATCGCGAAACCAACATGGGCAATTTGGAAAAGCCAATCATCGAGCTCGAAGAGTCCTCCAGTCAGTGGGATGAATTCTGACATGGGAAAGAGACGGCTGAGTCAAGAAACTGGGACCAACAGAATCTTTCTTGGCTAAGGTTCGATACTTGAATGGCCAATAACCAGAGTAGCTCACTTTTTACATTCATAATGTAGTATACTTGATCTTGATTGTACACGATTTGTTGGACGAAAACATATCTTGGATTTGAGATGATAAAAATACAGGTAGCTTAACTACCAAGTGGTGTCTAGTAAGAGACAAAATGAGATTATTTTTTTTGAAGAGGAGAGTGATGGAAAGCATACCTGACTTGAGCTTTTCCCTCCTCGTCTCGCTCATGAGATCGCCCGCGTGTCGGTCCAGAATGTCGATGTAGGGCTTTAATGAGGTCTTTTCCCAGTCTTGATAACGATTGGTTAGGGTGCTGGTTCAAATGACCCATGATATCAGAAATACACGTACCAGAATGCAGTTCTTTGTTTTGGTCGTCCGAGTTTCCCATGTCATCCAATTCTTTCAGCAATTGATGGACGGTTGGTACACTCCTAGGATCAAAGTTTTGAATCATGTCCAGATTGAGAGGTACGCAAACACGGCCTGTCGATGGATGAATGCAGAAGGGAGCTTTTAGAAGATGGTTTCGATGTTTTGACACTTCGGCATCAAGACGAGGATATGTGTAATTGAGAATAATATCTTCCACCATCCACATGGGCGGATTCTGTTGAACAAATCAGTGTCAACGTAAACATGAAAATAAACGAATGAAGCGTACTTGTTGCTTATGAATACTCTTCATCAAGTCACTCCATTTATCCTCTGAAGAACGTGAGGGACTTGATTGCCATTTATTTCGAAGTGCACTAGCGATGCTTGATTCCGGGATGCCTGCCAGTAGATCTTCATATCCTTCTTCAGACTGGAAGCAATTTTGATTGTTGAGGATTAGGTCTACAAAGACCATCCTAAGGTGATTCAATGCGCTCCTGAAAGTAGGTTTTGTTATAAATACCCTGGGTCCTGGTGGATAGAACAAAGAAGACATACTGCAAAGAAGGTGGCAGCTTCCCGCCACTGCGAATGTTGAGTTTTTTGCTACTTTCCTTCCCTCCATGCAAAACTGTCAACCACCCAACCAACGCTTTTCTTTGAGGATCCGTAAGTGCCATTGCATCATAGTCAGATATCCACAAGTGAATACCACGGCGACCTGAGTAAATCCACAACAGCTTCTCATATCCAAATTCTTCACGAAGTGCTTGATCCAAAACATGGACCGCCACAGCAATGAAACCCCAGCACTTTTTGCAGATATCGGCGCCCGAACAACAAGTTCTCACAGGGTCGTAGTCAGTCATATCGATATCGAACACGAGTTCGCGCAAAATTGGATTGAACATCGCGGGACGTATAGTCTTTTTGTCTCGCGGCTATGTATATTCACTGAGCATTATTCAAGAATATGTGTGTGAACGGACGTACTCGAGCCGAATATACGGGCCCTATCTCAAAACGCGTTGGGTTTAATTGACAAACTTGTTTCTTCAGCTCGTCTACGGTGTTGAATGAGTTGTAGCGAAGATACACGTCTCCTGGAAGCGTAAAGGCAAATTCTCGTTGGGTAAACAGTCTGCTGGGTGCATGCTCGTGGTTCAGCCAGTTAAAAATCGATTTGAACGGATACAAGCGTCGATAATAAGTGAGCATAACCTCTGTCCAATACGAGTAACGTGAGTTGAGAATGATAGATGGTGATTGAGGATGTAGAAATCAAGTACCTGATGAAGGCTTCTCCGTGTCATTAGTGGGTGCCATGACGTGTTAGAGAGGAATTGAGAAAAGAGGTTGGTGGTCCACGCGGTACACAACGATGGCAAATTACAGTTGTTCGAGCGCGCTTGTCACATCACCTGCCTTTTTGTTACACTGTGACTGCATGACAGTCCCTCCCTAGTACTAATTTTGGGCTTTCGCTGCTATTCTTATTCTTCTCCGAGTCTATCACTTCCGTTGAACATGGATGCCATGTGTACCAACTCACAGCTGATTATTACCGCTACCAGAACGACCCAATCGCGAGCAACGACGAAATATCCGGTCTAATGATTGTCAACTTTCCTGACTTGAAACTTTAAATTCTTGTTAAATTCCATCATAACATCCAAATGCATCGGACATCCTTGAATATGCTGAGCGATGACTCTTTGGAATATCTCGATTGGTTGCAGGGAATATTACTCGGTCACTTTCTTGTTGCCACCCATCCCGCGGAAGCCTCGTTTGCGATCCTCGTTCACGCGACCAGATCCAAAGCAAGATCCGATAAAAAGGACACGGTCTATGTTCAACCCACGAATATTCATAGCACATGTGGGACCGATAGGTGAGCTACTGCATTAGCGCCCCTATCTATCGCTGTCGACGATAATTAGCTTTGCGGCGTGCGTTTCGATATCTGGCATCTTGTCTTCCTGTTGACACCGTTCGTGAACTCGTCATATTCACTAAGAGCTTCGGCATAGAACACATAGACCACGAAAATCTGGCTTTTTATTGTGTGTGGAATTGCATACAGACGCAGCGCAGATGCGTCAATTAGGAGTCCTTTCTTGCATCGACTTTGAAACTCCCAGCCATTAATTTCCTGAGAACTTAAATGATGTATATCTCTACTCCTCGGCACGACTAACAAGCACAAGCAATTCATTGCCATTCAATGCGGCACCATCAAGCTCCCACCGATACAACGAGAACCGCTGTTGGGGACTTGTGCTGGGAGACTCGGGCCCTTTGTCTGAGCGAGAGATTGACTCAAGACATGGAATGCGTTATCATCAAAGTATTCAGAACTGAATAATTGTCTGTGCACTAAAAATTGTGGGCCAGGCCAAGTATAAAAGCACATCCAAAAATTCCAGTTGAAGCCAGGTCCTCATCTCCTCTACTTCACTCCAATGGCTTTCAAGCAACTTTCTTACCTGTTTGTCTTGGGCGCCATCGCGCTCGTCGAAGGTAATGGCAACACTGTTCAAATGACTGAACTGCTGCTTACTAGAAGTTTTTAGGTGCCGCCCTCAAACGCGCCACCTGCCCCGACGGTGTTAATTCTGCCAATAACGCCGCCTGCTGTGTTCTGTTCCCTGTGCTCGAAGATCTTCAAACCAACTTGTTCACTGATAACTGTGGTGAAGAGGTAATTAATCTAATTTGATAACTGAACAAAACCAAATAACCGCATCGTCAAGGTCCATGATTCCCTGCGTTTGACTTTCCACGACGCCATTAGTTTCTCTCCCACCTTAGGGTGTGTATCATTTCCAGTTAAATCACAACCATGGACTGACTCTACGTTTTCCTCAGAGGTGGAGGTGCTGACGGATCAATCATGGTCTTTGAAGATATTGAAGCCAACTTCTTCGAAAACTTTGGTATCAATGGCATTATCGACACTCAAAGGCCAATCGTACAGAGGCACAACCTCACACCCGGAGACTTGTAAGTCATTGTTTTGTGCGAAGGTCAGTTTAGCTTAATATTCTTGCAGCATTCAATTTGCAGCAGCGGTCGGTATTACCCAATGCCCTGGAGCCCCTCGACTCAACTTCTTCATGGGACGTCCCAACGCGACCGCACCGGCACCAGACAACTTGGTCCCAGAACCATTCGGTATGTTTCAGCCTTCGCTTCTTTTCCTTTGTCTAAGTGTAATGGTTTTGTCCAGACACCATCACGAGTATCCTTGCACGAATGGCCGATGCTGGCTTCAGCCCTGCCGAACTCATCGCATTACTCTCATCGTAAGTCAATACTACTCAATTTTTGGGTTGTCCCCCCACCTGATACCTCGCCATATCAATGCAGGCACTCTATTGCATCTAACTTCATTGTTGACCCAACTGTGTGTATTAATTCTTAGTCAAAACACGGCAAATTTTATTGACGTGTATTCAACAGGTTCCTGGGTAAATTTGACGCTAAAAGGCTGTAAACGCTTTCTGACGCAAGATCCATTAGAGCACCTTTCGACTCTACTCCCGCTGTCTTTGATAACCAAGTTTTCATTGAAGTCCAACTGCGAGGTGTAAACTTCCCAGGGTGAGTTATATTCCTGACTTTCCATCCCAGGCACTGATTGTTTTGCAGTACCGGAGGAAACCAGGGAGAAGTCGAATCAGCTATCAAGGGAGTAATGCGACTTCAGTCTGATCATACTGTATGTGTTTCTTTCCTGTGCAATATTGTGAACTAACTCTCTTCGCTTTAGCTTGCTCGAGGTTAGACCTCATATTTCCTTACTAAGATATGCTCTGATGCTTGAGGGTGCTTTCAAACAGATTCACGTACGGCTTGCATCTGGCAAGGTTTTGCAAGTAAGCATCCATTAAGCATCTTGCCCACACAATGTTTGACTTCGCATAATAGACAGCCAGGTCAACATGGCCGAAGCTTTCAAGGAGGCTATGCTTAAGCTGTCGATCCTGGGACACCAGCAATCCGACTTGATTGACTGCTCTGACGTTATCCCGATCCCCAAACCTCTCGGCAACAACAAGCCTCATTTGCCCGCTGGCTCGAAGATGAGCGACATTGAACAGGCTGTAAGTCACTCTATGACCAACTGATTAATCCGGCCTCTGATATTTCGGGCAGTGCGCTTCTTCTCCATTCCCAACCTTCACTGCCGACCCAGGCCCGGCCACTACTGTTCCCCCTGTGTAAGCGTCAAGAATTACTCCTTATAAAAAATACCTACTTAACAGTGGTCCTCTTCTAGTCCCTTCTAATTATGTCGGAAAGAGAATAGATGCTTAACTTGAATGTGGAGTAGAATTGAGTTATCATATGACCAACTCGAAGGATCTTTTTTATTGCTCTTTTTCTGTCTTTGTTCGCATGATCGTGAATATATATATTTTCTTTTCCTTTCTTCGAATTTCAAATTGCCGCAGTTAAGGTCATTACGTCGTCGCCCCCTAAAGTTGCGGACCCGCTCTTGCTCCGTAAATGTATTTATGATATACAAGAGAGGGAAAAAGAACTCGGCAAATACAGCTTCGGGACTTTTAGTTGATTTAATAGCACTCTTATGATTGGTCTGTAGCGTTGTTTCTCTGTGTTAGTCTGCCGAAATCTCTGGTTATATTAAGAGTTGAGATTTGGATGCAGTCAATTCCGGCAATCTCAGACATAATTAATACACAGACAACCATACTACCATTTCTCCTGGTGACTTGTAAGTAACAGGCGCCCGTTTCTAATTTTAGACATTCCTATGATGGGTGTTTTATTTATAACACTTTTAACGATAATAGACTTAGCATTCAATTCGCCGGTGCAGACGGTGTGAGCAACTGCTCAGGGGCTCTACGCTTTAACTTCTTCATTGGGCGTCCTCGAGCAGCAGCTGCATCTTTTGATGTCCTACTACCCGAACCTTTCGGTGCGTTAGTATTTGCCATATCATGAGAATATATATACTGATCTTGTATTCTCTACGCCTGTAGACGGGGTAACCATGATCGCCATACAGTTGCCATTTGCATTCACACGGTCGCTGTAGCCAATCACGTCGACCCATCCGCGAGTGCATTGAAACGGCGCTATTCACAGGTATAGAGTTGAATGCGTCAATTTGGGTGCTTTCTGTTAGATACCAGGGTAAGCTGTTTTGTATATCATCTTTTTCATTAGACAAATATAATATTTGACAACCAAGCAGCAATGCAGAATATGTTCGAAGTGGCGGTTCTTAAAATGTCGCACCTTGGGCATAACCAAGCAAACAGGATAGACTGTTCAACGTTCAGACGTTATTCGAGTTCCAAAAAACCTAACTACCACTGCACATTCGCCTGCCGGGTTTTTGATGAGCCAAGTTGAGCAAGTCGTAAGAGTCCTTTTTTATTCTGTTTTCTTCTTGTCTGTTTTTTGTCTACATCTCGCACCCCTGTTACAACTGTTTAACTACCCCTACGACTCTCTTATGTTTCTATTCTTCGCTTCAAAACTCACCCACGACGTGGGAGTCTGTACATTGGCTGTAACTATTTATGTACCCTAGCCACGCGCACGAGCAAACGCTCACGGATGTTACCTTCACGCTGTGCATTGTGCTTCTTTTCCCCACATTCCGCCATTTTTCTCTTCTTTCCTAACGTCTCAGGCCCTTTCGGACTCTGTTAAAACGTCAAATGCCTCTCCTTGGCATTTATATACAACTAACCGCGTTTATTTATAGTACGCATCAAGCCCTTCCCCACGCTCAACTTGGTCCTGGCACTTCCGTTGTCCCTGTGTAAGTCAATCTCTCCAGTGTTTTGACGTGAACTATGTATATCCTATTATGCTGTATTGCAATCCACCGTCTTAGAGAATCAGTGATGGTTTTGGAGTGATACGCGTGGTCGCAAGCTAGTGGTATCAATAGGTGTTATTTCACCAAGTATATTCCCTATACTTCGGCTTTGTTGATAGGGGTTTAGAGATGATATTATATCAATAAAAAAGCATTCAAATAAACGTTTGATCTATTTTAACAAGCCAACTCCGGCGTACTAAAAATCTACACTTAACGCAGGCACAGAGGTCAACAGCGCTCGAGAGAGAAGACTCAGAAGAGGATCAATTAGCTAGGTTAGCTGCTGCTAGACGGAGGATCACAGTGTACACATAAGTACTCTGGATGGACGAGAAAACAAAAAAAAAATTGAAATATAAAATTCGATGATTCTTTCGTATATCATCTAGAAAACCCCTCCTGAGTTGTTCCTGTCCACTCCGCTGGGTTGATCAGACATGAAGTGGACAAAATTTTCAGCGGTACTAAGTATGTAGGCTATTTGTCATAAGAAATCTCACGATCAAGGCAACATTTTCCACCAACAACATATGGTCACCTTATATTTAGTGTCCCCGAGGACCCGATCATCCCAGCTCCGAATCATCGGTTTTTCAAGAACCCCTTTATATTTCAATTGATATTATGTTTACACTTTCATAGGGGCTTCCAAACTTTCAAAAAAAAAAAAGTCTTGTCAGAAGGAATGCGCTTTATCGAGAAGTTAGATATGCCGACTCAATCCAGAAAGAAGACAGGAGGAGTCGACACATTCATATTCAATGCGTGCCAGGCTAACATAGAAACCGAATTGACATATAGAATATCAAATGTGCTTACAGGAGTACTCTACCAACGGAAGGTGTAGCCTGGTATGCCGCTACTATATCTACCATGCTATGATATTTTACGAGAAAAATAAGAAAAAGTGAATAAAGTGCCTGGGGCGACGCTTTGCTCTTGAAGAGAAACGAAATGATGGAAAATTTGGAACAATTTATGCGAAGATTATATGCTACTCTATTTCGTATAGAAAAAAATGAATGTGACTTTTCTTCACGAACAAGACTCCTAGTGCGCCACACCTACCAAAAAGGGTAAGTAGTATTTGTGATGGCGGACCGAACTGCGCTGACGCAAATTTCCACACGGTTAGGTCCTACGCCTGTATGTACCTTACCAATTGCCCAACTTGTTGCCCTCAAAGGCCATCCACTTCCCTCGAGTCATTCGCGCACTTTCCTCGAGGTAATAGTTCTCTTACCGTAGGCCCAGCCAGGTATACATGCCTTCGCCAATCCGCCAGTGTGCAGATCCGCGCTGGTGTCGTCGACTGAAATGGCTGAAATTACTTACTATAGCCGACTAATCACGACTAAAATCAATAGTCGGCGACTGATCACGACCAAAATCGATAGTCGGCGACTGATCACGACCAAAATCAAATAGTCGGCGACTGATCACGACTAAAGTCAATAGGTCGAGTCGCGACCAAGGACTTAAGTCGGCTGGAAATAGACAATAGTCGGCTCAAGACGCTTGAATAGTCGGAGACCAATGCTGCTGAAATAGATACGTCTTCTACTAAGATTCTGGAGTATCCAGAAGGCTCCATAATGAGTTGACTAACCATTAAACGACTAGTCAACGTCTCAACAATGAACATTTCAATGACCAGCCACTAGTGTACCTAACGTACGGTATCCCATGGACTCAGATTAGCGCTTAACAAGGCGCTCACGCACGCAGTCCTAGCCTTTATGTAGTCCACCTTGGCCTATTCTCATCATGACCTGCTTTATCCGAATAGCGTCTCAACTCACTCTACATTGTCATGGCATAAAATATTACAATCGTACGATTCTTATTCGACCGATTTGTTTCATATTCAACACAATTACTCCATATTATGTACGTGCGCACGCTGTGCGCATGTCAGTAGAATGGAATAGCACATAACATGTTCCGTCCAAACCTTCCTCAATGCCAGTCGCAGCACGCTATCCCCACGCGTCAACAACACGCAGTGCGCAGCATGCGCCTGAACGCAAGTCTTACCACATCGTATTCAAATGAAGGATCAACGACACTGGTAAGTATCAAACTTTAAGCCCACAGAAAAATAACAGTGGGCCTAGTGTTACTCGCGTCTCCACCTGACCTAACTACGCAAAACATACCCCAAGGTCCGGATGACGACTTCGGCGAATGCCACAAATTGAAGCCCGAATATGCAGCTTCTTTCTTTCTTTAATACTCGAATGGCTTGGAATACTCCAAGAATGAGAAAAACGAGGCAAGGAAAGGTACATGTGTGAGGTAATTCATGATGCACGGTAGATCATGTATCCTATACCATGTCATATGATACCATGTCAAAGCCATAATAGTCCCAGCACAGCAACCACTTGTATGTCAGATATTAGTATACATGACAATGACATGTACAAGGAACGGAAATTTCAGTGACGGACAGAAATAGGGAAAAAAATCATATCAAGAGTAGGTTATATTACAAGGATGCAAAAATGAGGACATAAAATGCGGCGTGGAAGATTGGGTCATGAGGAGGGGATAGTGTAGTTGGAAATACATGAGTCTGTTTCGGAAAAAAAAAGTAGATATCCAGCAATTCAAAGAATCAAGATACTTAGATATCGACGACAGAGTCATTTGATTACCCGACAAGGGGTGCACGCTCTTCATCACTGAGAGCAATCCTGCCAGACCTGCGCTGGGAGAGACCAAAGGCGCCCTTGACAACCCAAACGAGTGCAAGGATGGCGAAGACCAAGGAAGTCCAGTGGACGAACCCAGACGACTTCTGGTGGGCGAAGATGGCCCAGAGGGACCAAGCAATTGCTATGGAAGCAGGGAGATCACCTTCTGGAGTGGAGAAGGCGTACGTAGCGGCTGTACCCTCAAGGAAGAAGCTTTACGTGGGAAAACTAAGTTTAAAAGTGAATTAAAGCGGGACAGAAACAATGCTTACAGGGCGAGGAAGACAAAAACTTTTGTCCAGATGCCTGCGTGATGGTACCTGCTGACGCCAAAGGCATCGAAAGCGGTAACGACGACAAGGACAGTTGTCCAACCGTGGTAAAGAGAGAAAGGAAGGTGGATGAAGAGCTCGTCACCGTAAGACTCGGCAGTGTGGTGCTTTTTGACGATATAGTAAATATGCGTCACAGCGGAGCTTACGAAGAGGGAGAAAACGAAAGCTATAAAAATGGAGGTGAGGAGTGGTAAAATTGACAGAAGAATGATGGACCTACCAAGGATGTAATGGTGTGTAGCCCATAGGTTGACGTAGATAGCATTGAGAACACCGAGAAGAGGGAAGCGCCAGGAGATACCGTCGATGATGACCTTTTTGCCGTGAGGGTTGAATTGGTAGATAATAGTACCGAGAAGAAGGATGTGAATGAGAGACCTGGGAAAAGTGAGCTAGATTACTGAATAAATAGGAAAAAAAACATACCAGATGAGAAAAGCCCAGGGAGCAGGAGTAATGTAGGTCTCCTTTCCATAGTAGTAAATGGATGAAGGAGAGGCGACTGTGTAGATATTTGAGCCTAAGAAAACGAAATAAACGAGAATGTTGACGATTTTGAGGAGGATGCCATCTTTCCACGAGTCAGCCATGGTTAAAGGTCGAGAGTGTCTGGTGCAAAGTCGCAGCAGAGACCAGTTTATGTACCAGACACGAGGTGACGTACATATCATGTGACAATGACGCCAGGTTCCCCTATTCGCCTCCCCGCCCCCGCACAATCATCATTGCTCCATGTCCTCAGTGTGTGTATCGTGCCATAAAGCGACTAAAGTTGACAATGGCAGCTTTCTTTTAGAATGCATCCAATGCAATACATTTTGGCACCACAGTAACCATCATCTACTACGTACTATATGATCTCCTCTTTACTAACGGCCACTCAGGATGCCATCGACCACCAGTATCCGACAAAGACCTCGCCCAGGTCCTGACTCGGTTCACCCAGGACAGGAAGCGTGGCGTTCGAAATGCTAGGGTTCAATGGACATGCATTAGCTGTGTCAATTCAAAAGGTAAACTACCAGAGAGCCAAAAAGGAAAAGGGAAAGAGAAGGAAGTAATTGTTCTTGACGACGACGATGATATCGAGCTCATAGAGCCCTCTGTTCCCGCCAGAGTCGGTGATGGCAACCGATTATTGCCGCCGACATCCCGCGAACAGCAGTTTTCTGCGACACGCGGCATGCCCAAACCACCAGCGCAACGACAAGCAGCCACAAAATCAGCTCGTCCACAGGCTGGAGCTGCCGGGGCCGCCTCTATTCAGAATCAACTTGACTCTGAACACCTCAAAAAAGCAAAGGCACCTACTTCGCTTCCACCACCACCTACAGATTCCTCGACGCGCAATTTGATTGCCAGATCCACAACGCGCAATATCCCAGCCAGCAATGCTCTAGACGTGATATCACGCAACGAACGCACAGGAATATCCATAATCGACGATCCTCTTGTCTTCCTCCCCCCCGCACTAAATTTAGTCTCTAATTCTTTCTCCACTTCTACATCTACTGCAACTCATAAGCAGAAACAACATGATCATGCGTCATCTTCGCACATTTCTCCCTCTCGCGAAACAAGCCGTTCCCGATCCCTCGTAGCAGGCCTTGACGAACTAAGCATGTCTACGCCCGAGGTTGATTCCGGTCGCGCCTCTCCGGAAACGTCCACAGACGCTCTCGCCGCCAGCAGTCTCAAAGTCAAGCAAGAACGACTCGAAGCGATGAAAATTGACCAGGTGGAACCCCCTCGAAAAAGCGTACAACCCGGATCTGTAGGAGCACCAGCAATCTTTGTACCCGTACAAGGAGAAGAGCCCCTTCTCCTGCAAGATTGGGTGGAGGCTCGCCACCGCGTGCATACTGCGAATGAGGGTCCTGATATGTATGACCGCGTCAAGCAACGACAATCTACTACCTCTACAATTAAGCGCTCGAGGAAAACCCAAGCACGCAGTCTTGCTACGATCCAAGCGTCGCCCGCACCTGCCTTTACAACTGCAAGAAAGAAAGCCCCATTGTTTGAGTTCTCCGTGCGGCAATGGGAAAATGAGAAGATTCAAACTATCGATAGTTTGAAATTTTAATATCATCACCACATTCTGGTTATACCTTTTTGATATACCCAGAGTCTTGTAACCTGTTTCACTATACAGAGCACTGTGCTTTTGATATTTTGAAACCTCCATTAATTTATGTAAAATAAGTGGTATAAATACAAATATTGCATGTATGTGCTAGTCTATGAATGTGAATGTTTCTTAAAAAACATTACAGCTCACTATGATCAGGATAATTATCATCGTTACCGCCCTTGTTGGCGTACAACTTGCTCGTGATCGGGTTCACACCAGTCTGTAACTCGGCCAACTTTTCCTCCAAGTCCTCTAGGCTTGCGTCGCGTCCGTTTTCATCTACCCACTCCGAACCCTCCTTCAAGATATCCTGCAGCGTCTTCTTGTCTGCCTTGGAGAGCTTGGCGGCCATTCCATTGGAATCTTTGTCTGCGAGCTGGGTCTTGAGTCCAGAAATGAAGCCTTGGAGACTGTTCAACGCCTCTGTGCGCTTCTTGTGCAATTGATCTTCTTCGGCAAATTTCTCGCCTTCTGCGACCATGCGGTCGATATCTTCTTGACTGAGACGGCCTTTATCTTTGGCGATGACGATGGACTCAGACTTGCCACTATCAAAGAAAAATAATTTAGCGCTCATTTCCATGATACAGGAAAGAAAACTACTCACGTTCCCTTATCGACAGCGCTGATAGTCATAATCGAGTTCTGGTCGAGCTCGAAAGTGACTTCAATTTGGGGAATGCCCTTGGGTGCAGGGGGGATACCTGTCAAATCAAACTCCCCGAGGAGGTGGTTGAACTTGGTCTGACCACGCTCGCCCTCAAACACGCGAATGGACACCGTGTTCTGGTTATCCGCTGCCGTGGAGAAGATCTGGCTCTTTTTGGTTGGGATGACAGTGTTGCGGGTGATGATGGGGGTGAAGACTCCGCCGGTGGTTTCGATACCAAGAGTGAGGGAGTTGACGTCGAGGAGGAGGATGTCGTTTAAGCTGCCCTTGACACCTGCGAGAATACCTCCTTGAACAGCAGCGCCATAGGCGACCGCCTCATCGGGGTTGATGCTCCTGGAAGGTTCTTTGCCGAAGTAATCCTTGAGGAGTTGCTGGACTCTTGGAATTCTGGTCGAACCACCAACAAGAACAATCTAGCGAAGAATAGAAATTAGTTAATGGAATATGACGATGAAAAGGTTTGCACACACCTCATCAACTTCGCTCTTCTTAACACCAGCATCCTTCAACACCTGTTCGACAGGCTTCATAGTCTTTTTGAAGAGCTCCAAGTTCAGCTCTTCGAATTTAGCCCTCGTCAACGTATCCGAGAAGTCCTGTCCGTTTTCGAAGCTCTCAATCTCGATGTTCGTGCTCTGTTGGGTGGACAATGTGCGCTTGGCGTTTTCAACGGCCTTCTTTAGTTTACCCATGGCGCGTTGGTTCTTGCTGACGTTCGTTCCGCTCTTCTTCTCATACTCCTTGACGAAAAAGTCGATGACGCGGTTATCGAAATCTTCTCCTCCGAGATGGGTGTCTCCGGCGGTGGCGAGGACCTCAAAGGCGCCATCTTCGATAGAAAGAAGGGAGACATCAAAAGTACCTCCTCCAAGATCGTACACGACGACCTTGGATTCTTTGCCTTTCTTGTCTAATCCGTAAGCGAGAGCGGCGGCGGTAGGTTCGTTCAGGACACGGAGAACGGTAAGACCGGCGATCTCGCCAGCGTTTTTGGTGGCTTGACGTTGAGCGTCGTTGAAGTCTAAAAATAATGAACTTGAGCATTGAAATCCCAATCAATTATACTTTCAAACCTACAAGCTGGGACGGTGATGACGGCGTGAGTGACGGTGTGCCCGAGGTAAGCCTCGGCGGTCTCTTTCATTCTTCCGATGACCATGGCGCTGATTTGTTCCGGAGTCTATAAGGACGCGGTGAGCCAAGCAAAATATCTCGAAATGTTCACTTAAGACTTACAAACTCTCTGGGCTCACCCTTATACTTGACATTGATCAATGGCGTTCCATTCTTCTCAGTGACTTTGAAGGGCATATGCTCGAGGTCGCGTTTGACGGCAGCCTCATTCATCTTGCGTCCGATGAGACGCTTAGCGTCGAACACCGTGTTTTTGGGGTTTGTGTGGAACGCATTTTTAGCGCTGTCGCCAATACTGCGAGCGAGATAGTCTCGTAAGAGCAGAAAACAAGAGTCACCGAAAGAATCTGAATACGCACAGTCGCTCGTCACCGTTGAATCCTACCCATGACGGTGTAATTCTGTTTCCCTGGTCGTTTGCGATGATTTCGACGTGTCCTCCTTTGTACACACTAGAAGCTTTGATTGAGTATGAAAAGGACTAGAAATAGGGCAGTAACATACCCGACACATGAATAACTGGTAGAGAAAGGGGACAGGTTAGACTATAGGGGCATATATTCACCGCTCGCTGGCAAACTCACGTTGTACCAAGATCTAAAAAGGTTTATTCATCAGTTCCGTTATTTCACGAGTCAAATGTAGACTCAAAAACACTCACCAATTCCAATAACAGTTCCATACTCGGGATGTGCCTGGTCTTCGGCCTTAGCTGCTACAGGGCACAGCAAAACAATCGATACCAGGAGGAGAAAGGCGAACGAAAAGGACGCCCATAAATTTGTACTCTGTGAGCGCGTCGGATGCCGAGCACCACGAATTCGTGAGGGAGACATGACTATCTTTCTTCTCTTCTTTGACCTGCACCAGAAGTCAAGAGAAAAACCAAGATCTAAATGTAAGAGAAAGAAAGGTGGTTGGTGGTGATGAAGGACAAACTTAAGGACCGGTTAAAGTTTTGTATTACATATATATATTATTGATGGAAAAAGCCACGTATTTGATTGCGACAGCGACGCGATGGAATTGAAACGTGTTCGTAATCGACAGACGGACGTGGCTTAGTTCGAGACGGATGGAGGTAAGGCTATGCCGGTCGGCTCAACTTGGCGACGAGCACCGCCACTCCAGCAAGCTTAACCAAGCAAGCGCCCACAAATTCCGGAATCCGCTTAATTGACACCCTAATATTCCGAGTCTTTGACTTGCGAAAATAAGCCATGCAAAAACATGTCTATCTGGTGCGTAAGAGACCCAATAGTTTTATGAAAGTAGATTCAATCGTTGCTGATTCAAATGAGCTAATCGAACTCGGAAATCGACCTTGGGTCGACCGCCGACCGATCCCCACAGTGAGTCATTTCAGCTGGACAAGTACGCAATCGGTACACGCAAGTTACACGTCGCCCTACACACAATCCTACACGTACGAGCAATTTTTTAAACACAAGAAATATTGATAATCAAAGATTGATAACGTTTATATTCCGAAAAAAGTGTATCTGATGTACACCGAAATTACGTACAATAATGTCCGCTGAATAAGAAAAGAAGAGAGAAAAGAGGAAGATGCTATCAAATACAATATTCTACAAATTCATATATGATCATCTAGATTTGAGGACCCGCCATTCTGACCTTCTCGTGGACATCCTTCTCATACAATGCGAAGGCCTTCATGAACATACCCCCAAGCTTCCTAAGTTCCTTCTGGAACGCCTCCTTGTCGGACCAGGCGAGCGAAGGGTTGAGAAGCTCGCGAGGAACACCTTCCAGTGATGTAGGTATCGACAGGTTGAAAGTGCCAAAGTTCTCAAACTCGGCCTGGGCCAACTCGCCAGAGTGCACGGCGTCGACGATACGGCGAGTGTACTTGAGAGGGCAGCGCTTGCCTGAACCAAATTTACCACCAGTCCAGCCTGTGTTAATGAGCCAGCAGTTGACTCGGTGCTTGGCCATGCGGTCAGCGAGCATCTCAGCATATCGTCCGGGCTATAAGCGTACGTTAGCGCTGGATATACGCTATTCGATTGAGATTACTTACGTGTAGAACAATGAAAGGTGCACTGTAGCAAGTCGAGAAAGTAGGAATGGGTTCGAGAACACCATCTTCAGTTCCAGGGGTTTTCCTAGTACGCCATTAGATTGGGCACAGAGAATAGGAATGATAAACTTACGAAGTATATCCAGCCAAGAAGTGGTAGCTAGCTTGCTCAGGAGTGAGGCGACTGACAGGGGGGAGCACACCGAAGGCATCGCAGGTCAGCATGATGATGTTGGTAGGTTGACGGTCGACAATGCAAGGGATGAGGGCATTAGGGATGTATTCGATAGGATAGGCGCAGCGAGTGTTCTCGGTGATACTGACGTCATCGTAATCGGGAGTGCGAGATGAAGGGCTATAGACAACGTTTTCGAGGATGCTACCGTATTTGATGGCGTTGTAAATATCGGGCTCCTTCTCTGCGGACAAGTTGATGCATTTCGCGTAGCATCCACCTTCAATGTTGAAGACACCGGTATCTGACCAGACGTGCTCATCGTCACCGATCAGAAGGCGGTGAGGGTCGGCCGAGAGTGTGGTCTTTCCAGTTCCAGAAAGACCAAAGAAGAGGGTAACATCGCCGTTCTCGATACCGACATTGGCCGAAGAATGGAGAGAAAGTTGGCCAAATTTAACTGGTTGTAGATAGTGCTATAACTCGACGTTAATGAACGTCGTGAATGGTGCTAGAAAATTCATACCATGACAGAGAAAACACCCTTCTTCATTTCACCGGCGTACTCAGTGCCGAGAATAACCATCTCCATACGCTTGAAGTTGATCTCCACCGACGTTGTAGAGCTCATTCCTTTGGTGAAACGATTTGCGGGGAATTGGCCGGCATTGTAGATGATGAAATCCGGTTCACCGAACTCAGCGAGTTGTTGTTCAGTTGGTCGGATGAGCATATTGTGCTAGAAATAATCCCGCCTTATCAGAAGTTTGTGAAATTTTTAAGATGAAAAAACATACCATGAATAACGCATGATAGGCCCGGGCACAGATTACGCGGACCTTGATTCGGTATTTTTGATCCCACTAGAATCGCCTGGTGAGGAAGAGTTGAATGCAAAAAGAAAGAAGCGAATAGAACGTACGCCGGCATAACCATCAAAAACATAAACATTATCTCGTGTGTTCAGATAATCGATGGCACGTTCACGATTGATTTCAAAAGTGTCTATGAAGGAAAATATTAGGAAGGGGAATTGTAAGAAAGGGGCAGATGAACATACGTTCGTCCATCTTGATGTTGACGGAGCCCCACCAGATATCATCCTTGCTGGTGTCTTCGTAGACGATTCGCTTGTCCTTGGGACTGCGACCGGTCTTCTTGCCAGAAAAGTTGATTAGAGCACCGGAAGAAGAGATGATAGCGCCTTCGTTGCGAATGGCGTCTTCATAAAGAAGGGCGACAGGGGCGTTGCGCTTGATCTGGATACGGTCCATGTCGAAACCTGCCTGGGAGAAGTACTCGAGATCGCGACCAATGACTTGGGTACATTTATGAGGAACAGGAGGATGATAAGAGAAGAGAAAAACATACGATTTGAGAACTGCTCATGGTCATGCGATTGGGCATAGTTCTTGTGGAGGATGTGAGGAGTAACATAGGGAGTATGATGGGGGAGAACCATTTTCGAAAATGCGGGATACTAGGACGGAGGGCGGTTATTATATATGGGACAGAAAATATTAAGATCCGCTAGCGTGCGAAGTATGCAAGCGAGGGTGGTGCACTCACAACAGGCTTTGGCTTTATAGCGGTAAGCAGGCGCCTCCACATTCCTCGATCCGCCGCAATCCCAATGGAATCCCAGCCGAAATCACGATATTGGCTGCCGGTCTTGCCCGTGACGTTTGTCCCGTTGCGCACTCAATGCTGCTCTCCTTGTCCTCCGTCACTGCCTCTCCGCACGGAACTATGAGGCTTATGTATGTATACAGCTAGAGTAATGTCGAGTGCCAGCTACGTGTGTTTCTGCCGTGTATCACATGTTCTGCCTCTTTTTTCTATAAACAGCACATCCCAGATTGGCCGCGCCATCTCATCCGTCGGGACCCCGCCATCCTTGGATTTCCATTGTATCTCGATCGGATTCTTCCTTCTCCCGGAACTCGACTTGGTTTTTAAGCCAGAGATGTCTACGGTAAGTCTCAATGTCAATTATTTCCCTCCTCGATGATGTTGTCGTCAAACCTTTGACTGCTCGAGATCTCCAGCGGGTGCAGGATCTCCATGTGAGAGTACCATTGCCTTTTTATTTTATTTTCTTGTCATTCATGTCATTTTAGTCAAAGGTTCTGCCTGTCCGTTATCCAACATCATTCTTTCTCCAGCTCCTCGTTATTCCGACAAGGGCTTGCTTCGTTGCTTACAGCAACGGGCAGCCCGTTGCATTTATTTCAGCAGCAGTACAGAAACCTATTAAATGTTTCAGTCTCTCACCTTCCGAGAATGTTCCATCCAAATTTCGAGACAATGAATCCACCATCCATCTCAACGATCATCGCATCGAAATCCTTACTCTAGGTGTTCTACCTTCTTTTCAGAAATACGGTCTGGCCCGTCGCCTCGTCCATTTTTTGGTTGATAGCTTCCGAGAGTCGTCGTGTGCCACGAATTCATCGGTTGGCACCCTCATTTACGCCAATGTCTCGACATCTAACACTCAGGCTCTCGTATTCTACGAACGCATTGGCATGGTCGTTTTCTCCGATGTCATCAAGAATCTTTACCGGACACTTTCCTCTGGTTCTCGCGATGCGTATCTCATTGGAGGCATCTTATGACCGTCCGCTGGACGCGCAGCAGAATTTTAGGATTGCAGTTATTTTTATATAGTCAAATTGTAGTCGTATGTATTTGTATATCAATGGGGCGTATCAAAATGTAAATAGATACCACATGGATCTTCAACTCGTTTTCTCCAATATTTAGTTCTTCCATTGGAGTTACTATTTAGACGCGCCGGACCACGGAGTTGCCTTTAATTACGTCACGTGCTTAGGCGCGTTGATGTGACAGCTCGCGTTGTCCAACGAGTTACGACAGCCTTTCTTTCATCCAAGCGCTGATAACGTTCAAGTCGCCATGTCGTTTATGAGGCCACTGGGTCCCAGATCATCCTTACTACGCCACACATTCCCTACATTCTATGCTTGTTATTTACTCAAATCTAAACACACACCGGACTCAACCACGTAAGCCTCGACCGTATTTATCTTTGAAGGAGGCATTAAACCGCCTTAAGCGTGTATATAGGAAGTACACCATCTCCGCCACGTAGAATCAGGTACCGTGTGGTCGTCATCTTGTGAAATTGTTATCTAATTAGTATTTCTGTACAGGCAACACAATGGCGAACTTACCCAAGGTGCAAGGAGGACGAAATCAAAAAGACCCTGGGAGATGCAAATGATAGTTCACGGATTTCCTTCGCGGCTGGTACGCGTGTGTTCTACATTATAACGCGTATCTGAACTCATGAATCCATATCATAGGCCGCTCTGAAATTCGAATGGGCCTGGCAGCATCCTCACAAATCGCGGTTTATGCGCGACGAAAACGGTGCTATGTTCCCTCGCGGAAGCAGAATGTTGAAAAAGAACATATTGTACGTGTCAAGGCCTTGATCTGAGGTACCCGGCGGGTATTCAATGTGGCATAACTTCCTGCAGGGTTGTCCGGACTATGGTATGCAAAACTCCCTTCGATACATGGCCCCTACACGTCAAGTTATTCACAGAGGAAGCTGTCCAAGGTTGGGATGCTGCTGGCAAGATGAAAAATAGTCCTCCGCTCCCACCTAGCTTTACTTGTTCCGTTGAGCTGGAGGGAGTAAATGGCATGTCGGGTCATCCAGGCTCCGGACGTAAAGGTCCAATAAACGTTGACGATGGTGAGTCTTTTCGCATAGTCTGTTCTTCTAGTCGTTCACTCTAGACCGTCGGGCATCTTCTAGCCGATTTCACTTCTGCCATTTTGGCCAAAAATACAGCACTTTTGTCGTCGGGCCGCGACCTAACCTGTTCCGTTTGTAACCAACCGATTGAAAATTACTCAACAGTATGTCCCATGATATTTTTATTACAATCTTTTCATAGGCGCCTTCTTTCCAGGAGCCTTTGAATAATGCCCTATGCACTTCCCTTAATTGTACAGCTATTTCGCATCTTCATTGCCTAGCACAGCATTTTCTGCATGAGCAACCCGAAATTGCGACTATGGTTCCCAGAGGTGGTCATTGTAACTCATGCGGAGACTATACACTGTGGGGTGACTTAATACGTGGCTGCTACCGCAGACTACCGCCCGTTGACAAGAGTGGCCTAGATCCGAATATTACGGCAGACGACCTCTATACCTCTGATGATGATGAGGAACCTACGCCAGTGAAGACAAAGAGAAGGACAGCAAGTCGACGTTCTTCATCTGAATCTAAATCTAGAGGTTCAAAACGGAGCACCAAGGCGAAGAAAGCAACAGAGAGTAGCGAAGGAGAAACATTTGATTTCGCGAACATAGTATCCAGCTCAGATAGCGAAACAATGGTAACTCCAATTAAGCGGCGACCCGGACGTCCACCGGCAACCCTTGTGGCAACCAAGCCCGCAGGTATCAGATCAAGGACTCCCTCTCCTTCTCTGAAAGAAAGCAGAATCGTCAAAGGGAAGGCTAAGGCTAAAACCATCAACACCATACTGGCTATTGAAAACCACATTAGTGATGATAATCAAGATATCACACCTATGAAAAGGAAACCAGGAAGACCTCGCGCCACCAAATTGCCAGCCTCCGATTCTCCCTCCGCGACGGAAGCTGAAAGCAGTACTTCCACGAAAAGAAAACCAAGCAAACAACGCACGGACGCGATTGGCTCTTCTTCGCCTCCTTCATCACCCAAGGTGACAAAGGAGAATAAGCTTAAAGAACTAGCTTCAAAAGTAAAACCTGTTCCAAAGACGCGCAAGATGGGTGCTTCTCGAAATTCGACATCAAGCAGCGAAGTGGAAGTCATTGATTTGGCTAATATCGCTTCAAGTTCGGAAAGCGGCGACAGCGTTCAGGCGGCACGGAAGGTCAAAAGATCCCGAAAGATTCAGAACGTGCTAGGATTACCGTCCACTGAGATTACATCACTGTCACCGACGTCATTGGCTCCTGTGAAATCTTCGACGGTACCTTCCGAAACCAAAGTTAAAGGTAAAGGTGCATCCAAAGCATCCAAATCCGTGGCGACCAAACAAGACAACCGCAAAGGAAAGACCAAGAGAAACTCATCAAGCAGTGAAGGGGAATTTTTCGACTTTGATAACATTGTTTCAAGCTCGGACAACAGCGATGCTGCAACACCTGTCAAAAGAAGGCCTGGTCGGCCACCAAAAAACTTGGCCCAGTCCTCTCCCAAGCCATTAAAAACGAGGGTCCAGAATACCAAACATAAAAAGGCTTATCACACTGCTGCCGTTTCACTCTCGAACCCTGCATTATCTGGAAACTCAATTGAGCCGCCTTACTTCGACAGAAACGACGAACTTGGAACTAGGGGGCGGCCCGCCCAAACGGTGAAACCGGTTCATCCCAGTTCTCAGGGCGCCAATTTTTCCAGGGATTACACCGGTTCTTCAATTGCGCGGCTTAATGAAGACCAGGACCTTGAACTCACAATGGCCAAATTGGATCTATCTAACCGAAATGAAATTCCTGTCAAACGACATATCAAACTTTCTTCTGAAATCATAGAGCTCTCGGATTAGCATGCACGCATAATATACCCCTTGTAATGTATTTTTACTGTTTATTTCATGACCATATGTGACTATCTCAATTGATACATAATTACAATGATGTATAGTGTACATGACTTGTAGCGATAAGTAAATGATGCGGCAAATATTCATCAGAAGATGATCAGTATAAGAAAGTTTTCAGGGTACAAGGAACAGTTTTCTACTTCAGCTGTTCTAACACCCGGGTATGTATCGCTCTCGTGAGGACCTCCACCCCTCCACCGTTACACACAACTCCAACATCTATGGCAGCAACCCTACCTGTTGACAGTTTCCCTGAAGCGTAACCTTCTTGGACGACAGTCGCAACAATTTCACGGAATTGGGGAATTCGTTGTAGACCTAGTTCACTATCAGTGGAATCCTTCAAAATCGGTTTCCCAGGGGGGTGCACGTCAAATAGTGAATGTGATGCGTCAAGGATAGCAATCCTCTGATCAGTTAATAGTCGGAAATCCAGGGCATGTCTAGTCAACTGCATAAATATATAACCAAGATAGTCAAATTCGAGGGACGTACTTCAGATCGCTGTACATAAGACGGTACCAGCCTGCTGCCTTGGCAAAAATGTCAACGTTACTGCCGTTAGCATTGCATTCTTCCCGGATCGCCTCAAGCTCAATAACAATGGGTAAGGTCTCCCTTAGAAGCGTAACCAAAGAATGCAAAGACGGGGCCAGATTTCCATGAGCGTGCCTCAAGAGATCACGTAGGAAAGGTTCGGCGTCCTCATGAGGATTAAAAACGATATCATCATCTGACTCCATTGCATCCTCGGGTCTCACTCGCGAGAATTCCAAGTCAAAATTCCCCCCTCCGGGTGATAATTGGTCCTCACAACGAATTGAAATGGTATAATCCTACAGAATAATTAGCTTCTTTATAGTCGGATAGAGTGACATTTAACGTGCCATAGCATAAGCAAATTCGACTGTTTTCAAGTCAAAAGATAACAATTTTACACCTTGCCATTTTGGAAGTTTAGCCATTTGCGCAACTGGATCAGCAAATACTTAGCCCTGGTGTCTGATAGGATTGTATGGATGCACTTGCCTTCTCTTGCAATGACCACCATTTTTGAAACTCTGGCCCATTCTTCCAGGAATTCGTCAACACAAGTATTCACGTTTTCAGAAAGGAACGAGACCACGGCTTCCGTAGTATCGTAAATTATGCGTTTAGATGGGCGAATAACTGCACGGCCGCTAGCCTTCTTGCCCATAGGTTGTTGGACATATTTTAATTTAACACATGTCACGACCTACAAACCAACGTAAGTATAGACGAAAAATGAGAAATATACAAAACGTGCCTGAGCCTTTTCATTAGACCACCAATTCAGAGGTATGACCCTGATATTGGGCATCGCCGCCTCAGCCGCTGGGGCGCCAGATAAAATGTGCTTGGATTGCACGCATAAAGAAGGGACCGAGCGGGCCAAAGAAGACTGTATTCGTGGGGCATCGATCGACTCGGGGGCTTTACTAGTCGTGTTAATGTGTGAGAAAGGTATGCCGCGAATCTTAAATTGTCTTTCAACGTTGATAAAGGCGACTCGAGCGCTATAAGACACGCGTCAGCGATCATAAACATTACTGAGCAAGAATGAGAAATAAAAATACCAGCAATAGCTATACAGCTCCCGCAATCCTTGAGTATCGAGATTGAAACTTGAATACCTCATTAGCTCAAAAATTAGGATCACTGAGCTTGCTATACCCACCCGGAAGATTTTGCTGTTTCATCATTCCCAAGCAAATTTTGTTCCGTATTGCTAGTCATAGATTCGCCTCGTATTCGCTCAAAATTGAGCCAAGCGATATCCTCTAAAGCCATTGTCGGAAAAGATGCAGTTGGAATGGCTTTTGTGGTGATCAAAGCATAGCGAAATTGGTCGTCGGCAACGACGAGTACTAGATAATGATCTGGGAAATTCAAGAGCTGGATGAAGAGACTTGAGCCACTCGAGTCTAGACCAGATTTCTTCAAATCTGCATGTATCGTGGTAAGTACAACTTCGGCAGAGAAAAAAACAAAGTAGTAGAGACCTTCGAGCCTGATATTACGTCTGCGATAACTCTGAAGACCGAGATAATTAGCCTTTTGCTCTGCCAAATCAAGAATGGTCTACCAAAAAGCAGTTAATCACAGACAGGGGAAATAAGGCAAAAAGACAAACATTGATTCGCAACCGGAATAAGGCTTCCAATAAAACTGTAGGGTTCTCGTTTAACTTTTCGGAGATAGCAAAGAATCTTGGGGCGCGGCTCGCAGATGCAAGGTCACCGGTATCTCTAAGTGTCAACCTTCCTGTTCTTGCGTCGATTGTGACTATCACGATTTCGTCAGAACATAAAAGGACCCTTAAAGCTTGTACATCGCCTAATGCTGGTCAGTTATCCAGATAGAACTGCATTAAACCTCCAGCAGACTCACCGTCGTGAATGAATGTGACTGCTCCCGGAGAAGAGAATACTCTAGTAGACCCATGTTGGAATTGCTTCTGGTAACACATAAGAAGGGCCTTCGTGTGTTGCTCGATTACTAAGCGAAGTAGGCGCTCAAAATCGATACTGTCCGCATCCTGTCCGCCCGTCAATAAACACAACCACAGACCTCTATAACATACATACCACTTGTAACCCCCCTTCAGGCAGAGTCATATCTTCTGCAGCAGTGTGCATTCCCAAAACTCCTTTCGTTGGTTCCCACGTCACAATGAATCTAAGACCCTCGACTTCATCTGATGCTTTACTATTACCGAGTTTTGATTTTTGTTGTAATCGAGCAATAACTCGTTGACGAGAAGTGCGGACAGGACCTGGCCCAGCCTGTGGTGGGCCTTGAACCTCCGATATAGATATGGTTAGCGTACCGCCGACCAAAGGTAGTTGGGACCGAGGCCGCCCAGGTACGGTGGGCAGTGAGGGACGTCTTGAGACGGGATATTAATAGTAGGTCTACACTTGCAAAAAACTAAACATACATCCAATACGACGCACGCAAGGTCTTTCTGTCAGGTGACATCTGAACTGTCAAATAATCCGCCCAGCCAAGCGATCTCATACGTTCAGCCTGAGGGAAGGGTAAGTTTGCGTGATAAAGAGGGTCAATGATATTTGGTACTATCTTACTTGATACCATAAAATCTCGAGCTGATATGATAATGACATCATTTCTAGATACCACAGAGATACATTAGTGAAAACAAATAGGTGGAGGAATCAAGACGCACGCAAGAAGTTATAAAGCCTGACTAGAGGTGAATCCACTATGCCAGGAGGTAATTCTGGACGAGGAGGGGCCTCCGGAATTGGTTCAGGTAGTGGAAGATAGAACCCAAGACGCGCATCGGCCTCGTCTACGATATGCCGGTTTATAATGCCTTTAGGCTTTCGAGGAAATTCTACATATCCTTCGTGTCATCCTGTTTGTGGAAGAGAATGGCACTCCTTATTTACCTTGCAGTCCTGTCAAGTCTCCTCCAACGCTGATCAAGAACTCCACATCGACGCAGAACCATCCCGATTCTTTTTTGCCACCTTGAAGACAGATAGAAGTACTAAACAATTTCGGAATAGTAAAGTGGACGCGGCCATCGGCTGACGTATATGTTATGAGCTTTGATTACAAGAACATGACCAAGTATGCCTCACCGATCTCATAATTTGACATTTCCACAGGGATGACCTCAGTCATCCGAAGACGATATCGAATAATGTCCTCCATGTCTGTAAGAGTTTGCTTAACTTCTTCATCCGTTAAAGGGGTTTGTGGTATTGCCAATTTCTGAAGAAAAGAGACGTCAGATCTTCATAAGGCCTTGGAACTGTCAAAGACAGACCTTGATGCACGTAGGAAGTCTCAGGTATGACCCTTTAGTAAGAACATCCAGCGATGTAAGAAGATCATGATTCCGAAGTCTGTTGGATAACGGTGATGAGAAGTACAACAATGAATCAGATGGAGTACCTCGCTGGATCTAAGGACTCCTTCGCATAAGCTAGTCCTCTGACTGTGTCTTCGAATTGGCGATTTTGGTTGAGAAGAAATGCAGTAATATTCTAAAGGAAGTCGTTGGGTCAGAGATTGTGTGTTTATGATGTCGTAGTCGAGTTTGACTTGCCATGCATTTCTGCACTGTGTCCGCATCTCGAGACCACTTGGCGACAGCGTAGAGTTTGACGACTTGTTTCTTCGTTTTAACAACCCAATCCGCCAAAGTTCTTTTACGAGCGGTGTCCGACATGTTGGGCATACTAGAGAATATATATATAAGATGAAATTTGCAGAATTAATCCAAGAGGACACACGTTTCTGCCAATTCTGATAGCTCTGCGTAGATTGACTGAACAACACGCGAGAGTAACTCCCCCAATGGGATTTGACCATCATGTACAACCGGAAGTTCACTTTCCAGTTCTTCCAAGGTGGGTTGAAAGGATTCTTCAAGTTGATTGAGTGGCATATTCATCGAAGTCGAGGGTTGGTAGTCTACAGCCATATTGCTTTGGTCCATATCGTTATATTAAGTGATTGAAACCTCGTTTGGCAGCATCAATAGTTGAAAGATAGATGTAGATTTGGCCAAGTCTTTTTAATTGCAAAAGGAAGAAGAAAACGAATGTGCAAGGAGAAAATAGAACTTGAAGTGATAATGGGCGAAACCAAAACTAGGTGTTTCAATGTCATGCATCACGGCCAGCCAGGCACATGATCTGTAACTGTAATTAGGGTCACTTGTTACTAGTTTCCATCTCACTCTTATTCGAGCGCCTAGTACTGCGGCCACGACCTCATCTGTCGACTCGACATTCCTGCACAGACGTGTCGGAAACAGCCTATTCTCTATTCCAAATTGTGTCAAATCATCTCCCTCACTCTTTGCCTTTCAATTATCAATTTACACGCCGAACTCTATATCATCATGGATTATCTTCGAACTTTGGGCTCTGCAGCCGTATCAACTCTAGTACAGAAGTCAGGCTTGAACCTTCCTTTCTCACTTGGACCAAAGCTTGCACAAGTTGAAGGGTATTATACCATATACGACGCCACTAAACGGGTATTTCTTCCTACTTGTTGATATATCTTCCAACACCTTATCCTTCTCAGGACGATGGATCTCTAGTTTCTGTTTTTGAATATGACTTTAGCGACGCTTCTCGGAAGAACACCAAACCATTTGCTCAGAATGCCCTTCGTAAACTAAGAACAACGCGGCATCCAGACATTCTTAAATTCATGGACGTGGTCGAATCGGAGTCTAGCATCCTCATAATGACAGAACGTGTACGCCCACTTTCAAGCGCTTTACCTCAGTATTCATCAAAAACTGCCCAAGAACGCGAAGATTGGATTCTGTGGGGACTACATCGTATATCGGTATGATGTCGTTGGCGATGCAAATGATAACTTGATCTGGAAACTAATTCCCCCCAATTCACAATTAGGTGGCATTGTCCTTTTTAAATGACCAGTGTATGTCAACTCACGGAAAGATCTGCCCGAATTCAATCTTCCTTTCGCCTTCGGGAGAGTGGAAACTTGGGGGGTTGGAGGTCCTTAGCAATCCAAAGGAGGAGAATGCCATTCTATATGTTAGTAAACGTATCCATCATATACTCATGCTTTTGTCTCTAACTGGCGTGCAGTCAATGGGGGGGTTACTTCCGGGGTCATCTTCATGGGCACCTCCAGAGGTGAAGAAAAGCGGCTGGTCCGCTCTCAAAGAGTGCGTTTAAAACTATTGAATTACAAGTTTACAATAGCTTATGTCTTATGTAGAGCAGATGTCGCAGCCGCAGATGCATATGCACTGGGCTTACTTCTCCACTCTGTTTTTAATCCTAATCATCCTCCTCCAACTACAGCCGAACCACCTCATCCTCCTCCGGCTGCTTCCTCGCGAGGCGCGATACTAGCGTCTATCTTCCCCACTTTCAAGAAGCTTTTGAACCCCAACCCTAAAGGGAGATTGAGTGCGAAAGCTTTCTTAGAAATTGGCATGGCTGAAACAGGCTTCTTTTCCAATAACCGTCTTGTTAAGGTGTGTGGCGGACTGGATAATTTTGCTCTGTCGAGTGAAGCAGAAAAAAATATGTTGCTGAAGTAAGTATTCTATCATCCACCATTTTAAATGGAGCTGATTTTTTTATGATTTGGAAACAAGGACCCTGAAAGAATCGGCATCTTCATTCCCTCCCGAGTTTGCCTCCTATCGAGTTCTACCTTCTTTGCTTTCAGCTTTAGAATTTGGCGGAGCGACCGCAGCCACTATCCTACCTTTGGTCCTTCATTTCGGTGCCAACACCTCCCCTGAAGAATATCCTAAAGTAATCTTAACACCAATAATCAAACTTTATGCCAGCCCTGACCGCGGTACGAGAATGGCTTTGCTGGAGCATCTCCCTCAGTATGTAGATAAACTGGACAAGAAGGCAGTGAGCGAAAAAATATTCCCTCACTTGGTGAGACGGTTTATCCACATCATTTGTAGATGTCGCTGATCCTTTGTTCTAGCAACTCGGCTTCTCTGATACTGTTGCTGTTATTCGAGAAGCTACAGTGAAGTCTATCATCCTTCTGTCACCCAAGGTTGGTGATGGTCTTTTTCTACCGAAATGAAAACAACCTCTCAAAACGCTTCCTAGTTCACTGACAGGATCATGAATAATGAACTTTTGCGCCTGCTTGCTAAGACGCAGATGGATACAGAGCCTTCAATCAGAACAAACACGTGCATCCTCATTGGTAGGCTAGGGCCAACGTTGGGTTACAACACGAAGCGCAAGGTCCTTGTTCCTGCCTTTTCAAGGGCTTTGAAGGACACGTTCGTCCATTGCCGAGTAGCTGGTTTAATGGCATTCATGGCTACAATCGATTGCTACGAAGTTTCAGAATTGGCTTCCAAAGTTATTCCTAGCATGGCCTTTACCCTTGTCGATGAAGAAAAGTATATCATTTTATTTTCCTTGTGTATGAAAACTCATTCCTTACCAGGTTGGTTCGTGATCAAGCCTTTAAAGCTTTGGAGTTATTTGTCAAGAAACTGGAGGAGTATGCTTCAAAAATGGTCTGCAACATGTTTACCATCTACTTGCTTATTGAATCGAGCATACTTTGCAGCCAGAAACAGTCATCGCTCAGGATGGTGGTGATGCTACCGCCCCTGTCGTAGCTGCACCCAGCGCAATTCCTTCAACTTTAGTAAATAGCGCAGCTGGAGCAGCTGGTTCATTGGCAGGTTGGGCAATATCATCCATTGGGAAAAGGGTGATACAATTTTATTTCACCCCGAACTGAAAAGCATATTAATCCAACGAGTCTCCAGATTGCAGCAGCAGATATGCAAGCTCCAATCAACTCGGCATCTGCTTCTGAAATTGGCCGTTCAACGTCTGCTCCTGACGCGTCTTCATTACAGAGCCACATCGGAGAACTTAGCCGTCCTACTTTCTTGACGTCTTCACATTCTCAACTTAACGCATCTTCCCAGTCAAAAACCAAATCATTGCAACTTGGTGCCAACAAAGTACCTGCTAGTGCATCATATAGCGCTCTTGCAGATGAAATCGCCGAAGAAGAATCAGCTTCAGCTTCGATAGAAGGGAACCCCTGGGGAGCTGATCTCATTGACGTGAACGCTGATGATGATGATTGGAGTAAGCTTGGTTGTCGTGCTTGAAGTTCGTATTGTTGATTTATATCTTTACTTATTGAAGGTGCATTTGAGACTGCACCCACGCCTACTCCGCATGTCCAGACGATCCCTCGAACCCCTATCTTCAACAACAATCCTGCACTGTCGGGGTTGGATGCGTCTACACAATCTTTGAGGAGTACCGATCTATCGAATGGAAGAAAGACATTACGTACCCCTGAACCCAGAGTAGTGCCAGCAATTCAAAGGACTCAATCGCCGATTTCACGACCTTTATCCTCCCAATCTTCCAATCCGAAGTCTCCTACCAATGACTTAGGTTGGGATTCGTCGGCAGGATGGGATGCTGAAGATGAGCCATCTTCGAAGGTACCTGGCAAAACCAAACCTAGTACTACGTCCCCCACGGCCGTGTTGTCCAAAGAAGACAAGGCTCTAGAAATGGCCAGAAGAAAGGAAGAGCGCAAGCAGGTACGCAGACTCAAACCCACTTCATTATTGTTCTTCAGTGCTAATCCATGGCCTCAGCGCATTGCCATGCTTAAAGAACAGAAAAAGGTCGGTGGAAAGGCTTGACACCTCCATCGAAACCTGGTTTGTTGATACCCACTACATATTATTAATGAAGATGCCCCATTTGAAGTGAAGATTACCGCATATGTAAGGTAGTTATAAAAATGACGATGACGCCAAGCATCATATGATCTGCGTCCGGAAGGAAGGAGGAGTACGTGAGTATTTAAAAATAAATATATAACGGTTAACTCTACTTCAGTTTACATACATTCAGTCATCGTGATATCATCCGCCTAGTAAGATTATTCGGCACCCGTGTTGGTGGTGCTGTTGGGCACATTGCAAAGCTAGCCGCATGGGATGCACTTGGCATGACCGCTTTCCCCGTGCCTCTTATTCCACCTCCTTTCCTTACAGCCTATTTCAATTGCCTCTCATTCATTCATTTGTCTCTCCGACTACTCTAACAGTGTCCTGGTGCCACGTCAATAACCCGGTCGACGTCCTGGCGCGTTGGTTACTGCAAGACCGAGAACCTTGCAGCAATGTCGGCGATTGACCCTTCGAAGGCTGTAAAGAACAGCAACACTACCGCGTTCCTAACCTCTTTAGCTGTGAATGGAGGTCTTCTGTTTGTAGAAGTTGGCGCATTTATCATCCTCAAACGAAGACTATGGAGGATATATAGCCCACGGACAGTACTGCCACCCCCTGAGTACGTTTTCCATTTGTTCCATGGGATTTACACTGATATTCCACAAGTAAACGTGCCAAAGAGCTTCCACCTGGTTTTTGGAAATGGGTACCTGCTATTATCACTACACCCGCAGAAGATATAGTGCGTTTTTTTGTCCCCAATTATTTTCTTAGTCTAACTCGTCCGATTACTACTGTCATCTTCATCTTCAGCTAGCCAAAAATGGCCTTGACGCGTCAGTATCTTCCCTTTTCCTCACACTTTTTGAGTCTTGTTCCTGACACCGATCGCGACATGCAACTGAATTCAACAGATACATGCTCCTACGTTTCGTTAGACTTCTCATGATTGTGTTTCTACTATTCACATGGTCTACATTTATTATTATCATCCCTGCAAATAGCGCATATATCGAAAGCAATCTTCATGGGCTGGACCGAATATCATGGTCAAAGTGCGTTCGAACCTCCTGGTACGCCTCTGCATTACTGACAATATTACCAGTATCACCGATTCGAAATATCAAATACGATTTTGTGCCCATGTGGTCGTCGTTTATATCCTGACTGGTAAAAGCTTTGCATTACGCGCAGGTCGTCCCACTTATAATTTTAATATCAGCTTTCGTTATATACATGATCTACAAAGAAATGCTTCATTTCTCACACATGCGGCATCAATTCCTAATCAGCAAATCCCACTCACGACTCGCTCAAGCCCGAACAGTCCTGATTACTTCGGTTCCAGATGAATTGGACAACGAACACGATCTCCGACTAATGTCGAGCTTCGTACCCGGAGGAGTGGATAAAGTGTGGATGTACCGTGATACAGGCCCGTTGAATGATCTTTTCGAAAAAAGAGAAGATGCTTGCACCAAGCTTGAAGCCGCAGAATCCTCCCTTCTCAAAAGCGCCACCCTTGCCTGGCGCAGGAAAGAGAAGGAATACCGGAAGACTATGCCACGAAAACTGAAAGACGAAGAGGTCTCCAGAGAAGATTCAGACCTGAAACTACCAAAGCCTGAAGCGAGCCGGGAATTACTAAACGAATTAGTTCCTGCAACTGAGCGACCTCATCATAGAACTGGGTTTTTAGGTCTGTTTGGTCCTAAAGTTGACACAATTAACTGGTGCAAAGTATGTTTCAT
This sequence comes from Agrocybe praecox, assembly GCA_964017145.1. NCBI lineage: Eukaryota > Fungi > Basidiomycota > Agaricomycetes > Agaricales > Agrocybaceae > Agrocybe > Agrocybe praecox. Next base: position 2,074,467 of record OZ024842.1, on the reverse strand, counting down.
TTTTTAAACTCACAATGGACCATAATCGACTTTTCTTTTTCCATAGGCTAGAATTTCTCGACTGAACCAGGAAATACAAGAAAACCGCAAGAATATCGTCAAAGGAAAATTCCTAGGAAGTGCATTCATTAGGTGCAACTTACAAATGGGTGCACATGTCCTTGCTCAATGCTTGAGTTATCATGAGGTATTTCCACTTACTTTTTTATCTTTTGAATAATGGTATCTTATCCCTATATTTATACGTCTAATAGCCTTTGAAGATGTATAGCAAGACCATGGAAGCTCATCCTAAGGACATTGTTTGGCGTAATCTGGATGACGGTGCACTTGAGATGAAATCGCGATACGTCACATCATGGATTGCAACAGCAGGACTTATTTTCGTCTGGGCATTTCCAGTCGGATTCATTGGGACACTCAGCAACCTTTCTGACCTCTGTGACGACGTTCAGTGAGTGAAATTCTCAACATCGCTCTTTTCTGATCAGCAGCTAATGAGTACAGTACAGTTGGTTGAGATGGGTCTGTCGTGGTATGTCCTCAGCGAAATTTTAAAAATTGTTCCAAGATCTTTACAGACCATATCTGTCGTAAATAGCACCACCCATTGCAAGAGGATTCATTGAGGGTGTCGTGCCTCCTTTGCTTTTGGCTATTATGTTTGCTTTATTACCGTTTATGTTATATGGTATGTTCCTTGATCTGTTGTGCCCTCTACTATTGACGTTGAATGCAATGATATAGCACTGGCCTGGTACGAATGTATTCCACGGTACTCTTTGATGTCCATTTCGGTCTACAAACGCTTCTATATGTTCCTGTTAATGTACGCCATCATGATTTCCTGCCCTCAAGTATATTCGATAACTCACATCTGCCAAAAAGACACGGTTTCTTAATTGTGACATTGACGTCAGGCATAACAACTGGTACATCATCTGCTTTGAAGCCCGTGGAATACTGATTTATGTATAAAAAAACAGCCATTGAGGATGTAGGCTTCTTCCTCTTTTATTATATTCGCTTCTTTAACTTGGAGGTAGATCATCAAAAACCCCACGCAAACAGTGCAACAACTTTCTAGTCAATTGCCTGGAGCATCTGTCTTTTTCCTAACATATCTGGGTATGAATGCATTTAGAAATGATACTGTAAAGGAAGACGTACTTATCACTTATTTTTGTAGTGACTCAAGGTTTGGCTGGTGCCGGCAGTGCTCTTGTTCAGTTAGCACCCTTAGTGTTACATTACTTGCGCAAATGGTTCTTGGGGCGTACACCTCGCCAGGCTTATGCAGTAAGTTTTTGACTCGTGGATTGATGGTATGAGATAACCACGACCACGAATTGTTTAGGTCACTTTCAAAATGCCTGCGGTAGGTCGAAAATATTTTTCTCTGTCTTTTTGTAACTCACAACAATTAGGCCGATTTTGGAGTAGTACTACCCCGACTTTCCCTCCTCGCTACTATTACCTTTGCATACAGTGTCTTATCCCCACTTATTAATCTACTTGCTCTGATCAGTACGTTTACTATACCGATTCTTCTATTGCGGATGAAGTGTGCTCACACAAGAGATAGCCTATGCGATGTTTTATATAGCTTGGAAATTCCGTGAGTTATTCTCTTCAACCAAAGGTAGTAATCATACTCAATGCCTCCAGTCCTGACACAGGTATTTGATCAACCTGATGAAAAGGAGACTGGCGGCCTGTATTTCCCTATGGCTATCAACAACTTGTGTAAGTTTGCTTTGTGCAAACGTTATAAAATCAAAACTGATTCAATGTGGGGCTGTACTAGTTGTGGGCTTGTACATTCAACAAATATGTCTAGCCTGTTTGTTTTTCCTAAAGACGGGAAAGATAGCAGTGATACAGGCTGTTTTCATGCTGGTACTGTTGGCGATAACCGCGTGCGCGCACTCTTTTATCCAAAATAGTTTCAAACGTGAGTGCAAGCAGCTTCGTAATGACTTTCGGCAATAATGAAGAGACAGCCCTGGAACAATATCTTCCGATGTCACTCGCGACGAAGATGGTTTCAAACGAAGAGGACAGTGGAGGGGAAATACATTTGTTCAACCGCAGCCGTCAGTATGCACTCCACTTAGCTCAAAATATTGAATTAATGTACAGCCTACAGGTATCCAAAGCGTTCGTCGACGCATCAAGGCAACAACTAAAGACATAACAGCCAAAGTAAAGAATGATCTCATGGGTTCCCGTTCCCGAACAAGCAACGGAGGTTTCGAGAAACAACATGATATGGAAATGTCTTCTTTGACCGAAAAAATAAGCCATGAACAGTTTGCGTCCGCGTCGACGGCTGTGTCGAGCAACAACAGCGAATCGAATGACTGTTCAAATGACTTGTCGCGGCAGAAATCTGTGGATAGTGCCAATTCAAAGACATCGTCGAAAAAGAAGAGGAAAGTTCCCGTGGTCGACCCAGCGGCCCCCGCAGTCCGAAATCCTGACTCTGACTCTGAGGACGACGAGAATGACCACGCATTTGATCATCCATCCACATATGTCGACCAGGCATGGATCTGGATACCGAAGGACCACCTGGGGCTAAGCGATATCTTGACGAGGGACCTCAAAGAGGTTGGAGTTGACGCCAGTGATGTCGGGGCAAATATGGACGAAAAAGGAGTGGTCGAAGTAACCAGAAACCCGCCAGATGAAGATTGGAGTGGGGGGCATGATCTATAGCTTATATCCGTTTAGATACGTAATGTGTATGTCGGTTGTTCCGGACGTCTTTATTGTTGTGATTTTTCTTGGGCTTCCTGCAGTTGCTCTATTGGAATTCTGACCAATCGTTGTCCCTCGGTTTGACTTTCATTGGACTGCTGGCTTTCCGCTTCATTATCTATGTTATCGCGAGCCGCAACTAGGTACAACAATGGCATGAGAGGATGCTTAATAAATGTAGATGAAGATGAAGGCTCACGAAATTGGCTCAATATCTGAAACATCTTTGGCCACTGTGCTAGGACTTGTCCATGAACTGGAAGATGTTATTTCATTGAAGAGCCACAAGACCATCGTTCGCTCAAAGACACACCTTCCCCAGCATTTGCCATGACTTCGCAGTCCTCGCTCAGTGCTTCGATCCGTTCATAGTATATCGCGCTCGCCCTTTCCAACGCAGCTACTGCATCGTACTCTTTCTTCTTTTCAATGAGTCTGGCCGTTGTAGCAGTAGAGGGTGTTGCATTTGAATTCGATGAAGCATAAGACGCGCGATTCGGTAATACAGAGTGACGCATATTGAAGTAGCAGTCTTATCGATATTACAGTGTTTAGAGTTGACGAGCCTTGGGGTTGGGCGACGCGTTGCTTGTGCCTATTATAATTTAAAGGCGCAACTATTTCGGGCCGAGCTCCTACATACTCGGATTAAGCGAAATGCCAATTAAATGACTTGGACCCAAGTACTCTTGCTACGTCCTTCTGTAGCAAAACCCTTCTCAAGTTTTGATATCCAACACACTACTCATTCCTTTATTCTTAAGCGCCCGCTCATTTCTTATGACCACGATGGGCGCCTCAGTTGCTTTGTCAGTTCGTCGACGTCGTGTATTGCTCGGTACCCTCCTCGTTGGGGTCCTCCTTTTCTTCTTCGTTCCATGGGAAATCCCAATGTCTCTTAAAGAGGCTTCTTTTTCAAGCTTATCGCGCGCAAGCATAGCGAAACTCACGAAATCGAAAAAGGACGAAGTTAAGGAAATCTACGGTCTTCTCCATCTCGCCACAGGCGACAACGAACAAGAGCATGTCCTAAGCAATGCTGTCGACCTCGACCCGACTATGCCAATAAGTCTAGATTTTTATGCTGCTGGTGACAAAGACTTGGACTGGGATCAAGAACGCGATCGCATTGATTCAGAATATCCGGTCATAGTATTCAGTAAGGTATGTGGTATCACGTCGTTTTAAAAATTGATATTCAATATTAATGACTATGAACAAGACTTACTGCCCGTGAGTTTTGTTGTATATCTCTTCTGTGTTGATAACTCACTGGTCATGCAGATATTCAAAGCGCGCCAAGAGCTTACTCGCTACTTATGACCTCAAACCTGCGCCAAAGATCGTCGAGGTGGATATGAGAGGTACGTATTTGTTGTTGGCCCCTGTTATATTTTGCTGACATCTTCATAGACGATGGGAACGTGTTGAAACACCTCCTAACGCGCTTGACCGACCATTCCACTTTCCCTAATATCCTTCTTCACGGAAAATCGATTGGTGGTTCGGACGCCCTGCATGACCTCCACGAAAATAAGGCTTTACGAAAGCTCCTGGAAGCCGCTGGTGCTTTCCCTGGAAGCTCAGCAGGCAAATGAAGATCTATACCTGCTGTATATATGTTTCAAGGATTTTGGAAAGATACCTACACCAAAGAATACTATTATACGTGTATCATTAACGCGAATTGTGTTACACTGTTAGGATTGATAAGCATATTCGGAGAAAATATAGAAACCCGTTTAATTAAACTCCAGACATATCACTCCGCTACGCTCGGCAATGCATTCGGAGACATCTCTTCAGGAACGCCCAGGGATGGCGTTAAGGGCAGCGGCTCTGTTGATGTCTCTTCCCATTCCACTATGCTGACCCGCTTCAAATGGGTTTTGCTGCTGGCTGTCCTCATAGTGGCGGGTATGACTGCAGCACAGTACGGTCTCTCGCTTCTTTTCGAATCTCACAGGACCACCGCACCAAAGCGTAATCATGCGCAACACTCGGCCTTGGAAAATGCGGCATCTTGCCCCAAATTGCCACCTCTCCAGGATCGAGTGAAAACGGTTACTGTTGCGACCAGCCACAGATCGTGGGATCCTTCTAGGTATCTAAAAGGCGGCCCTACCAAGAGCTTTAGAGGTACGATTCTCTTCTCTTACCCTATCTTCGACTTCGACTCAAATATAACTGCCAGATAACCTTTTGCCAGAGAAATTCTACATCACAACATGGTCAAACGCCGGATTCAGTATGCAGCTCCTTTCTAGCCAACGTCATGAGCGTTTAAGTTAACGGTTGTTTTTATAAAGCTAATCAGTTTATGAGTTATGTGAGTTTCTCCGATCGTTTTATTTTCGCACCCCGTTCTCATGGAACACAGGTCAACATGGTGTACATGGGCCTAATATCGGATCGCATTCCAATTATTCCACCTTTTGGTCCAGATCATCATATCCGTGAGCGCTTTCCAATGTTGAATGTACTATAAGGGGCTCATTGGATTAGCGATGGATGGTGGGCTGGTCCCATTTGGGGACATTTTCAATCTTACACGAGCAAGAGACGCCATAAACGCACCGATTCTCGAGTGGCGCGACCTAAAGAATTTACCATCGCTGAAATCTGGTCAACACGTTGACGGCCAAGAACGAGAACATATAGGGTGTTGGTCAACGAGACCGGGAAACATCCCTAACCCATTACGGGTCAGCTCGGTGGTCGATCATTTAAAACTCGACATATCGTATACTCGAGCGCCCACAGAGGCTCGGGTTAATCCAAGCGATGGCAATGATGATCACCTGGTCTTCTCCAAGTTGGTCCGGTATATTTATCCCAAACGTCCCCTTCCTCCTCCGAATGGGCGCTACACATTAATGGAGAAGTCTCCGATGGGAAAGGAACTCCTTCCTGACACCCATATGACTTGCTTTGATTTTCTCTACTATGCAACGTCAAGCCCGGAGACGTTCGAGTGGAAATTTTCATGGGCGCCTGCTTGGACGATGGTTGGAAGGCATATGCATTTTACGGACAGAATGGTTGAACTTGCCTCGGGATACCTCGCTAGGGCTTTCGGCGCATTTCCAGACCGTCTCCCTCCCGTGAGTTCTAATATTCCATTCATAAATTCATATTTTGATTTTGTCCTAGTTTATTGCTGTTCATATGCGCCGCGGTGACTTTGCTTACCAATGTTGGGACACACCCGGGAACTGCTTAATCCCCTTATCAAAGTTTGAGAGACGGGTAAACGAAATGAAACTTGAACTTTGGGAAAAACACGATATTGTCGTGAAAGAGGTCGTTCTTATGTCAGGTTAGCACGGTGGACAAATTTTGTTGTATGCCACTCTAACGCAAGCTCGTGTAGATGAGAAAGACCCCGAGTTTTGGGAGGAGGTTCATTATCTGGGTTGGGTCCGGCTTGATCACGAAGAGGAGAAAACAGGCGAAAAATACGGACCCTGGTATCCTCCGCTGGTGGATATCGTCGCTCAGAGTATGGCCTCAGGATTCATCGGCACGCATGACTCCACATTCAGTCTAGTTAGTGCGAGGCGAGTGGAAGATTGGAATAACAAGCCAGTCGCGTTCATTGCGAAGAACGATAGAGACGTTTATTATTATTGACCGGTTTTAAAGGACGATTTTCCCTAACAGGGGGCATTATAGTTATTATATATATACAGCAACGAAGGGTAACTGGGCGGGGATACGGTATTGTAGGATCTTAATGTATGTACGCATTATTTAGCGTATTGTTGTAGACTTTTGTTGACGATCCTTCCATCGTGAAGATTTATGATTTATTGGGTTTATTGGGTTTATAATTATAAAATTCTTGTTTTACTTGTTAAAAAATGACATAATAATAAGATTGTAAAGGCTGTCAAATCTTCCTATAGCATGATGTCTATGTATCAAATAATGCCAGGTACGAGCTTATATGGCACATCTTCAGCCCAACGATCCCACTCCTTCCCAAAAGTCTTCTTCAGCACAACGTCTTCTTTGGACATACGAAACAGAAGTGCGGCGATTATGGTTGAAACTAAGATGATATATGATAAGGCAACTAGTTTGCCCACTGTAGTCTCTAAGACACCAGATTGCATTACCCATGAGCCCTATGACAATTAAAGCATTATTGAGTCGAACCGTTCATTTTAGATGAGGACGTGAAGACATACCGGACTCACATGCCAACACATAATACCGGCCTGCGTCAACAGGACGCCCGTATATGCTGGGTGCCTCACTACACTATACGGACCATGCTTGACGAGCTGATGATCTCTGCGTATGCTCATTTCAAAGGTGAACATCTTGCCAAGTGCCTGAAAGCATGACCAACGGATGTACGATCCAATGCAGGCCAGGGAGACGCCAAAAAGAAATAACGTAGTCGGTCGGATATCTTCTGCAGATCCATCGAAGACCAGCCATTTCAGAATTTGTTCGCTGAACGCCGACTGCGGGCGTTGAGATGCCAATATTACGATGATCTCTGCCGACGACGCGAGCCAAAAAATTATCTGTGGTATATAAATCCAATCAGCATCAAGCAGGAGAATTTATTATTATTAAGAATTATACACACCCGAACCGCAAGATTCCCCAGTCGCTGTCTGACCACTACTTCTAGTCTCGTGGAGGTGGCTATCTCGTCAGGGCTGGGAGGAGGATTTGGCGGAGTCGTAGTCTTCTGGAAACCCAGCATGGAGACGAGTACGAAGGGCAGCCTCACTAGAGCTAGATTCATCGCACAATGCTGTGTGTGTGTATGTGCAAGTGCGGACTGAATCTCTGTTCATCGGATGCTATAGGTATTTAAGTGTGAAGGATCATAGGAGTACTATCCTTTCCATTCGATCGTGACTCCCTTTCGCCGTTTCTCGACCGCCTTCTGGAGGTGGACAATGAGCGCCCGCCTGTATGGATTTGCATAAGCAAGATGGCCTCTGTCAAGAAAGTCCTGGAAACTTGACAAAGGTTAGTGGGCATCCAAGATAACAGGGAAGTATGCAGCAAAGGCACTTCTTTGATTTGCCATATATTTTCTGGAGTAAATGTCCTTGTGGCCATATTTTTCAGATTCAAACGTATCACAGAGGAGATTGGACGAGACAGACAATTTTCTGACTTCTCCGTGGATGTCCGTGCTGAGAATCCAATATGAGAGGGAAGAACACATCCTAAGGGTAGCCAAAGAATCAAAGTGAGGACCAGTAGTCGTACTTCCCGCATATCCGCTCTCCAAAAACTCCATCATCATGATACTTGCCCTTTCCGCAGGATCTTACGGGTGTCACCAGACACCCTTTCGGTACACCTCACCTGAGGTCCTGAAGAGACTTTTCCTTGAGAGCTACAAAGTCTAATTACCTTGAAGATTGAAGATTTAAGTTTATAACCTGTGTGAAAACATTGAGAGTAATCGTAGGAAACGGCGAATTTCGTGAGAAACAACAAACCTTGACCTTGCATTATTGTCATGCCGCAGGCGAGAAACAGCATGAATAGACGTAGGTCATCAACACCCTTCTTCTTGCATGGATTTGATTTTGACGGACTGAATCAACAAAACTAGTCAGTAGCTCGGAGAAAGATCAAGGATCCAAGAGCGATTCTAGCTTGGAACGTGCCACCAGATAGTGGGAACCATTTGCATAAGATAACAGGCATTGACATCGCAAAAGTAATCGCCTTGCACGATAAGAAACCTGGGTAAAGAGTTATCAAAATATACGAAAAGTTCCAAAAGATCTCAAGAAAGAAAATGGAATAGTTTCGGCTCTGCAGCGACCAAGCAGTATTTGGAATAGGTGAACATTCGCGCAGGCTAAGCCCACTGTAACATCGGGCGCTTCTTGGCGAGATGCGTTCATCTAGCTTCTAGTGGTCCTCCAAATTATCTGTGATCGAGCTACAGCTCGAGCTTTCGAAGGGGATTGGACGGAACACCAGAAGGCCACGAAACAGCATTCTAGCAGCACGTAATTTAGTGAGCGGTCGATAAGTTCCGCTTCGTTCTAGTGCATTAAGGATTTGTTTTGATGGTGCGTCGCAGTCACGAGTTCCGTTCCAGAGGCGTAGTTCATCAGCGTCAGGATCAACAGAAGAGGTTTTGTTGATGATATTGCAAGAAACGCAAACGTCTATAATGAGGCGAGTACATATCGAGGAGTATTACTAGTATTATTAAACGGATTCTATAAAAGCATTAGTATAATGAGTTTGTAGGCATTTGGACAATACACATACGCGTCAGAACGTTGTTGAGCTTGGTGACGCGGGATTGGACGCTGAGGTCAATGGTCTTGTCACCGAAGTCGACAATGATACCTCCAAGGACAGCAGGGTTGACCTATTTTGCATTGAGTATTGTGATTCGAAGTTTGAGACATTCGTTCCTAGTGTGAGCGTACCTTGTTGGCAATTTTAACGACCTTAGCGGCCTGAGCAGCTTGAGACTGCTTCAGAGTAGTTTCCAGACGGGTCAAGATGTCCTTGGGCAAGGCGGAAGCCGATGTGACGGTAACAGTCAATTCACCCCTGTACTCCGAGACCAGCTCATTGAATCCCTCGATAACGTTCTCCGTCTCTTGCAATCTTCCGTTCTCAGAAAGAACGTTCAACAAATTCTTGGTGACGTCGGAGAAGGTATCTTTCTTCGCGCCTGAACCCTCGAGTTTGGTGATGATCTGTTGGAGACCTTTGGAGCGCTCCTGGAGAGACAGAGTAGGGTTGTTCAACAAGGTGGCGACCTCTTGATCCTTTTGAATAGCGGTGGACAAGTTACCGAGTTCAGAGTGGACTTTGGTGAGGGTTTGTGGTGACTTTGCAAGGGCGGCACCAAAGGCAGCCTTTGAGTATTTGGAGGCAATGGTGGACGCCGCTCGACGACCCAGGCCGACGGTAGACACGGAGCGTGCAGCAGAGGCGAATAACATTGTTAAAGAGAGCGGACGATACGACGACGACGACAAGGACACGCAAAAAGTCGGGACGTGGCGGACTTTTCCGGTACAAATGTCGTGGGAAACTCTACAATGTATGATATGATACTGATACTTACTATTAATAATTGATTTTGGGGTGAACACCGTTTAAATATACGCGTATCCGGGAGACACGCCGCAGCACATTTGGTAATTTGGCTTGGATAAAAATGAAGTGAGGAGTGAGGACAAGGGCAGGATGGCCGTCGGCCAGGATTGATGGAGCAATCTTGCTGGCTATATGTACTCCATATTTTCTGTCTATCACCACGCCGAATGCACGTTCCAAAACTTTCTTTCTTGCGCCCAATTTGATAAGTTACGAGACGAGACCGGAGACAAAAGAAGAACAATAGTCCTTGTCTTCGGCAAGTCCCCGCGCCATACAGTGAGTACAATGCATATTGGCCTATGTCTTGCTCATTGTATCTTATAAGGGAGAGCAACTGTGTTAATCGCGTATTCCTTCCACGCCCTTCATGGTTTCTTTCCTCGCCTGGCCGCGAGTCCTTGCTTTTCCTTTCCTTCTCTTTCTCTCAACATTATCTTTTGCTGCTGCTCAGGTGGATTCCATATGTCTGTTCTTCGTCTTCATCTTCATAGACCTTTCTCTAATGCCCTTGTCTTTTCAGTTACGTCCTCTGTCACCTACTGCAACCCACCAGAAACACTCCTTATCCAACGACTCGACCTCGCTTTCTTCCCTGGCAACACTTCTGTAGTATTCAATGTGTCTGCTGATAGTGTGGTGCGTTTTCTCTTACTCCTCATTGTGGTGCTTCCATACTGATGTCAGTGAAGCAATCCAATGTCAATGTTTCCGCCAATGTCTTCCTCAATGTCTATGGCATGAACCCAGTCAATTTCACCTTGGACCTCTGTGGTATTCTACATGGCGCATTGTGCCCATTACCCATGTACAACTTCACAGGCGCCGATACTTTGATTCTTCCCTCGCAGTTGGGCGTTCTGCAACAAATTCCTGGCATCGCTTACAAAATACCCGACTTAGAAGGTTTCGCGCAGTTAACGTTGACCGACATCAAAACTGGTAAAGTTCAGGCTTGTGTACAAGCTACTCTATCAAACGGTCGATCTGCCCACCAAAGGGCGGTTGAATGGACAACCGGTGGTGTCTCGCTCGCTGCTTTGGTTATTGCATTTATTTATTCCATCATCTCACCCGAGTCACTGGTCCCTTTCCGTTTCTTGGAACTACTCTATCTTTTCCAGTCCATATCAAGCAGCGCGTTCCTAAACCTCAACTATTCTTCCGTTTATCGCGCATATGCCATGAATTTTGCATGGGCGATGGGTTTGATTTCGTCTTCTTCGGGGTCGGGGCTACAGAACTCCATCGATCACATGCGTCATCTAACTGGCGGAAAGCTCGCGGATGCCACAGGTGATTCAGCCGTTGGATTGGTCAACCGTAAACTAAGCCCATACAATGCTCCATCATCCAATATGTTGGCTCAAACGTTTGCTTCTTTCCTCTCCAAGAGACACATATTCGCTCGGGATAGCGGAGATGTCCAGACCGTCACCGCTGCATCTGGCAACGTTCTGGACGCCGGAATACCCATTTACGTGAATACTGTCCATATCGCCACCGCCAACGCGTTTATGACTGTCTTCTTGATTGTCCTTAGCATACTTGCTATTACTATGGCTATATCTGCTATTGGCTATGGTATACTGTTCCTGCTGAACCACAGGAATTCCAAGGAACACAAGCTGCCCCTGAGATTTGACTACAACTCTTTTGTCTTCTCATGGTTCCTCCGCGTGGTAAGTTCGATGAATTTCTGCTCGCATCTCTATCTGACGCGTTGATATTTTTAGGGGCTTGTTGGAGCCTTCCCACTCCTTATTTTTATCTTCTACCAATGGACGCTGAAAGATTCTTGGTTATCCATTCTTCTTTCTGTTCTAAGTCTCATTGCCATAGCAGCTCTCCTCATATATCCCTCTTTTCTCACTCTGCGTCGTGCCCGTCAAGAATCTGTATATGCGTTGTATGATCTCAAAGCGCAAACCATCAACCGCCAAGGACCCTTGTTCGCACAATACCGACCTCCTCGATATTACTTTTTCCTGCCATTGTTGGTCGCTTTCGTTCTCCGCGCCATTTTCATCTCCTTCGCTAAACCATCAGGCGGAGCTCAGATTGGGTTGTTAATAGTACTCGAAGTGGGCCTAGTTGCCTCGCACTTCGTGCTCAAACCAGCGAAGACTAGAGGAAGCGATGTATTCTCAACCTATCTGGCGATCGTCCGCCTAGTCTGCACAGCGTTGATGATTGCGTTTATAGAAAGTATAGCGGTCAAAGCCATTCCTCGTGTGGTCATTGGTATCATCATTGCCCTTGTTTGGTCAGTGGCTGTCGTCATTACGATCGCCAACTTTGCATGGAATGCCATCGCCGAGTTAATACCCATCATCAGGCGTTCGAACACCTCATCGACTGACTCGCCAACTCGCTCGGATGGCTCCATGCTAGAGAAACCAATACGTGGAAACCAAAATGGGAGTACGAGCAGCAACCTAACTGGTGCGAGAGCCCAAGGTGGTAATTCCGCCACTAGTCTGCCTTACGGGACAGACGGTAGCATCTACGAAGCCGAACGCGGACGACCTGTCAATCCAACGCCAGAGAACAACATTCCTTTCGATCCTTACCTCGCCACCCCTTTCCCGATATCACCCACGACAACAGTGACAACAATGGAGCCACCTAGTCTCTATTCCAGAGATTCTGGTACCATCACTGTCGGCAGTTTGTTGCCGCGCAGATGGAGTTTCTCACTGAGCCAACCAAATTCGCCTGCGGGCTCAAATTTCAGCCATCAGCAGCATCAGACGAGCTCTGTGTCTCCTTCTCCGAACCCTCCTTCAACCCCGTCCGCTTCAGATGGTAGTCACAGTAGCGCCGCCGCCGTGTCGAGAACGAACTCAATGAGAGCGTCGTATTCACATCAACCGCGACATGCAGACATCGAAGAGGAAGAGGAAGGAGGCATGTCCCCACCAACTGAAGTGAAACCAACGTTGGCGGCATCATAGGCACCATTTTTAATTTATTATCTGGCGATGTTGCATCGAGAAACTATCTGGCGTAGGCGCTTCGCCATCAATCCGATGAGCTGAGGAGAAGTCCCTCTTCATATCGGGCTCGCAAAAATAGCGTAGTATCCCGTCATAAACCCTCTTTCTACTATCATACTCACCATCAACAACATATCATCGGTTGACAAACCAACGCCAGGTTACAACAACATCAGCATTCTACATCACTTTCAAAGAAGACATCTCGTCTCAGGCCCATTTTTGTATCAAACCTCATACCATCGGCGGACTCCTCATTTTCCAGAAAATAAATAATAACTTCCGGTGGTTCCGCACCTGACCGACCGACCATCTTTTAATCTTCATCTCATTCTCATACAAGGACGGACGTCTTCAATCATCATCATCATCATCATCATCATCGTTGGCATCTCCATCTTGCATCTCATATTCACGCTCCACATTTTGATTACTTTTTCTTACCATAATTTAAATAATGGATCAGCGATACTCTGTCCTACGAGTACAGGAAGAGCTGGTATGTCCTGTGTCCCTGCACTTGATGCAGATGTGGGCGTATTTACAGGTTGACGCCGAGTCTGGCCATCGACCTCATTCCATCGTCGCAGATATGTCTTTCGCCGAATTGACTCCATTGCATCATTCATATATTCATAGAGCACGTAGTTTTCGTACATTTATTGAATGTACTTATTAGATGATCTAATATTTGCCTAATCAAAACCCTATAAGTTTACTTTCAAGGGAGTTTAATTTATTGTCATTAACATGAGATTAAGAATCATGCGCGTCACCTACTTGATTTGTAAGATCAGGGATGTCCAACCAAAAATGTTGGAGGCAAAGATGCATATATGGTCACAGCATGGGCAAGGGCATGCGTTGAATATGTATGTTAGAATCACAAGCCCAAGGAACGTGCGAGCAGGCTGATGTCCGTGTTTCGTGATTCTCACAGAATCCGCCTAGGTTCGAAGAAGTTGAGACCGGCACGAGAAGTTGCAGGGAAGTCGACGAGAGAGGGAGGTCAATGAAGTAATCAAATTTCTCTGCGTCCCTTTCCTGCACCTGCAGGCGTCTTTCGTTTCTTGAAAAGACTCCCTGCAGGTGGCGCCACAGGAATTTCCTCAGCTTTGATGCCGGGTTTCTTCTCTTCTTCGTCTAATTGTTCTTGGATAGTATCCTTTGTACTATCTGTCCCTTCCGATCCAAATATAGTCGGCCTTTCTTCTTTCTTGAAATCAGGCAAAGGTTCACTCCACTGTGGTTTTACCCATTTGGACGGCCCAGGCTCAGTTGACGAACCTTCCTGTTTGATTCCAGCGTTGTCTGTTGCAGGAGCGTTTTCTTCTGGCGATGTTTGACTATCTTGTCCAGCCTTCTTCCACTGCGTTGGTTTCCACTTGAGAGGTTCGGGTTTAATCGCAGATGAAGAAGACGTTGATACCGGTTCTATCTTCGGTTTGATATCCTCCTTCTTCTTGATTTGTATGGGTAGTAGTCCGGGATCGTATATCTCGCCAAGCCCTGTAGCTACTGTTTTCTTTCGAAGCTTGAAAGCACGAGTATCTTCCTCGTCGGGAGGCGCTTCTCGTTTTTGGCCCGTTTCTGCTCCATTGGTTTTCGTGGAGTCCGGATCCTCTGTCTTGACCTCCGAACCAACAGGAGGCTGTAATGATACCACTTCCCATTCGCCGGCAATGCCTTGAGACCTCTTTAGTTCGAGTTCAGCAGCTATTCTCTCAGCATCTGGATCAGTATATCCGAGTGACTGAGCAGTGCTATAGTTTGCGAACGGGTTTGAAGGCTTGAGCGCCGGTTTCTTGGATGCAGTTGAGGTTGAAGCAACGGGGGCATGGCTTTTGGCTAGTCCAGCGCCTACATCTTCAGCAAATGCGGCGGCAGCTGCCTGTAGTGAGGATATCCAGTCAGTCTGTAAGTGAGATATGATTTTAAACCAACGCGACTAACCTGTTCTACTCGTTTCATCTCCCGCTTTTCCTCCTCCAGATCTTTCTTGTGCTTTTCTCCGGCTTTGTATATCCCTCTAATGAAGCGCTCGACACTTCCCTTGTGGCGGAGGCCGTTTTCATGATGCTGTCTAGAAGGAGCATCGTCGGCAATGTATATGTCGCAGTACTTGCAAAAGTATTTCTTTTTGGATACCCAGTATTCGCTCATGGTTGAGTATTAAGTACGACGGCTGGGCATCCGAATTACTTAGGTGAATAATAACGCTTACTAATTTTGTGCCTGAGAATAGAATGATAAGATTAGATCCGGCTCACATGGTTTGTCGATCATAAGCAACCTTATATCAGATGCTTGCCGCGTCCGTGTGGCTCTCTTGCTCAGGACTGACGCAGCCCTCAGGCTTGGAAAGGAGAATGAAGAGACAACATGGGAAGTCTCTGCCCATCTTACTTGTTCCCATCATCATCTTACCTGTCCTTTTCCTCTTAGATCTGGTCAGAGGTCTGTTTCCCGTTCCGTCTTTCCCGTCATACATCTTGTATTTATATTTCTCGTTTCAGCAATAAATTGCACAGGTTGCAATCGGTTTTTGTCATCTTTTGTCAACTACCTCTATGAACTGAACTGCTCTCCTGGTCCTTTTCCTTTTCCCTCCCCTCTGTCATGGCCAGTACCAACCCTTCTTCGGATACCGTGTCCCAAGAGAAATCTTTTTCCAGCCCGGACACTACCACTGATATCTCTAAGAATGAGATACTAGAAACCGTCGAATCTGTGCCGGGCACCGTTTCTGCCCCCCCTGCCGAGTATCGTTTGTACAGAGGTCGTTTTACTGGAATAATTGCTCTCGTGAGTCCCCATATCCTCGAGTCTCTCCACCACAAGCTCAATATTTCCCCAGGTGTTTCTCAACCTAATAGCGGCGATGTCGTGGCCATGGTTTGGACCCATTTCGAACGATAGTGCGTCATCTTCTTCGGCTTGATTTTTACCAAATCTAAAGTCTCCCCGCCAATGACATAGCGGCCGCTGATTTCCATATATCCCTCGACGAGGTCAACTGGCTGGGGAACATTGTTGCCTTAATTTACCTTCCAACTTCCCTGTTAATCCCCCCCATTGTCTCCCGGTATGGCATTCGTCGATGTGTATGTTTTCCTTTCCTTTTGGTCATATCAGGAATTTACAAAAGTCCGTATTTTCTCACCACATAGTGTGAACTCGGTGCAATTGCTCTTGTTTTGTCAGCGTGGATTCGATACTCTGGGACGGCCCGCTCCTTATCACCGAGAGGCGCGTACGCTCTCCTCTTTGTGGGCCAGGTAATTGCCTGTTTACATAAACCTGTTCAATATGCATATGATAATGATAATTTTGGACAGCTATTTGCTTCTGTAGCTCAGCCGATTTATCAGGTCCTTGGTCCCAAATACTCAGAAACATGGTTCAATCTCAACGGAAGGACTACTGCCACGATGATTGTGGCAATATGTGAGGCGTCTCACATTTCTCCTTCGGATATTCGCTTAGAAGTTTATTTTTAGCGAATCCTGTGGGAGGTGCTATAGGACAGTTGATCAGTCCCTTAGTGGGCAGTCCAAGGCAATCCGTGCGGGTTTCTCCCCCCTAAAACCTACACCCAGCACTAAGCTTCTGAGACAGGTGCTTGTGTTAGGAGTTTTATCGACAGCTGTGGTACCTTTTATCTTCCTCATTAAAAAGGCGCCGCCTACACCACCCAGTACGTATCCACATGCAGAGTTACAAGCGTGTGTATTGTTTTGCCGATTTCTGATCTTACTTGAAAATAGCGTATGCTGCTTCTCAGAAGCCTATATCGTTACTCTCTCTATGCCGAGCAATGCTAGGCATGGACGTTGAACCGGCCGCCTACATGACTGGGCGTGAACGAATCGATTATGCCATCGTGACTTGTATATTCGGAGTTTTGGTTGCTTCGTACGTCTTCTACGGATTAACGCCCAGTGGACCTTGCTAATTCATCCTTTTTCAGTTCCAACGGATTTGCCATCCTTTCTGCACAGATTCTGGTAACGTTCGGCCCTGATTATGTTCTTTACGTGTCGTTTCACACCGCGTTTTAGCAACCTGCAGGATACTCGTCAGACCAAAGCGGTTTCCTTGGGGCTTGCATGCTTCTAACTGGAATGGTTGCCGCCATTATCTCTGCTCCGTTATTTGATCGTGTTTTTACCCACCACCTTGCATTAACGAGCAAATGTCTTGTCCCGTTCGTCGCCTTGGGGTGGTTTTCTCTTATCTGGGCAGGTACGCTTTGTGTTCTTTTGCAGGTTCCTTATCTTTAATTCAAGTAATCATCTCGCATCTTGTCAGTGAGGCCCGATAACATAGCCGCCCTGTTCGTAATAATGACCGTGATTGGCGTATGCTCAATACCGATGCTTGCTGTTGGTATGGAACTCGCTTGCGAGCTCACCAGGGTTGCAGATGGAAGTTCGGCCATCGTCTGGTTTACGTGGGTCTCCCCTCAAATTTCGCTTTTTATTGACAGCATTAATTCGGGCTTCTCACATCTGTACAGCGGAAATTTATTCACTGTTGCCTTCATATTGAGTGCGCGTTCCTCCCGTTTCATCATCTCCTGCGGTCGGGAAACTGACAATTTGTATCCACATAGTCGCTGGTGCGCTGCGCGCAAGCCCCGAAGCTTCTCCTCCTCTGAACATGAAGCGGTATCTCATATTTCAAGGCATCGTTATCATGGTCGTCTGCTCGTTGATCTTCTTCCTTCGGGGAGTGCAAAAACGGAAACAAGTGGATGAGCAAAAGAACGAGGAATCACGGACGGTACGAATAGATGACCCTCAGTTCACGTAGCGGGGTTCGGACCTTTTTATAACCTAAAATCTATTGGTGCTTGTAACATAGTTGTATTGCTTGTAATTGTAAAATTTTGTGATTTGTATTTTATCTCTTTGAAACGAACGCCCTGACAAAATATGTCAATCAAGTTGATAATGTTCAAGTTGGTAATTTATTCCATGTGTATCAAATATCAAGATATTCCGATTCACTCAGGGTGGACTGATAGTTCGGTGGTTTCAGTGGCGGAGGACTTGCACAATGCGTGAAAGAAAGCACATGACATATCCAAAAGCCTACGCGACGCGACTTCACAAAAGAGAAGCGCGTTTGGGCGAGGCCCGCCAAAACCTGAGCGCTTGGGAGGCCCAAGACAGATGATCCGAATGCTCTGTGGCTATACCAAACACTGGAAAAAAAGGCGCCGCTGAGGGATTTCTTAGCGAGCAAGGAGGAGAAAGAAGAGCAAAGCACGAGGAGAGTCCATGCATTTATTTACAGGACAGGATACATCAATAAGCCGTCAAATTTGACAGCATGTAAAGGTTCGGGAGCGAGGAAAAGCCAGTCGGACCCGATTCATCTTATCTTATCGCGGAATTGGTTGGTTCGGGTAAAGTCAGTAATTACACAAAACCATTATACGATGAGGATGAGTATAAGCATCAAGCGACCGATGAAGTTTGAACTGTACGCTGTCCCTTGGTAAGGGTAGATTACTTATCATCATCTAGCTGGAAGGATATAAATACTGGGGCAATGAATAGATTTAACCGTGGCAATGAAAAGGACGAAATGTGGCGTTTATTCCAATGATTACATCGGCAATAATTGGCACTATAAATTAGAAAACTTGAATTTCTTCAATAACGAATCCCACTGCTTTACCATCATAACTTGGTTTATACCATACCTACTATACCCCAAGAAATGCGCTTTTTGATTCTTGGTGCTACCGGCCCATCCGGCATAGCGCTTGTTCAGAAAACGTTGGAGACATACCCGGATTGCACCATTGTCATATACGCCCGTTCCCCAGATAAGGTGCCAGAGGAGTTAAGGAACAATGCTTCTATTTCCATTATCAAAGGCACTCTCGAGGAATTGGACATCGCAGAAACCGCAGTGCAAGGTGTCGACGTCATCCTCTCCGCGCTGGGCCCTTTGACAAGCCATCCATCCAATACACCTATTGCTACTTTCTACGGGCACCTCATCGACTTCATGCACAAATACCAAGTCAAGCGCTTCATCCTCCTCAGCACTGCCTCCGGTGTTGATCCCAACGATAAATTCAGTTGGAAATTTGCTGCCATGATTAGAGGTGTGCGCACGTTTGCTCCCTCTGCGTATGCAGAGATAGTTGCCATTGGGGAGGTTGTTAGGTCGAAAGGAGCGGATTTAGATTGGACTATGGTCCGTGTGCCGTTCCTGACCAACGCGAACACGGAAGATGTTTCGGCTGGATATGTAGGGGATGGGAAAGTGGGCACTATACTTTCAAGGAAGGCATTTGCCGCGTTTGCGGTGGGTGAAGTAGAGAAGAGGGAGTGGGTACAGAAGGCTCCTATGATTTCAAATGCTTGAATAAATAAGTCCGATTTCTTACCATATAAACACATATTTTATGCTCAAAATTTATTATTCTCTACTTTAGTGCCGAGTCACTTGTATCGTTCCTCGTCAACTTGAACTACGATGTCATATTACACTCCCCTACTGGGTTGAATTACAGTGCTTTTACGTCGATAACCTGACACCTCTTTTCTGCACGACTCGTCACGAAGATCAACATTTCGGAGAAGGCTCTGATCGGGATGATACTCGGGGCGCTCAGTAGCCCATGGTTTGTTTAGCATTAACATGATCCACAGAGCAAGAATGAGATTCACGTCGGGAACACCATCCCTCCGCGCGTTACACACGTCTCCTATGCGGCCCAGAAGCAGCTTCGAAAGACCACTAACCAAAAGGAAAACACTTTAGGAGTATCGATCCTTTCCAATTCTTGCACAATGCTTCAGGGCGGTATCGAGGATTATCCATACAGATAACTTGCGGAACAGCACAGGATTTCACGATGCTAAATGACTAGCAGAGTCAGGCAATAATCCGCACTCAGTACGTTACGTTCTTTCACTAAGAACGAACGATGATTCACAATCGAGGATTATTTCATTATGTAGTCTAATCAGCTCTCTCATGAAACCATACGTGTAAAACGTATGCCCATACGAGCAATTCAGTGTTCTATCGCTGTAGACCTGGAGGCGGCTTCCATGATTAATTCTCTGTGGCCTATCCGTCAGTTTGAATTGACCTTCTGGTGGATAAATATCGTGCGGCGTTCGCGATGATATTTAGATGGATGAAATAAAATCCCTTTTCCTTATCGTCCGACTCGACTTCGAAAGTAAAGGGGATTGGGGACAGTCGACTTAGGTCGATCGGTCGGTCGGTCGGTCGGGGCATAATGCCTCCTATACACTTACCGACGAGCACCTGGGTGGCATTCTAGTTATTTTGATTTACCCTCGAGATCCTTATCCTTTGGACAGGTTCCGAATACTCGTGGCTGCTCCTGCAGCTGTCTTGTGTGTGGTCTTTTAAATTTTGTTCCGTTTAAATATGGATGAGGCGGGAGCGGAGTTATTGTAAGAATTGTAGACAATTTTGCAGGACGGTTCGAAGAAATGTTAAGCCCAAATGCCGATCATTGGATGTTGTGCCTCTGGTTGACCTTGACATATGGCCGACGGATAAGGATAAGAAGTATGTAATACAAGGGAGGATGTGTTTTTGCAAAGGAGGCAAGGGCCATACTGTTTGAGCGAAGCATGTGATCTAAGAAAATGGTCGATGAGACAATTGGAACAAAGGCTCGGCTAGCCTTTCATATTCCCTTGATTTCCTGACCACCACGTTCCTTACCTGTCTTTCCTTATTATCTGCTTCATCTCTTCCGTATCCCTTGTTTTATGTCCCTTCCCTGCCCCCACTAAGTTTCCAGGCAGGCCTCTCAAATCATCATGTCGTTACCACCACACGTCGCACAAATATTTTCCGTATTGCAGCCACGAAAACCGAAGCAGCGTGCCACCGTCATTGCCCTTCTTATTCTTCTTTGTCTCAGCAGCTACATCTTCATCGGTCAGAGCACCACCCTATCTCCTGCACTCGCCATCCGACGCTCCGACTCGGCTGCAGCAGACCAACTAGCTCTCGCTGTAGAGACAATACGGAATTCGCGCTTGTCAAATGGCTCGAACAAACACAGTATGCGGAAAGGGCACCATCACTTCAAAACGACGCTCAAGCTTGACACTGCTGAAGAACTTGCGGCTGTCACAAGTTTCCTGGCTAGTCTACCGCAGAATGTCATCCCGCATACCGTCGACCCGTCATTGCCTATAGACCCTCAACTAGTGTTAGACTTTGATATTAGAGGGCCCCGTGCACAAGAAGAAGTAAAAGCTATTGTGGAAGAAGTTTGGTTAAGGAACCCTGTATTCCTTTACTCAAAGGTAAGCTCAATGAAAAAAAGGCTTTATCCTGGCCTTTCATAACTCATTCTTTATATATATATTAGATTTATTCCCCTGCCTCGCGGGAGCTCAAGAGCATAATTGCCGGTCTTAACCTCAAGCCTGCACCCACAATCATGGAAGTAGACGTTCGTGAAGATGCCGATATATTATTACCGATGCTCAAGCGTCTTACTTCTGCATCGGAGTTACCTGTTCTGCTTGTTGGTGGAAAGGTTCTCGATTCGTCGGTGGACAACATCCGCGCTTTAGAAAAGAGCGGTGAGCTACAGAAGTTGGTGACGGTAGCCGGGGCTCAGGTCAACGGTGCAAAGAAGAAAAAGCACAGAAAGTAGATCCTGCGTGGTTCTTTTTCTTTCTTTCTTCTTCCGGATTATATACCTCACGACGATACGACGCTCCATGATATACACGCCAACTCTTTTGTTATCCGGTCATTACATTGCTTTTGAAACCGCGCACTACTATTCACACTGCATATTCGCCCCAGGATGGGAAACAACTACGGACGGGAATATCGGAAGACTAACATCGAACACGATCGTGTTTGCTTTAATTTATTTTTCGGCACAGCTTCAAGCCGCTTCCTGCGGAAGGGACCTTCGCCATTAATCAAAACTTTTTCTTTCTTATCTGTTACGCGAGGACGGCAACAATCTTCCATCATTCCTCCAGGGCAACCAAAAGCCGGATTTCATATTTCCCATTTGCTTTCCTTTGTACCGCGACGGGTCACGACATGTTCGTGCATTGAATTCTGTTGGCATGGACCTTTACTCTCCTTTACTTTATCCGGTGTGGATAAGTAGACGGACATGTCTTTTATTCTATTCTTTTGGGTTTAAAGCTGTCCCTTATATCTTTATAGACTTTGCGGAATACTTATTGAATTAAAAACTCAATTCGAATATCGCTCCTCCGTCTGCCATGCTTTATTATGTTCTTTACCTGCCATTCCATCGAATTACACCCCGCATTGGCACCCTTGATTAATTTAATCTCATACATAGTTTGCACATAGAACAAAGCATTCGTCTCGTCAAGCTGAGCTCCTGGTGAAGTGATCTCAAAAACGCCTTCAGCTTTGAGACGGTCTATGTAGACTCGTCATCGGGGATAGTCACGGGAATATGCTCAACAAACTTCAGACATCAGTATGTTTTTCTTTGTTGATGGGAAGATGGGAACGTCCAAGTAGCTTCCAAGCAATCTTCGCGCCACATTACATACTATGGGCTCCCTAAAACACCCTCTCCCGAGTTTATATAATATCTAGAACAACGCCGCATAGTGTATTATTCTAATGGGTGTCAAAATGACAACTGGAAGACATAATCCGGCCAGTGCATACAAATCCTATTTGAAGTCGGCCTGTACCTCGCGCAAATGCGTCATACATGATATCATGAGAGAAATTTTGATTGAGAAAAATATTATACATGTGCATGGGTTAAGTATCATATTCCCCCTGGCTCGGAGGCTCTCTTTGGCGTTAGAGAAACTTTACCTCACGCCCGGTTATCCTGTCTACTATACACCAGGCCGTTTCTCTGCATTAGAGTATTTGTAGGATATTTATGTGCACATTTAACCACGTTTATCGCGGGAAGAGGATCTATGACTCCTTCAAACCGACTCGGGACGCCGATAGCTTTCGCGGGTGTGTACAGTTGTACTCTATAAGTATTAATGCGAATCAAAAAATTCTCAAGCCATACTTCAAGGTTCAGTCAGCGCCTTGTCGAGCCTACCCCCGTCTGTTGGTCTTCAATCAACTTTGCAAAATGATGCGCGCCAATCCGGCTGCAATTTGAGTTCAGCTGACTTCTGTTTGTGAAGACTAGTAGCAAAAAGTTTAAAACAACTTGCCAAGAGCAGTCATGGTCTAAATAGTTTAGGATGGCGTGCTTGCTCACAAGCGTGCCGGAGCGGCATACGAGGCTGAACCGAATAGCGTATGCCGTGATTTTTTTTTGAGTTCAACTAGCCAATGATTTTCGGCGAATGCTGGCGGAATAGAAGGTTGTGTAAACGGTACATATAAACTAATTTTAGATGATGTATCCTGATCAGGAAATATCAAAACCGATCGCGGAAGCGAAAGGAGGTTCGCTGAGTTGAAATTTGTGCTATAAATTGCCAAAATGAGATCGAGATTAGAAACTACACTAAGAGTTGCAGCTTTGGTATGCGAAGATCACAACCGACAGACCGAGTGTATTGCCAATCGTTTGTGGGACTCTCACCGCTGACGCAGGGTTTCGACTCTTGGCTGAAGATCGGTGCAGGGAAGCTGTGACAAGGCTGACATCGGTGAAACACATGGCCCCATCCACATGCACCTGGGATTTGAGCTTGACCCTCTCTGCCCTCAATTGTTTCTGGGGACATGACAGTCTGGGAGGTCCACGCGGAGACTTCAGTGGTTAACGTTTGTGCCTTTTGATTGGAGTAAGATGTGGGCGAGGGCGATTTGATGCTATGTTGACGGCCTTATAAACTCTAGTACACCCTGAGGAAAGGTTAAATTTGCCTCAGATATCGATAGGTATACAGTTTAATCTTTATACAAAATCCAGACATTCAAAGCTTTGAATTGAATAGGCGTTTGACAAGGTCAATGCTTTAAAATGCGAGATACGGAGACACTGCTATTGTCACACTGCTATTGTCAAAACACTGCTGGACATGTGCCAGGCCAATTCGAGGTTAAAGGGAAATCTCATTGTGTCGCCGGTCGGCTGAGCTCATGGCATATTGTCGATGTATTTAGGGGCTCAACTGACCATTAACCGAGATAATGTGTTACGCCTCAATGAACTTAGTAAGGCTGTATGGCTCTTCTACAGAGCACATGGCACAAGGAGATATGCGTTAGCCTATTTACTCGCCTTCAAGCTCGCAATAAGCTCTAACAGCGATACTACAGGATTTTTGGAATAATTAGATAAAAGAGACCCGTACATTGCAAAAGGTTGTTCAACGGTTAACTAGAGTACACATTGACCGTCGGTATGAATGATTAGTTCTAGTCTTTCATTCGAGCAGCGGCGTCTTACAAACCTCGTGAGATGTGTAGACTTTATGCTGTAACAGGCTCGCTTGTATCTATCATCAAAACGTGTCGCGGTCTTTCCCAGTCCTAGAGACCCTACTATAAGCTCCCCCTAACACTTGACAAAAGTGTGGAGTAAACGCTTACAAGCCTTCACTGAGGTTAGTATCCTGAGTTTTTTTTCTATCTGTAGCTTGACTAGACTTTACTGGACACAAACTTGTGGAAGTGACAAAAATACGGTTAATAGAACTTTGAAATGGTTGATTGGTATATCTTCCGAGCCCTTTTTGATGTGATACCACCCGGTATCTGTATCTCGTATCTATCCGTAAGGCTTTGGAACTCCTTGGAATCAATCTCTACAAGTTTAGAGACATCCTTACTGGAGACTACTAGAGAGAGAAAACGGGCAAACCATGTCACAAGATGCTCATATACCAGGATCCTCGATCCTCACAATTCTGACTCGGAAATCATTTGTCCCGGTTCCTAAATAGATCGTCTAGCTTATCCACTGACTTGGAATCTGTTGGAACGCATCTGATACACACAAAGACTGATAAGACTGACTTTCATCTCAGTGCTCCTGAAATAGCTATCTCATAAAGATTTAACTCTTGTGTTAAAACGAAAATGTGAAGTGTATATATAAGGTAGTAGAAATTTAGAGTAGTTGTGAATGCACGAGGAATCAGGAAATCGCAAATCATTAATCACTATTGATCCCGAGATCTGCGAATATGCAGGGAGACCATAAGGAGCCAATAAGTCACCGCTTTTGGTATGTTATGAAATTAACCACCGTCGCATATCGGGCCGAACGAAAATAATGCCCGCGGCCGTGTACCTGTTGAAGAGAGTATACTTGCCCGACATTGTCACTGTAAGTTGTCCAATTTCCGAGAAGATCAAAAACATGTACTCAATAGTCCCAGAGGACACAAACAAGTAGTACCATTTCGGAGCTATACCCAACCTATACCCCTATTTAATCTTCCTCCAATCACAGCTGTTGCGAGTGGCGGTCAACCGCAAACTTGATTTCAGGATAGCAAAGATCTGAATGAGCCTGCTGAGCAGATATGACAGTGCTTAATATTTAATGGTCATCCCGGGCTACCATCGCCAGGTTCATGTAAATAACAAATGTCCAGAAGTCAAAATAGCAGTGGGACTCTCCAATTGCCTCGTCGAAGATGAATCATGATGGCATCCACTATTAGTTTACTTGACTTAAGCATATCATTAGACATCACCAATGATCAATTGGGGCCACACTTATTCGCTACGGTCCCAGATTCTCGGTGACCGCGTATGTAAAATCATGATTTCAGTATCAAATCTTAATAAATTAGGTGGTCTTGGTATCGAGATGTCCCCGTCTCATATACATATACAGTCAAGTGTTATATTGCATCTTCTTCGCCAAAACCTACTGTGATCACTGGCTTCAGTGACTAACGTCCAAGAGGCCTGACGTCCGGAATCTTCTTTGTAAATTCTCAAGTTAAAGGTCTTCATTTTCGTGACTGCGGTTTTTGAAGTCCTCGATTTCACCATAGAAGCGCGCGTATCGGATGCTAAATTCCCATTGGCGTTGAACGTTGAGCGTCCAAATGCATGAAACCGAATCCAGGAACGCATCATCGGCCATTCTCAGTCCCTGACGTGGACATTCCAAGTGTTTTTAAACACTTAAGCTTTAATAATGTTGGACACATTTTTAGATGAACATTATATCCAGATATGTCGTAAACCTGCCCCATCAGTATACATTCTCCTGAGTCCTGTGAAATCCACGGCGCGGACAGGTTCTCTTATTTAAAAACCAAGCGTAGCAACTTTATGTCATATTAGGCCGCTTCCTTCCATCCTCCCCTTTCCCCTGCACATACGATGCAACGTGCCACAATTACTGGGCTCCGCATCCGGTCTCCTGCTGACGCTCGTGCCATATTCCATTCTGTATACCTCAACATATTCCCCATGGTCACTCGGCGGTTGGATACTGAAGAAAGAGGCCTGATTACTTCAGGATCAGTCTACGTATGGGAGGAAAGAGGACCACACGCCGAATTGACCGGGGTGAGCAAGCTTGTCGCTAGACTCTTGTCTCCGGGTTACTGAAAGAACTGCTCGTAGGTTGGCATAGAAAGATGGACAGATGGTGAGTCTGCACTATGGGCGGCTGAGGGTCTTGATACTTAGTCTCGTTCTGACATCAACAGGTATTCGATGGGGTCCATCAAGAGTGCGAGAGGTAAGAGAATTTCATGTATCTTTTCATCATGATCAGCGCGTCTTATACATCACTTGGGTTAGGGGTTCCTTTTCTATCACGAAAAAACATCCTCTCAGCAACTATACACAGACAGCCTGTAAGAGTTGCCAAGTGATCAAGGATGGAGCTGCTGCTCACGCTTACCTGATAGGTCATCGTCTTATGACCCATCCCGCACAGTATTGATAAAACAGACATACACGGTATACGTCGATACCCCTCGAGGTCGAAGGAAATGGCATTTGAGTAAGTAATCTCAGCTCGGATTCATTTACTTGTGTGGGCTGATATCTTCGATCATGTGCACAGTTGCTTATTTCACTGAGGACACAGTGGCTCGACTAAGATCCATTGACGACATTCCACAGTTAGCGACACTAGCCGTCCCTCATGGAAAGTATCAAAGCGCACGCTCTGCGAAGGGACGACCCGACCATATTTTCCTCCCTGAATCGGAAAACTCGAGCGAGAATTCCGCACTTTCACGCCTAGAGTATGTCCCATATACCCCAAGAGACATATCTCCGCCTGCTATCTCCCCGAGCAGCAGCGAACAGGCAGAACCAACGTTCAGCCGCAGATCGGTTACAGCAGACGACAATGGACGAGACCTCCTAGTGCCACTTTCTTACTTGCAAGATAACCCACCTCCCCGGAGACATCCCACGGACGAAAAGATCCTTATGTTACTGAATTCCCGAGGATTTGGCGAGAAATTGGTGGGACCGAACATCTCATGTCTCCAATTCAACTGCTAGCATCCCAGTGCTGTTTATGTATACCTGTCTCACCTCATGAACTTCTTTTGGACACCAGTAGGCGCGGATTTGACGTCTGTATCAACCTGTATCATAATATTCTACCAAGCATTTGAAGAGAGCTATACGTAACTAATTTACTAGAATGTATTGTGTATCAAACGACCTCCTTGTCACCTCGCCGCAAATTACTGTTCCATGATGCATCACCAAAATTGATGGCTTGCCTTTTAACCGTCGTTTAACCCATCGGCTAGAGACATATTTGGATCATACATAGAATTAACGACAATCACACTGACTGAATCACACAGACTTATGCCATTGTGGGTTAGGATAGTCGTGAGAGAGATGTAATGTTGTGCTACTGTTGAGCTATCCCAGAGTCGGAATGGCGCCTCTTATGCACACATAGATAAGTTGGGACAATGCCTAGTTTTTTGTCTAACCATTTTCAGGATGAACATTAGGAAAAGACCAACATCGGTCCTGTAAAGAATGACCGAAGTTTCAATCAATCCTGTAAATACAGATATCATATCCGTAACGAACGCCCATGGAGCATGTGTTACCAAACGCCAACAATCGGATAAAAGGATAAAAATGTACCTCCTTAATGAAAGAAGGAGACTCAACACTTTGACGTGGGAGCTTAAGAGTGATGATCCATGTGAGCGTTGACTTTTTACAGATAATTGTGCCGGCGGTATGTACGGTAAATGCCACTCTGTTTGATATCGATGACGCAGTTTCCATACATCTGGCCCCGAGCGTCAGTGGAAAGAACTCTAAAAAACAGCTGGATGGGAACTTTGAGCACTGTCAAGAACAAACCCGCCAATCAACAGCGCCTCCTAGCCGACATGGAGGGAGCCAATATACTTAGACGATGTCTCGAGGACTCTCAAAGGTCTACGAAGTCTACAGTCACAATTTGTGGACAAGGGGTTATCATGATGACAGAAGACGGTGGGTATATCGCTCATACATAATCCACCAATTCATTGAATTATACGTACGTCAAATTGAAACTCTCGAAGTACATATTTCGAATTTATCCATGGCCAATTTCTGGTGAAATGCATTCTGCAATTTACGTTGATGATTACAAGACCAGATAAAGAAGTCGCATGGAGGACATTTCGAATTCATTAACTAGAATTACGTCTTGCTCTTGATACTGCGCGACAGAGCGATATAGTAATAAAATACGACGTTCGTGCAAGGATTAGGCGCTCAAAAATTCGCAAGTGTAAAGGCTGCGGCGCTTGTCATCTTCATCTTCATCTTCATCTTCGATCAATCTTTTTTCGTTGGTAAAGCAGTGGCCAATAGAGTGCTCGGTAAGGGTTGATCTCCAACGCTATAGAGGAGAGAAATAGATGCAGCGATAAGGAGGAGGATGACGATGACTGTGCCAGACAACAAAACAAAAGGACTAAGGACCAAACTTTTAATATTGCATTCCCAAAAAAGCTAGGAACACCTACCCGCTGATATCTTTTCGCTCACAGCTTTCACCCGCCCAATAGGTAGTCTTGAGTTTGGTACCCTCTCCAGTTGTTGTAGTACCGCAGGTACAAACAAAACATGACCTTCCTGCCTTAGAAGCCTTAACGCATTTGCCTCGACCTGAACAAGTCGAGGTTCCATTGTTGCATGAATCCAAGCTTGTGAAGCAGGTCGAAACTGATCCTATGGGTTGATGGGGAGGGGGAAGGTCTGGTGGTAAAGGTGCCTGAGTTTGTTGCGCTGTTGCTCTTTCCGTCAATGAGGAAGCTGGATACGTGAGAATCGCAAGGTGGAAATGGTCGTCTTGGACCAAACGTTCTAATATGGAGCGGAGCTTGTCTACGACAATATCGTACTCGTCTGTATCGCTTTCAGCAGTTGATTGCAATGCTGATAAGTCAATTCCTGCAAACAAAGGCTGTTGTGCAGATTTCAAAAATGAATCGAGGGAAGAGACGTCCTTCAATGTGCTGAATTCGAAAGAAGAGTAGATAGCCGAGAAATCTTGGCTGGCACGATGCAAATAGGTAGATATTACGAATGCAAGTGAGAAAGCTTCTGTCGAGGGTGATGTCTCCACAGTAAACGCATAGTGTAGTGTAGGAGGTAAAATGGCTACCAGAATAGTTGAGTAAGTGATACTAAGGGAATTAGTGGAACACAAGTACCCGGTGCGTCATTTTCATCTATTGTCACTACAACCACACTTTTTGGACCTTGTCCAACAAAAACCTCTTCATTGTGAGTGAGTTCAGAGGCACCCCAGATAGATTCGAAAGCCTCGAGCCCTATGTGGCGGGAAAGCGCAGCACTTGCATGTTCAGGAGATAGAGTCGACTCAAGAAGAAATGAGGGTGTGGGTGAGAGATATACTTCTATGGCCTCTGCCACGGACGCAGAAAGAAATAGGAGGGCAGCAGCAGATAAACGCATGTTGTGGCCGAGTTCAACACAGACGACAGACATCACGACCAATTTACCCGAAGTTGCTTGTCGTTGTTTGCTCAATCACCCGCCTTAATTAGTACGGGTGCGTTTGACTCTGACTCCCTCCACTCAAGGACCACCTTTCATGTTGAAAATAGTAAAGAGGTTTCAACAAGTTTTATATCCTATCTTCTGGTAATGCCACTTCTGATTTCTTTATTTTATTCCCGCCTTACTTCCATCCAGTCCTTCTACACTAGACCTTCATCAGAGATTAGCCCCTAAATCAGCAGACCCTTCTCTGGAACTTGAACACAGAAAACAACGACGACTACCAGACCTTCCTTTAGAGCTCTGGCTTGAGATATTTCAATTTGCCACATATTCTCACAGCAATGCCACTATCATTCCACTGGATCCATTTATCCCCAGGCATCCTACTACGAACGCTATGGGTGCAAACACTCCTGCTTTGACAATGAGAACGAAGCTGGCCCTCGTCCTCGTCTCCAAGGCGTGGAGATACGTTGCAATACGAATGCTATACGAACATGTTATTATTCGAAGCCCGGCGCGTGCTTTCGCCATTCTCAAAACTTTGGAAGATAGTCAAATGTCGGATGGCACTTCATTACAGGCTGCCCAATATGGCCAATGGACACGGCATGTGGAAGTTTATACCTTCACTCGTGGAGCCAAGGACATATCATATCTTGACACGATTTTCAAGATTTTGAAGTATTGCCCAAATCTTCAAATCTTGAGCGGCCATTGGACACACAAGCTACCAACTGAATTCTTTGATGCCGTAGCCCGACGTTTAGGTCCTACACTGTCAAGTCTATATTGGAATGAGTTGGACGCCAGTTTTCAGTACAAGAATAAAACACCAGCGAACCCTCGATTCCTAGGTTCTTTCCAGTCCCTTCGTGTTCTGGACCTGCGTCATATTGTAGGGAGTGAACCTTCAACCTGGGTGGAAGAATCTCATCCAACATTGCCCAGATTAACACATCTTATTTTATCGACGCGTGAAGAAAGCTTAGCGATCGCAACTTTTCTGCGACTACCTTCGCTGCGAAACTTGATCATGAAGCCCTCGGTTCTGGGAGCCAGACTAGATAATTTCGTCAAGGCATTTCTCCAAACACACGGCGCGTCTCTAACGTTTGTGGATCTGAGAAAACCCTCAAAAGATGGCCTCTCGGATTCGCAACTATCTCGTCTAGGTTTTAGTCCATTTCGCTATGTGCCACCCGACTTGTTTTTGGACCCGCAAAACTGCCCAAATTTGGAGGCATTTACTTTCCCGGCCCAGTCACCTGAAATTACAATCTCATCACCTTCCCTTCGTCGTATTGGTCTACGCGGCGCTCATATGGATACCCTATATCCGGATAAGCCTTCAAGCCTTCGAGAGCATTTAATGTCCATTGACGTCAAGAAATTCCCGAAGCTTGAGTCGATTATAATGACCAATTTTCTGGTCGAAGCACATACGGATTCTCTAATTAAAGACATCTTCATCTGGTGGGTTGAGCGATTTACAGAAATGGGCGTTGATTTTCTAGACGGGGAAGGAGTGCTATGGGTCTATACTGATCCACAAAAAGAAAAGATTGAAGATTGAAGGTCGTCGTTTGCCTATACTTCGTAAACAGAAGTAAACTTATACGGCGAGACTACCACCGTTTCGCATTACAGGATATTATAGGTTTTATCATTGGAGATGTAGGTAGGCAGATTTTGTGTGTCATTGACGGAGCTTCTAGCACTTAGATACACTTACACCATACCATTAAATCCAAATATATTTTTATAGCTCTAAATTCCATAACAAGCGTCAAACCTAACTCGAAATTAAGAATGAAGAAGACCATGTTGAGAGAACCCGCTTCAGGAGATACGTTATAATTTATCCAAGGCTCGCATTGCCAGTTCGAAGCCAACGAACGTTGCACCATTGGCAAACGGTGAACTAAAAAGTACCCAGATTAGTTGATCGTAATATAATATCGGACAGGGTCTGCGTACCGTATTAACGTTGGGACTATTCCACGAGTGAAGGCACCAGCACCCTCGGTTTTCCACACAGTACGAACACAGTCCAGAGTGGATTTGTATTTCTGTCCAGTTGAAGGCGTGAATCCGTCAGTCTGCATCCTCGATTTGACCATGTCAATTGGGTATATAATTGCCCAGAGCTAATAATCTATTCAGTTTCTTATTCCAAAAGAGGCTAGAAAATGAAATACTTACAGCATAACCAGCTGCAGCACCATAACCGACAGCGTTGATAATTGGTATCTGATCACGACGGATTCCCTTCTTGGCCATTTCCCGTTGGACCAGTTTCTCGTAGGTCAGGAAATATACTCCGTAACCGGAGGCTTCACGTAGAAGGGTGACTGCCTGACCTTTGTAAATGCCAGCAATTCCACGTTGGGCATAAATCTTCTTGATGGCATCCCAGGGTCCTCGATACAGGGGGTTGGTGTTGGATTGCGTTTGTAAACCTAAGGTTGTGCTCAAGTCATTGAGGTGGTCGCGTGTTATGCTGCGGTGTTAACTCACGAATACGAATGTGTTCCACGGGTCCAGATACGACTCCATTTGCGAGTCCGGCAAACACGCCAGCAGAAAACAACTGGCCTCCTGTCAACGTTTTCCCTTCCTCTCCTCCTTGACCAAGGGAAATATTTTGGGCAGCGAATAACCGTTTTGCATATTCTAATGCTCCGAATTGGATCGAAACACAAACACCAATTCCGAGCAACGGAGTCAAGGTACCCTGCAGACACTTGTAAGCCACCGGTTTGCACAATAGAAATTCATGAACCTTGTAAAATGCCAGAGGTCCCTCATTTTTCAAAATGCCGCCTGCACAATGGACCATTCCATTATAAGTACCCTTGGGAGCAGTTTGCATGCGCTTGATTTACAAAAATTCATCGAAAGGGGTTAGGAAAGTGTGGTAAGGATTGTACGACTAGAACATACCACTTTGACAATGTCGAATGGTTGGCCCACGAGCACCTAAAATGCGACCATATGGATTCCAGAACTGTCCTCTAGAAGGATAGTATAATGATTTTTTTTACCTGGGCAATGCCACCAGCTGTACCAGCAGTTAAATCTTTGACGGTCTTCGACATGGTCAATACAGAGAGCTGGTTGAAAGCAGGTGCTTAGAGCTCTGCCATCTCTGAAAAATATACACGGAGCATACTTGTACAGGTACACGCGACAAATGTGTACAAATCCAGTTGATAAGATTACAAAATCAAAATTGGGCGGATCTTTTTTTACAATTCTTACTTCCTAAACCGGGTTGCCAGGTAAACCCAGTTCAAATTTTGTTTGAGTTATCCTCATTCATGTATACAGACGCTACGCCGACCAGATAAGGTCTGAATACCACGATTTTTGATACCTTTCAGAACACGACCCATCGAGCAAAAGCATCTGTCTCAACTTATGGATGATATGTCTGGTGTCGTCCCCCCCGAACAAGAAGACTGGGATGAGGAGGATTACGACGAAGAGGATGACGACGCAGACATTGACGCAGAGGCTCTAGAAATAGCTCGACGACTCGGAGAGCAGCTGTGGGCCGATATAAGCAAGGTCACTGCTGAGCAGAACTCTACTGCTATAAATGCTGAAGCGTCCGCCGGTGGCAGTGGTTCAGTCCCTGTCCTTGGGAATTCCGGGATGGTCAGTAATTCCCTGAACACGCCTCGTAAAGAAGAGGCGGCTATTGGCACTATGAAAGCTATTCTAACTCTTGTGGAACACGATGCGTTGGCCAAGTCTGCACTCCTTAAAACTGCCATTCCCAATGGTCCAAATGTCTTCGACATATTGTCGCAATGCGCTGCTACTGGAACCTTATCCAAGGGAATAGCAGGCCCTCTTAGCCAGATCATCGTGGCACTTGCCCGGTCCAGCGAGTTGTTTGGTAACTTGAAACAGTCAAATGCTTCAGCCATCCAACTGGACAAAGGCAAACGCAAGCGAGAAGAGGAAGAATATGACGAGGCACAGTACCATTATTCACATCCATATAAACGACCGTATGTCCCGGATTTTGATCTTCAAAACCAGGTTGTTGAAGCCGTTCGCATTATATCGCACGCACTTGGCACATCATCTCAAGGCTTAGATCCATCTCTTGTTTCTTCCATTCGATTACAACTGCATCAAGTCTTTCTTTTTGCTGTCACATCTGCTGCTGCCGCAGGTCCCAGTATACATGCTTTACAGGAAATAGGCGGTTTGATTCAAGTCGTTGGTGTCCTCAGCGGAATTCAGATTGGACATTCGCCAGACGGTCACGGACAAAGCTTTGGACAAAGTCCTGACATAGGAACGGCTGTATATCCATGTCTCGTCGTTGGTTGCCACAAAACGTTTTCCAGGTTGTACAGCCTACGGGCCCATCAACGAAGCCATTCGACTCATAGACCCTACCGTTGTAACGTTTGCCCCGCTTCCTTTGCGCGAAACCATGACTTGAAACGTCACATCAAATTACACGACAAAAAAGCATGGAGATGTGAAGGCTGCCATAAAATATTTTCGAGGCGTGATGCAATCAAACGACATAAAACTGGTACCAAAACACGTGGTCCGAAGAGTGAAATTTGTCTTGCTGCAGAAATCATAGAAGTGCAGCTTGAAGGAGAGGAAGGAGAAGACGCGCTAAGAGAGGAGAGAAGAGCGAAATTGTGGAATGGAATTGTTGTCAGCGAATCTTCAGGCATTTCGTCTTCCGCGTCGCAGAATATGTATAGGGATATCAACACCGTAGACGAAGGAGAGATTAATCCAGCAGTTATTGCCGGAATACAGGGATCTGTGCTGGGTCTTCATTCTCTTTTGCAAAGTCTAGTTGGCAATGCGCTCGGTACTCCCATCGGACATCCAACCTCGATGCCTCTGGATCCATCAGCAGGGCAGGCTACTTTAGCGAGTGTTATTGCTCGTGCCCAGTCACAGGCCATTCCTCCCCCTACATACATAACTTCTCCATCTTCTGCGCCATCTACATCCACTCAGATGCCGGAGAGTACGAGTACCAACGAAGACTTCCCAATGGCCGACGAAAGTCCCGTCCCCCCGCCAACGGTCGGCGAAGACGCTCAACCTCATCAGCCACTTCCTTCATTATCGATGTATGGTCTCTCAGATGAACAAGCACAACTCCTTGAGATTGCAATAGCAACCGCAGCTTCCGCAGCCCAAGCCCAGGCTGAAGCTGAAGCCGCACTCGAGGAGGAAGAGGAAGAGGACTATGACCCGGACGATAATGAATACGATGACAGTGAAATAGAGCAAGATAAGGAACCAATTCCTCGATAGATATTACATTTCAATATCAGTTGTTCAAATCGTACATCGCGAAGGTTAGTTCTACACAATCTGCAAATATTGCGGCGGGATAAACAGTTTCAACGCCAGAAAATCTTTAACGTCATCCTCCACCAAAATCTGCCAGCATTTACCCGACAACAAGAAATCGAAAGTTGCAGATACATGGACATACTGAAATCGTCCACATCAATCCTGGAGAGCACACATGGAATGAATTTGCTCTTACCTGACACATACGGGCCGCTTAGATCTACTACATCTTCGGTTTTACATTCGGTTTTCTTGGTGAACTATATCGCAGCTTCACCTCTGCGTCGATTTTCCTCCATCTTTCTTGGTTCTCCAACGTTTCGCGTTTCCACGCTTCCGCAATTGCTTGCGCAGGTGATATATGTGGGTTGGGAGGGCAAATCTGCTTTCGCAAACTTTGTGGTGAGGATGAATCGGTCGTCATCTATGAGAGAATCGAGGCATACGAAACAGTTTAGAACGCGATGTTACGGGTAGATCCCAGATGAAAGTGTGCGTACAACAAAAACAAGCGCTCCGTCAAAGGTTGGGAACAACGTCTGTCCATTCTTATATCAGAATTTCGGACTTCGGCCAAGGGGCGAGGCAGAATGCAAGAACCTGTACTAAAGCTCGTTGAGCGGGCAGCAGGTATAGCGTACTGTTCACACCCGCGAAAACGTCGAACAAAGGGGATCCTAAATCAGGCAAGTTGAAAGGCCGTTACACAGACGGACGCGATTTAAACATGCCTTTCTGGGATGACGAGATATGCAAGCTGGAATGAGAAATGAGGGGTGTAGGTCTAAATGTGATGAGTAGAGGGTGTCGATGAAAACAAAGTGCAGCTTTATAGAATCTAATCAAGATATGCGGGGTGCATATACTGAGGGCCTGATGCAGATTTGATGGCTGTGGAATTTGGGCCTGACATAGAATTTGATGATAAATTGTTGAAACACCCGATTGCAGCCAACCAGCCAGAGGCTCGTGTAAAAGGCGAGGCACAGTGCATGCCCTATTCTTGAATCGTGCACATACAAGCAGGTGTCGCAAACTCGGAATAAACTACGACCAAGATGGCAAGGCACCCAGAAAAAGTTCGCATTTCGGGGAGTCCTAGCTGAGCAGTGTCCTTCTTTCGATATCACGAAGGCCGCAGTTTTTTTTGCTGATTTGCACAGTAACTTCTATTGCTGTGACCCTCGAAGTCCTTGACACCATAAGGTCCGAAAATAAACGAGGATAAAAAACAAGGAGGCCCAAATATATCGACCCTTCAGCAGGATTAAAGGCCGAGCGCCTTCCGGGTACACACTGCGTATGTATCAAAGATTTTGTCGCGCCTGAGTGACGTTTGCCGTTTCGTGTTTATTGCCGTAAAACGTTACAAGATCGATACGTTTAGACCGACTTAAAGTCCGGAGT
Organism: Agrocybe praecox; assembly: GCA_964017145.1. NCBI lineage: Eukaryota > Fungi > Basidiomycota > Agaricomycetes > Agaricales > Agrocybaceae > Agrocybe > Agrocybe praecox. Next base: position 2,037,898 of record OZ024842.1, on the reverse strand, counting down.
TGCGATGCGGAAGAAGATAGCTGATAATGAATCTTGACCATGAGATATCTGCGGAGGCAAAAGAAAGCGATAAACAACCAAGAAGCACATCATGGGCCTGGGGGGATGTAGTCGAAAATCGGCCATGCACACCACAAGCCAATACATGTGTGCCGGGTCCATCAAGATATATTCCTTATCTCAAGCCCGGCGGGTAAGGAAAGAAACCAGTTGAAGTGCATGACAGAATGGACGTAAGAAATGCCACTGAAAATTCGGGAAAATGGTCAGGTGGATTGAGAATTTTACAAGGCATGGAACGAACGGTGCTTGTCTGTCGACTTGAGGGAACCCGGGTCGCTGAGCACAGGGAGAGGAGGCAGGAGGCAAACGCGAGGCTCCTGTGAATGTTGTGCAGGTGGTAGTAGACGTCTAATCGTCGCCAAAAGAAAGGAAGTAATACGGTTGGCCTGTCGATCTCCGAGTCTTTTAAATCAATGGTCTTGTAAGATGACGCCGCCTGAAAACTTATTATTTAGAGAGGTACCGTGACAGAACGTTATCGACAGGTGCCGATGAAGACAACGATCAATTTTTACTTATCGGAAGATATCTACATACATTCAAAATGATAAGTCAGGAGGGCCATGCGTGCGTGATCCAATATAAACAGGAATAGGTTTGTTGACGAGCACCAAAAGGTCAAGCCTGCACTGTGCTTGCTACAGATGGGTCTTGAATACAATGAAAATAAACCAGAGACATTTCCAAGGTGTTTTAATACAGTTATACTTAATAGTCGTTCGGACATGAGTAGCCATGGCCCAGTCCTAGTCTGAGCTTCGTTAATGTCATAAAATACGTTTCTCTTTGCATCAAGGTCGTTAGTCCCTGGGCGCAAGTGTGACGCATAGAGGTAGGTTCTCGCCCTTCAACTCTTCGCCCTCTAATGTGGGAAGCATCACAAGGCAGGCCTCCCTTCTGAGGCGGGCAATATCTGGGGTGAGCGCCAACTCGAAATTGTTTACTATCTCAACCGTCAGGGCCAGCACTTCATATAGTGCAAATCTCCATCCGATACACGTCCTGACCCCTCCAGCAAAAGTCAGTCTAAACATGGGATTGAGCACTCTCTCATTGGTATCTAAGAAGACAACATACAAATTTCCGTATACACCGAGGGTGGGCCCTTTCTTGTCTCCTGTATCGCGAAACCATCTGTCGGGATTGTATACATGCGCATCTTCACCAAAGATTTCCGCGTTTCTGAAAAGGGGATAGGAGTTAGAGGTTAATTGAACGGTAAAGACTGTGGCAGAAACCTGTTATAGGCCGCGATGGACAATATAATCTTCATTCCTTTTGGAATCGGAAGTTTAGTTATTTCTCTGCCATCAAGGGTCTTAATAGGCTTAGAAAGGGGTAGGACATCGTCATTGGCTGCCTGTCTATAGTTTTGATAGAGCGCAGGATGAAAACGCATGGATTCCTAAGAAGGTCTGTCAGCTATCATGACAAGTAACCGAACAAAATAAGCCCTCACTTTAATTACAGCCGAGAGGTACGGCATGTTATCCAAGTCGGCCGCCGTGAAATCGACATCACCACGAGCGTGGATTGCTTGTTCTGTTGCTCTAATTTCGTCACGCAGTTTCTTTTGGACATCGGGATTTCTAGCGATCTCCAGAAGTACCCAGCATAGAGTTGTGGCACTGGTTTCATGTCCTGCTAAAAGTATGGTGCTGGATTAAGGTTAAATGCCGAAGTCTGTTTTCGCAGGTAATAATAAACTGACCGCATCTGAGCGAGCATTTCTTCTTCTGTCAGGCGGGTGCTTGACTTTTCGGACGCATTGGCTTTCACTAGCACACATGTTCAGTTTCCCAGCTCGTCATATCTAGCTGACATGGACTCACCTAGCAAAGTCAGTATGTCCTTATTGCCCTTTCCTTGAAGTAGAGCCTCAGCCTTAGATCGTACAAGCTCTCGTGTAACTGCGTTGGCTAATCTTGCTGTGTGTCGAGCATGGACAAGATTCCTTGCTTGAGAGAATTTTGACATAAGTTGAAGTGCCCATACGGGAAAGATGGTCTGCATGAATATCGCGGATTTTGGAGGAGAGCCTAGTGTATCGGACCTGATGGACAAATTTTGAGCACACAGAAACGGCTTGAAGGCGATCATCGATACATTAAGCCAAAATATGCCTTCATGAACTCATTGTCCCTATTTCTGAGCGCACCGAACTGATAATCGAAAGCGGCTAGAGAACATCTGGTCAGCATCTTTTTTACCGGGGGGCATGTGTCTAAATTTTACCTTCTCCGATGGAATCCATTGTCGCGCGTGAAAGCCAGGACGCGACGTTAAGGACGGAGGACTGGTCCGGGGAACTGGCAAGAATGTCGGTCCATTGGGCGGTTAACTGTTTGTAGTATTCATCGCCGACAACACATTGAATTAGAACTTTTCTTACCTCAGATCCCACTCGTCGAAATATAGGTACAAATGATCTGGACTCCGGAGCTGTTGAGGCAGACGTCAACTCTGGTCGTTGAACACGTTTTTAACGCAATGACTAACCTCCAAACCCGGGTAGCATGACTTTCCGTTGGCGTTTATGAATATCGGCTAATATGAAAAGCCATTGTGAATTCTAAACGTATCGTGCTGTGGCAGGAGGCGTACCGTCGGCCCATAGGAGACCTCGACCCATCAGGATGCGAGAGATTTCGGTTCTCTCAGGCCACTTGAGAAATCCATAACCTATCCACGAGGGTTAGCTCCAATACACGCCCCAACAGCCTCATTACGCTTACCAGATGTATGGAAAATGTATTGAAGCGCTTTAGGGTCAGAAATGAGTAGGCGGTCTTCCTATATTACGTGGAGGACGCCAGCGTTATTGCTTAAATCAACAAAAAGAATATGAAACAATAAGCGTACGCCGAAAGGCCCTTTGACGCGAACCACATCTCCATAGGCTTGTTGGTATTTGAAATCGGGCACACCAGCTTGGCTCTGAAATATTTCAGGGAGGTTTCCTGTGACTCGAGTCAGCCTTTGATTCAACCACAAGGCCTCCTGTGCAATTTACCAAGGACAAAGGACTCCGACTTGGGACCTGGAAGATAAGAGACGCTAATGCGTGTTGCTCTTCGAAAAATAACGTAAACAACAGCAGCGAGCGCGAAAGGTAATACTACAGATTGGATGGACTGCATGCAAGAAATGTGAGAAGAAATCGATAGGTATGTTATAAGATATCTCACCGAGAACTTTGTGTATACATTTTCGACGAGGTTTTGCATAGTCGAAACACGAATTTCCTGGGGTATCGAGACGTGCGAAGAGACAGAACAGGGCCCTTATATCCCTAAAGATTTAGCGAGGAGAGTAACGGATCAGTGTTAACTGGAGTTGCTGGTAAAAAGGAAGGAGCTATGGGTGGCGAATGGCCATCCTGAAGTCCACGCTGTGAACGCATATGATGAGAAAAGGGAAAACTGCGTAAATGATGAACCAATTCATGTGACTTGTACGAGTATGAACAGAGTGCAAGATATATTTCGATGTTAGCTGGGAACAAGCTGTGAACACGACGGCTGCCGGAAATCTGGGGTGGCCCGATCAAGGTTCAACGTTCAATTAGAGCTGTACAGACGCGCCAAATCCTTTTATCCAAATCCATTCTTCCCAGGATCCCGCCCCGTGACTCGCATAAACTATTTATCAGAATTAACAAGTCAGAATTACTTTACACAGTAAGAACCAATCTACAATTTAGCTCTTTGATACAGCTTCCCATGATTCAAGTCCAAAATAGCCTGGAAGTCTCTCCCAGTTCGTCTTCAAACCAGCCTCAGCGTCCTTCAAAACACTTTCGTAGCAAGGTTTGCACATGTAGTATTTGAACAGTCCTTTCGCATTCTCGTTGAGACCTTCCAACGCGTTGGCATGTCCGTCCAAGAAATTCGTCGCCAGGAAATGTCGATGAAGTCTTTGGAAATAATTGTAGCAGTATTCCTTTCCTTTCGGGCTGATAACATTTTGGCATCCTGCTGAACCGCTCCTTGGTCCGCATCGGGGATCACTGAGTCTTTCTTCGAGCCAATGAAAGGTGACCCCCCGCTTAGAATTAATGACAGTTTCCCGACCCTTCAGGAGAACTGTGATGTGGTCAGGGTCTAGCTCGAGCAGTTTATCTCCATCTTGCACACCGTGGATGATATCCTCAATCGAGAGTTGAGAAGCATGATAATATGCCATGGGGAGGAAAGATCTGTAGCTGTAGCCATCGCTATAACGTGAAAATACGTCCAATGCTTCGAAAGGGAATACTCGATGAAAACGCTTCTGTCTTTCGGTTTGTATTCCGCCAATTGCAGACTTAAACGGTGCAGGAAGTCCCTTTGAAGGAAAGAGCATCTCCAGCCCTGCCACAATCTTCTTGTGAATGTTGTCCAGATTCAGGCGGTCAACGATGGGGATTAAAGTCTTGGCAAGATCCCAATGGAACCAGGGCTTTCCGTTAGAAATAAAAGTAGATATAGAGCTAGAGTCACGAATAAAGGCAACTTCCAAAGTCAAGAGAGTATAACAAGACTTACACGTCGTCGTACAAGATAGCCAGGAGATATCTCATTTCAATCACAGTCGTTTGTGGAATTTCAACCAACGGTATACCATCAATACAGTCACCGTCTTCTGCTCGCAACATTCCAAGGTCGCGGAAATCTGCAAACAATCCCCCTGCAGCGGCAATCTTGTGAACATGGACGAGGAATTTGACGTCCTCAACAACAAGATAAAAGTTCCCATCTAGAAAAAAGTACTTCTTATCTGGACGAAGCAAATTTTTCTCGTTTCTTTCTTGTAGGGACATCTTGCCTGGTGCGGCATCGGTATTGAAGTAGCCTTGCCTCTGACGGTATTTCAATCGACGACTGCGCTGTACGGAGCGAGTTTTATATCTCTTATTGGGCCTTGGTTCCGCGAGCTCATCGTTGTCAGCATCGACTACTTTTCGTTTGAGTTTAGATGAGGATGCGCGAGGAACCTCACTGGTGAGGCCTGCTTTAGAGCGAGTGGCAAGAGTCATGGTGATGGTAGAAAGCAAGATTTAATGGGTGCTTTATGTGGTAAAATGCTGTATTTATTGTCCTGTGCATTTTTGAGGGTTTTGTTTTTGTTTTCAGAATCATTGTCCAAAGGCGCAAGAAAGGGGAGCGTAGTGACCGGTTTCGGACCTACTACCGAATATAGCTTTAATTGTCGGCATGCAGTCGATCAGTTCGGCATCTCTGGGGAAAGTTGGCCGACCGACACATAACTTGAAATTGTTCCCCTACAACGTTTCTCCTTATCGAATTATTTCCCATTGAAATGGCAGAAGCCATCCGACAAGAAACTTTAACAGACGCCGTCGTCATAGATAATGGTCGGAAAGTCGATAATCCCAAGGAATGCTTGTCTTGTCGAGTGATGGGTACTGGTGCGCTGGCTGCTACAGGGTCGTATGCGATTTGGCAATCTCGCGCAGCAGCTCCTGGCTCTCCAGGACAGAAAAGAATTGTTGCTGGTCTAGGAATGGGTTAGTAGAATAGTTGACAGATGCCTACAATTGTCCAATAATGACTTTCCATTAGTGCTTCTTGTCGGTAGCGTGTTCAGGTGGAGATCATGGCAATGTAAGATCTCCTTTCTCTCCCTCCTCCGTCACCTTTTGGCCAACTAATAATGATGAACTGATGAACAGAATTTGCATGGTTTATTTAATATCCTCCTTTTATTTATGTTGTTTCTTATTATGGGGATGATTTCATGAATGAGTAAAGTTTGCTTTCCTTTTCTCAGCGAACGCTGACATGCCTTTGCGAAACTTGAGAAACTAATTGGTATCACGGCAAAGCTAAACTCACCCTCTTTTTGATCATTCGTCGCGAAGAGTCCATGGAATATCCTCCTTTCAAACCTAAGGCCTTCCGCAAGGGTCATTTCATAGGCTATGCATCATTGAACGTTAGGCAGAATGTTCAATAACCGGGTGTCATGTCTTACCGGCGTTGACCACCTCCTTCCCAGCTTGGACAGCAAGTTGGCTTTTGCTGGAAATTTCCTTCGCCATATTGATAGCCTCCTTGACTACCTCGCCTTCGCCTTCACCAACGACTCTGCTCACCATACCCCAGTCCGAAGCCTCTTTCGCGCTGAACATGCGTCCGGTCAATACCAACTCCATTGTACGTGATTTTCCGATAGCGTGAACGAGCCGCTGCGAGCCTCCTCCTCCTGGAATGACGCCGAGGTTGATTTCAGGCTGACCAAATTTGGCAGTGGGTGAGGCAAGAATGATATCACACATCAAAGCAAGTTCACATCCTCCTCCAAGCTAATTAAAGTATGAGAATCATGACAGCGAGACTCCTTTGAACGTCCGTACCGCGTATCCACTGACAGCTGCAATAAGGGGCTTTCTGAGTTGGGTGATGTGCGTCCAGTCTTCCAAGAATTTGTTCTTGTACACGTCGGCATCTAAGAACGAAGTCAGTGTACAGGGGATGATGTATATGTTGAAATCACACATACATTGTTTGTCTTTCATCTCCTTGATGTCAGCGCCGGCTTTCATGCAACATAGATCATCAGATGTATTACGAGAATTGACAGGTAAGTCTTACCAGCGAAAGCCTTTTCTGAGCCGGTCAGCACCATGACACCAACGCTGTTGTCTTGATCCGCCTCCTTCAACGCTTCGTTGAGCTCCTTGAACAAAGGGCTAGATAGAGCATTCAATGATTTTGGCCTGTTAAGAGTCACCAACACAACAGAAGGTTCAGGTCGGGAGACCAGGATATATTCATATGATTTCTGGGACTCTGAGGACGACATGAGTCGAATGGAATGGCGCCGCGGTAGATGTAAATATGAGGGGCCGCTACGAGAGTATATGGAAGCAGAGAAGCGCAGCGAATTCTGGATTAAAGGCGAGCGAGGCAGTAATTGTGCCATAGTATTTTGGCTTGTCGTCACCCACGTAGAAGGTAATAAGTTCAGTGTGTTCCCGAGCAAGTGACCTCAGGAGCTTGGACATAATCAGTATGGGCAGCGGCCCGGCACTCGGCTAAGTGCTAAACCGTGAGGTCGACGCTATCTTGGCTCTATCCAAGCACATCGATGCTCAAAAATGCTCTCTCAGGACTATTTTTCTCAGTGTAAATCAACCGAACAGCGGAGGTACTAAACGTATGGAAAATTTCGATAGAAATATGGGCCTAAGAAATACAATTGTATATGGACATCCTACGGTAATGGGACGGCAGGCGTGTACAGTCGAATGACAAGATTGTCCTTGTCCCACTTCAAGAACAAATTAAAATGGTGTCACAGATAGTTCATATGGATTGATACGCACCACATTGCCCGCATAATAAGCATCAGACTCGAGCATGCTCCTGACTTCTTCGACTGATTTGTATTTGACCACCATCGTGGATCCCATAGCATCTCCTGGCTTGCCGCCGACCTCTATTGGATCGGACAACACTCCGCCGACTCCTAAAATATAAGAAATATAAGTGACTATTCCAACAACGAAGAACATGCTGATATACGGAGGATGCCTCCATTGATTAGCTTCGACATGTGCTCTAGATGACGAGGTCGAACTTCCGCGCGTCTGGTTTGAATTTCTGAGTCTTTCTGATAGGGAGCATAGACGAAGAATATCTTCAAGGTAGCGTCATCGGACATGCTGGGCGATGTAAGTTAGATTTGCAATCAGGTTGATTGTAGAGAGGATGCAAAAGGGATATAGAGCTTCTCTTCGTATCAAGTATATATACCCTCCTTGTTCGGGTTGTTGACAAATAATTCAAATAAGGTTGCCTTGTGCTACATTTATTTTAATCACTTAGCGAATGAGTAGCGATTATTAAAATGGCAGAGGGAATGCACTGAAAAACGGCGCTATTACAATTTTTTCTGCGTCCCACTGACCGGATGACAAAGTGATAGTCAGCAATGCACTTCTAATGTTATTACGACTTGCGCCGCTCCGCCACTTACCACTCCCGATGTATAGTAGATATCGTTCTCTATCATCTTCTTCACCCTACAGAAATATGTTAACGCTGCGGTGCCAAGTAAGAAGAATGTCGGAAGACTGACTCCTCTATCGATTCTGCTTGAATGAGAAAAGTGGATCCGATCATGTTTTTAGGCGCGTCCGGGTTAGTTATAGCGTCTGGGGTTGTAATGGCACCTCCAATACCTGCAAGGAGATAATGAGTGTTTTGCGTACTAGACCGGACATGCCCGTGTGATGCTGACGAATAAACCCAGTTCCATGCCTTTCCTTTGCACCAACAAGGTGTTTTTCTCGAACTGAAAGTCTGCGTTCAAGAGTTCCGGGGTCTGTTTTGTCGGGTGCATAGACAAAGAAGTTGTGTCGAACGGAGACAGAAGCAGAAGCACTAGACGACATGGCTCTAGTTAGCAAAGATAGTGGACGCTGTAGTCTGAGAAGCATACTCAACCGGAAGAAAGTTCGGGGATTCGACGGACTGCCATTATTCCGGGCCGGGTGTAGTTATCTACATCTACTTCGGGGTGCCTGTGGCTCAGCTTACCCTTTGTTTCCATAATGCAACTCGAGGCCGACGAGCGCTTTCCTGCCCAAAGTTCATTGTCTTCCCTCAAATTCCACCCGAATTTCAAGTCTTTCGATGGAAATGTCGTCCTAGCTGCGAAAGACGCGACAATGTACTTCAGAGTTCACAGTCATACACTTAGGACCACTTCGGGTTTCTTCCGCACCATGTACAGTCTCCCTCAGTATGTTGACACTCCTAAATCTGGATGATCATGCTCACTTACCGCCCTACAGGTCAACTAATTCCCTTTCAGACATAATATATCTAGACGAGGATGCAGAAATTCTCGAGCATCTTCTGTTCATGATATGTGGTCTTCCGTTCCCTGAAATAACATCACTGGACCTTTTAGATTCTCTTTTGTTTGCTGCAGAGAAATATGAAATGCCTGGACCTATGACGATCATGAGGATTCATCTCACTTATACCTCACTCGCCACTTTCGATCCAATACGTCTTTACGGCATTGCATGCCGATACGGTTGGGAGAAGGAGGCAAAAACAATGTCCACACTGACGCTCACACTGAATATTTACGAAGAGAAGCATCGCGCCGCTCTTAGGACACTATCTACGGACTCTGTATTGGGCCTTTTCATGCTTCATCGTGCGCGGCGTGAAGGGTACGTTTGCGTATATATGCGAGCAGTTTGTTGTTGATACCATATGAAAACAGGTTGCGGACATGCCTAGACGGCCCGCCATTTGTATCTGGAGAGCCGTCTAGATGTATACAATGCGAGACACCCATCACGTATGCGCATGCGACATGGAGAGAATTGAAGCACAGAATGGTGCTAGAGATTGACCTCCGGCCACTCGGAGATATAATTCTGGATGTTGGGCTGAGTGAGTGGCCTGAGGCCACAGCATGTTGGAGAGCATCCTGCGTGAATGAAGGGTGCAAAAGATTGTTGTATGATAGGTCAGAGACGATACGAGTAATCAGAGACTGTATCGCAGAGTTACCGAAGACCACATAGATATAAATACTTCGTTTAGTTGGTGTCCCAATAAGGCAAATTACTTTTGTCCCGATTTGCGTTGAGGGTATTTCTTTTCCGGAAGACAATACCCTCTTCTTTAACTTCCACTATGCCAGTTACCAGGTCATCCAGCTCACAGCCTCGCCCTACTCCTAGTCCACCACGGAAGCTCCAAGCTCCAGAGGTCATCGACCTCTCTCCTGGACCTGAGCCGTGCTCAAAAACTTCGAGAGTGCCACTAACAATAAAACGGAAAAACAAGCCTCAATCCACCAAGAAGGCACCCGCCTTTGCAACTATCGCGAGTGAAGTAATTGAGATATCCTCGGATGATGAAGACGATGTTCCTGCGAAGTCGTCAGAGGCTTCACGGATTGCTGATTTACGGAGACAAATGAGTAAAAACAGAGAGGTGAGTCTTCAAGCAAGTTTTAGCCGGCCTGTCTCATTCATCAATGTCACGTATTAGGAGACTGTGAGATACAAGAAAGAGTACGAACGAGCTTCGAGGATTCTCAAAGAAGTTCAAGAAGAAAATAAGCGATTACAAGTTCTTCTGAAACCAGATTCAGGGAAGCTATCTCTGGTGTGTGCGGTGTCTCAATCATAGCCTGCCAACTTCCTCATGCCGATAACGCATTCCAAAGGATCTCAATAAGCTCACAGAAAATTTGGATTGTGAAATATGCACATCCCGTATGTGGACACCTTACATGTGCGTCTTATTCCCCCCTAGCAGAAATTAAGACTATTTCTCAAATGCTTCCCATCAGCCTCCCTGACTGTGGGCACTCTTTTTGCGAGTCATGTCTTGTAGACTGGTTTGGAACCATCCAGGCTCAATTCTTACAAAGACATCCAGAGCAAGATCCTGACCGTCAACATAACATCATGCAACTGACTCGGCTCGTAGAAAGCATGGTTGCGAATCCGGCTCTAGCACAACATCCTCATATGGGTCACTTATTAACTCACCTGATGCCTCAGACACCGCAGTATACTTGCCCATCCTGCCGTGTGCCCGTTAGATCGCGTCCGACAGAGGTCTTTGCCTTCAAGGCGCTAGCGAGGACGATATCTACTGCAGCAGGTGAAGAGTGCCCGAAGAAGCCTGTTCAAAGCCGGAAGGGTAAAGCGCCCGCCCCTGATTCAGGCCCTTGGGATGGTTTCTTCCCACAGCGCAAACCATAATGTTGGGCTCCTTAGGCCTCAGGAGTATCGCGTGAGACCTAATCATTTCTATTCACATCCAATTTTGCATAATTAAGCATATCGTTCTCTCAATTGTATCATAGTCAGTTCGCATAGATAGCCCACAGATTCACTGAGTCTACCTTGATCATTTCGATGTAGCCGCCCAGTCCGCATTATTCAGCATATTATATTTATTTCTTCTGGGCGGCATTTCATGGTACATACAACAGTGTTATCATTAACAGTAATTTGGATCTAAATAGGTTTGCTGCAGGATATTACAGATACAATGACACGCGAAATCAATCCTTCTTCATCTCTTTCTCGTCCTGCTGGTAGATGGCACCGGTGCTTTGCTTGCTTTGTGTTTCTTTGCACTCCCTGACTGTGACCGCAAGGTGAAAGGCCCTTCGACTATCTCTACTTCGTCATCGCTGACAGTTGAAGAAGCTTTGCGCTTTATTGATTCTCTTTCCGCAACCGATGACGCCGGTAGGCTGTCTACGTCAATCACGTCGTGCATGGCCGAGTTCGAAGTCCGACCAAGAGACGACTGACTCGGGCTTTGTTGCTGTCGTAGCGACGACATCGTTGCTTGAGTAGAAGACCGAGAAATCACAGAGGACGTCGGAGATGCTCGATTCAGGCCTTGGGTATTGGTAGAGTCAACACTTGCTAGATGTTCCGGATCCAGTTCGGTCTTGAAATTGTTGTCAATGACCTCTAAGGAAGATTCTGATTCCATCCGAGACTCTCGCCAATCCCTTATAAATATGTTTTCTGATAAGCCATCGTCGAAAGTGCGAACACATCCTTCAACCACACCCTCTGGGAATTCGGGATCAGAGTCATCAGTTAGTTCGTTGAGCATGCTTTGGCCGATGCCATCTCCCGAAAGTCGCGCGTTGAAGTGTTCCAGGGATATGGAGCCCGAATTTTTGAGAAGATAATGACATTTGAGGCGCTCTTTTTCCTCGCGCTCTTTCTTTTCTTCTTTCGAGTCAAGAATAGCCGCTTCTCCTAAATTTTCGACCCATTCCCAAGGTTTGTTGACGACCGGAGACCCAATCACCACATTGCCCTGTGAGTCTCGGTGGGTGTACACAAGGTTGGTGACAACTGATTCTGCGGGTTTATTGGCGAGCAAAGTGACTATTTGCCTACGGAATTCGGGAGGGATATCGTGTGGTAAGTCGTTGATGGATATTTTGGCGTAGTGCCTGTACGGGTCAAAAGCAACAGACTTCGAATCTGTTTGAATTTCTATTGATCGCCTTGTTATTGAGAAAAGAAAGAAAAAGTATCTCATAGCCTGAACTCACCATCGTATAGAACTAGTAGGGTATCAATAACTGTGGGGTATATGTTGACATCGAGGCTTTCTCCGCTTCCAAAGTGCTATCATTATTAAAACTATTAGCGAGATTTCGTGAGTCCCCAAGGTGTATCAAACGTACCAATGCAAAACGGAAAAATAATTGAGATAGATTAGAATACACTTCTTTCAGTTTAGGAGTCCAGACACTTTTAAAACTGAGGATAAATTGCAGTAAACGGGAGAAAATTGCTAGATTTTCTTTTGAACGCGGCTGAACTTTATGTCCTAATATTTCAGCCTCTAATATCTTGAACCTTTTGTCAAGAGAGACCGTAAAGGCTTCGTGGATAGATGGATCCACAAGTAGCGGGGACGGGGAGTCTCGCAATGGTTGAGATACATGAATGAGGACGCCCTGCAATTCACCAACGCGACGGACACATTCATCGTCACTGAAATTTATCCGGGTTGGCTGTTCATCGGAAAGCAATTGAGCCATGCATTGGAAGCCATTGTTAATGAACTTTGAGGGATTTATTAATGTTTCGTCACGAAGCGGCGAATTAACTTGGCTCAAACACACCTTGGCTGCAACCGTACTATCGGCTCCACGGGCCATTTCTCCAACATAATATGCCTCTTCAGCAGTCTTGATATGGTGAAATAGCATAGAAACCAACTGGTCTATATTGGAAGCAGCATGTTCAGAAGTGGACTCATGGCTCAGCGCGCGCCCCAACTGCTTTACTTGTAACTGCATTTGAATGGTAGTGGCTGCTATTTTCCATGGCGTTAGCAGGCAAGTTACTTCCGGCCAGTCATACATATTCGCATCTGATTATCTGTCAGTATGTCGACTAATGCCAGAACATGCAAAGGACATACCATCCGTCGAGTCGCATAAAATTATTTTCAAACCAGCAATAGCCCTTTTGCTCAGATTTTCGGTGCTGGGATCCTGATCCATCAAGTATGCAGAGTTCTCAAATGTCCGCCGGATAAGCTCGAGATCACGATATGCACCTCTACGGAACCCAGACTCCTGACATAGACGACAGCGAAGAGAAGTCGAATCAGCTTTAAGAGCACTGGATATTTTGTCGTTACTCTCCAAGGCGATCAGCGTTGGGATGCTAGCAACGAGCAGAGGGAAATGGGGTTCGTCATAAACACATTGTCGCCTCGTTTGAATACACTGTACTTCAAACAGATCTGTGGGAGGGATTGCCTTGTCGTTAGCATCGTCCCGTAAAAGAAGTTCAAAGCATAGGCTATTGGCAGCAGACAAGTACGTTTCTGAAACCGACCCATTGGCGCATAGTTGCCAAGCCGGGTAAACGATTCCTTGAAGTATAGTGGTCGTCCTTAATGCATCGTGAACCACCAGGAACAAAAGGACCGTCTTGAGTATTTCCCAAGCCTCATCATCGAGAGCCATGATCTCGGCTTTCATTGGTCCTAAGAGCCACTCCAAAACAGATTGATCCAGGCCGTTTGGTAGATGCTCATCTACTCTCCATAGAAATACGCCGTACTTAATGGCACAGAGACGCCGAGCTTCATCGTCAGACGTCATCGTTGGTATTTGCCGAAGACTGGCAACAGTGTTATCCCAGACCTTCCAGGCCCAATCCATCGAGGTGCGATATTTAATCCATAAACCATTGGCAAGGGCAGATGGAGCATTTGGGTTTATATCACCGGCCAAAAGAAGAATTTCAGCCAGAACGTCAGGGACAATATCAGGTTGTTCCACAATTGGTTGTAATGCCTGCAAAAACCATAAATTATTCATATTATGTCAGCATGAAGGATTATTATGACTTGCCAATGTGAAAGACGCGATGGTGGATGTGATTTGTTCACGCGAAGAGTCGCTCAGATGTTTCCCGTTGTCAAACTGCATCAGGACCGCAAGTAGATGCCGAGACGGAACATGCCCCTGTAATTTCCAGACTTGTTGTGCCATGTCAAGAGCATTGACTATCAGCGGTACTGTGTCCATACAAGTCCAGATTGTTGAAAATCGACAAAGAGTGTTGATAAGACCGTTCATGGAGTCAACATCGTGGGCATGCTTGAGTAAACATAATGTCAGCTGTGAAGATGTGTTCAATTTTAGTATATAATATTATAACCCAAATATCGGAACTTACATCAAGGGCTGAATGAAAACATTGAGTAGATGACATCAGTTCAATGGCTATGAGATAGGATTTGAATAGCATTGCATGATTCGTCAGAGTCCTTGATTTATTTACGAGTGTCAGCAGAGAGTGAATGGATTTGTTTAGAAATACATACCCTGTAACAGCATTTTTGAAAACAGGAAGTAGCCATTGCCTGAAAGTTCTAACTTGTTCAAATCGGGTAGCTGTCATTAATGTTGTGCATTGACCTAGAAGTGCCGTTCTAGATGTCCACACGGATTGAGGATGACCTTCGAAAAGATCAGGCATGACTGAACGTATTTCCTTTCGAATTTCCCGTTCCGTAGCATCCTCGGGAGCATCGCGTACTCTTGAACCGTGCAAGATAACTTTGCGTTGATGAATAAGGGATGGGGTAGAGTTAAACAAGGGTATCCAACTGAGAAATAGGCGGTGACGCGACCCTGGCGACCCTGGATTCTATTTGGCGACGATATATATAAGATTTCCAAATTTGAGGCAGATTTATATTTACACACCTGAGCATTTGACAGTCCCATTTCACCGCGCGCAATCAACCTCTGAATGTAACTAGCATAGGAAAATATTTCATGTTTGACCAACTTCCCGTATAGAAGGGCAACATATCTGATGTTAGTACTGTCACCAGCAACTTCAGATGTGTCCAGCCAATCGAAAAGCTGATCCTGCAAGAATTCACTAGGAGTTGCGATGTCTCTTCTACTGGCCCGATCGCGGGCTTTATCCCGCCAGATACGAATGAGGGTGACTGCAGCAAATGGGCGGTGGTCACCATATTGTAGCGGCGTAACGCTCCAGGTCAAAAGCATGTCCAATTTTTCTTTGAAACCAAGGTCGTTGATGTCTTGCCCGAAGTAAGATATGGAGCTAATGTCTGTGTTGCCGGATATTGCATTTAATAGCTTTATGTCGGAAACAGCTGTCCCTAAACGGGGAGAAACTTGGGCGATTGGACAACGGAATAACAGCGCTTCGTTCCTTTTCTTGATGCTAGCTAAATTGTCAATAACAAACGATTCGATATCCCGAGCATGTTGTTCTATCGGGCGGGATCCGGGAAGGACAATAATGCCTTCCGCTGCAATCTCATCCACAAGTGAAGCATATTGGCCCCAAGTTTTGGGACTGACAAAAGCATCAGGAATGGTTAAGCAAATGCGCTGTTGGAAATTGATGTCAGGACGATAGAGGATGTCGCTTTAGATGTTAACGTGCCTGCAGTAAGGACCTTAATAAGTCCTCCGTATCTATCAAAAAACCCTTTGCGGACGTTGTTCGTATCTGTATAATAATTAGTCTGCGGAATCTAACTCATCTTAAACTTTATTACCTCTAACAATTTAGAAAGACACGACTCAACCAGGGGCTTTGAAAGAGCACGACTACCCACGATGTCATTGAAATATTCATCAGCAAGGCGTGCTAAGAAACCCGCCTGGGCCAAATTGCATGTCGACATTTGCTGTATGAGCCATACTAGAAATGTCCGATGGTCCACGAGATCTTCAGCATAAAAAGCGCGCAAAAGCTTTAGACTACATTTAACAACTGGTCAGAAATTTAAGGGTCGTATAAGTATTTGCGAGCTTACCAGTACGTGAACCGTGATATCCAACGTTCCCGAGTATCGGCGTCTGCTAGAACGCCTCTGAAACTTTGCTTGATGTGCATCAAACTTAGTCGAGGGGCACTTGGTAGGGCAATTTCCAATAATCGTTTTTTCATGTACCCGGTTACCATGTTTGCCCAATCAATGCTATACTGCGTCGGCACATATGTTGCTTTATTTCTCAGGCCAGCCTATACATCGTGCCAAGGTCAACTCTTTCGTTAGCAGAACAAAAGTCATCAAATCATACAGTCTCGTTGGCCCCAAGGACACGCAAAAACCAAACGGCTCGAGATATTTCAACATTATTCAATTGTAACAAGTCCAGCAGATCATGGCCCTTAGCGCCATGGGGGACACTCTTCCCGAGTTTGTAAAGAGGTACGTCGGGATTAGCTAGATCAGCAAACCAGGCCTGACGCTTTGCATCGTTAAGTGTTACCCTCGTAGGAATACGAAACGTTGACGATCTAGGTTGAACGGTTAATAATCACCGATAGTCAGATCAGCCAATACTCACGGTACATTGGGTACACGCTCAGCTCGCCGGATAAAAACCTCATTCATAAGTTGTTCCAATTTTGACATTATTTCAGGAGAGTGTAGGCTTTCATTTATCATGGACTGGGCGCTGAACGACTCGACCTACGAGAAAATCAATTACATAGTCAATTGCGAAAGAAGCAATGCACTGACCGCAACAGGTTGAGCAAGAATGAATCCATTTTTTATGTTAGTCTCCGACAGATTATCTTCATCTTGTCCTGGTCGAGGAGGATGGAACCCAATGTAACCTAACCAAGATAAGGACGTCTTCAAGAAGAAAAGGCATGCCTCTCTCTCACCCAAGTTTCCTGTGCTGTGGATCTTAGGAAGCCATCCCGGAGGATGAGATTCGTAGACAGCCAAAGATTCTGGTTGAGAATCTTCATTCTTCTCGCGCATTGCTTTCTCGAGGTCTTGCCACCATTAGCTGAGGTCGAGAGTCGGTAATTGAAGCGAGGAGGGCAAAATGACGGTGTGTGCCAAGTGTCTGGATAGTATGCCGAGTATGGTGCCCGGTGCCGGTGCGGGCTAACGTCAATAAGCTATATGTAGTACTTTTCAATAACAACTACTGCCATTTTTCAACTTTTAACTGACACAACCATGTCAAATATACCACCTTCGAGACCAAAAGTTGAATATGTTTTGTTCGATATGGATGGTACGTGTTTTTGTCGCGTTTCTAGAATCTCCTTTTCCAATAATTCAACAAGCTGTAACTCAGGTTTAATGATCGATTCCGAGAAAATCTACACGATCGCAACCAGTCAGTGGATTTTTGAGCAGATCCAACAGAAGATAAATTATCGAGATAGATGAGGCACTCAAGGATTATGGAAAAGAAATGACATGGGATATGAAAGCAGGTTGTATGGGCAAACGTGAGCACTCCTAGTCTAACTCGGAATGAATCGTTGAACCGTTTACGCGACTTAGCGGAGAGGGAGGCAGGGCTCCATACTTTGTCCTTCTTTCCTGAAATTGATCTCAGTGTCGATGACTTTTTAATTGAAAGAAATCGAGTTCAGGACTCCCTCTGGCCGACCGTGCCATTGTTACCTGGAATCCGTAAACTCGTCCATCATCTCAAAAAGCACAATATTCCTATGGCCGTAGCGACGAGTTCTCGGCGCAGAAATTTTGAAATGAAGACAGGACACCTACAGGACGTGTTCGGATGTTTTGACGGCAAGGTTGTGTGTGGGGATGACAAGCAGTATAAAATGCAAGGAAAACCTGCACCAGATATTTTTCTGGTCACGGCCGCTGCGTTCTTGGGACGGGACGTTGGTAACCCTCAGGAAACTCCAACGGAAAATCAAATCCAAGATCGTCGAAGAGGCTTAATATTCGAAGATGCCATCCCAGGCGTACATGCCGGGAAGCGGGCTGGAATGTCAGGTATGAACATCGACTCGGACCTTACGTCTGCTACATATGAGTCTAATATTTCTTCCTGTAGTGGTTTGGGTTCCAGACCCAAATTTGCTCAAATTAGATCTCAGCGATATGCAGGAAAAGCCCAACCAGATTCTTGAATCTCTAGAGCACTTCGTGCCTGAGGAATGGGGTTTGCCGCCTTACGATGAATAGTGACCTCCTAATCATAGATCTTCAAAAATAATCTTGCTGCAAATTGATATCAAATGACTCAATGGATCGTTTCTTAATTCTTAAGTTGGTTTTAATAATTTTTGATTGAGCAGAGACATACAAGCTGAATAGAGAAGTACATTGGTTTTATAAATAAGCATAAGTTAGTTTGTAACAGATAGCTGTGTAGTTACATATGTGCTCTGTCTCTGAGTCCATGCCGCATTCCTATAAACAACCTAAATACAAAGAAGGGGCTATAAGGTACATACAGAATGATTTTTTTTCATCGAACTGCCTGCTGATGGCGGCGGTTCGGGTTGGGTTCGAAGTCGGATATCGACTAAGAAGAGAGGATTATTTTTCTGAATGTGGCGGGGTTGGTATAGGGGTTCTGCGAACGACTTAGGCAGGAGCGACTGCACCGTGACGGCTGAGAAAGGACCTGCCAGGCGGTATCAGCCTGGTACGATGTGTGTCCTTAGGCGTGGACTCGCACCCTGCCGCCAGATCCCTAACAAATTGTGACAAGGGTGATCTCGTGGTGGGTGCATAGGCGTTGGCTACGAATGGCCCAACTTGCGGGGACAGAGGTGATGCTAGGGATAGTGGCATGTTATTAGTTTGTGACCGATGTTTGGTCATAGGAAGGACAATGGGCGGGATGATGGTGCCAGTATTAGTGTCAGGCTTGACCGACTGACTCGGAGTAGAGCGGTGTGCAACCTTTGAGTTGGGTGGTGGAGGGAGGTTAGGTCCCGGTCCACGAATGGAGCTCTTGCCAGAGGAGGACCTGAGCTCCGTAGTAGGAAATAGTCGTGTAGGTAATTGTGTATGACTGATGGAGAGTTTAGTTTGTGGAGGAAGCAAAGTCGGTCTCCTGGAAGAGGGGAAAGGAGGGGGGTTGAAGGAGGAAGATGCCGACCTAGGTATCGGCAAGCCACTGGAAGAGGGGATCAATGGTTTAGGCCCAACACGAGGGGATATCAATGATTCTCTTTTCCCCTCTGTTGAACTCACTAGCAATTTCTGACGAAGAGCTAACGACCCTGGTTGGGATGACACAGGCATAGGACCACTGATTTGGCACTTCGTTGAGCTAACGACCGCGGGTTTGCTGACAAGCGTAGCCCGTGGTGTCGATGCGCCACCAGACACCTCTTTCTTGAGGGGGGTAGCCGGTAAAGTAGTACCGACACGAGCAAAGCGACGTCCAAGGCCACCAAAGAATCCAAGCTTCGTCTTCACCTGCTTTACAGAAGTTTGGGTCGAAGGTACAGCCTGAGCCTCAACCAGAGTTGCGACCGAAGTTAGAATGGCTCCAGTGTCAGTAATCGAGGAAGTCAAATACGAAGAACCAGAAGTAGACGCCGTTATGTTGCTAATAGTATCGTTGATAGATGCCCGGTAGATGTCCCTTGAAGAAATCTTTGACGTCGAAGTAGCTGACGTAGGCGTGCGAATTGGACGAACAGGTGTAGGTGTGCAAATCGAAATAGGACGAGAAGGGGGGAGGTCGCTTCGTGCAGGAATCACAGCGGGAGCGGGCGGCATGGTCCTACCTTCAAATAGGTTCTCTGGAGCCTTACTATCTGTCACCGATGAATGTGAGGACGAGCCGGCAGTGTTGTCTTTAATAGGCTTGACTTCTTTCCGGGCGAACACACGTTTCATGTGAGCAAACGTCTTCTTGTCTTCCTTTCTGTTGATCTTTCGTATTTCACGAAGACGAGAGCAAACGGAATCAGAATCCGAGTTGCTGTTGCCACTTTCGTCGAGAGAACGGTCGCTGTCACTGAAAAATTCCACGAGGCAGGCAACTGCTTTCGAACTCGGAGAAACGCTAGACTTCTGTGGAGTCAAATAGTTGCCCTCTCTATCAAGAGCCTGGACCTTGCTAGACACAACTTCTCCGGAAGCTGCTCCTGGCAAAGAGAAAGGAGAAAGGATAACATCTTCCATGACCTAAAATAACGGATAGTTTATGAGAAAGATAATTGCATTCCAAGTTATCATCGAGACAAACCTTGGAGGCCAAATCCAACTTGTCGGCCATGATAATGGCATTTCGCTTGCCCCGAGACTTTGCCAAAGACTTTGGGATGTCTTCCGCAATTGTAGTTTCAGCGACGGTCCCTTCTACCCGATTCTCTGTACTGTTAAATTTGGTGTGGGCCTGGGGCCGGTTGAGATCGACGCTCTCGAGAATTGGCCTTTTGTAAGAACTGGTCATATGAGTTGCGAGCCTTGATCGAATAGGAGATGTGGGGGCATGCTTAATGTGAGGAGCTTGAGCTTGAGCTTGAAGCTTTGGTGGAAAAGTTCTGCTCGTGATCTTATTGGGACCAGATGTCTTAGGAGAAGCAATGAAACTAGGCAGTAAAGGTGGAGCAACACATTTCGTGCGAGGAGTAGAAACAGGGCAAGTTTGGGGAAGAAGAGATGCCGTAGGGGCAGTACCGTGAGTAGTGGGGCAGACAAGTGCATACGCTGGAGTAGGTGCAGGAGGTGAGACCTTGGGCTGTAAAAACACCCTGGGCGCTTTAACAGGGGTAACTTCTTCATTCCTCTGAATGGATGCAGAGCGTCGACGAGAGATTGAAGCCCTGACAGTTCCTAATGATTTAGGACCCACGGTTTGACAAGTTTGGGATGAATCTTGCGTAGATACCTTGACAGTGCCAGTTTTCTATGCCATAATATTAAATATTGATTTCAGAATCCTTAAACAACAAAAAAACGAACATTGAGTCTCTGAGTTTTCAAAGTAGCGCTAGCATCTCCCCCAGCTAAGAAATCGACCTTGGGACTATTTACCGCAACCATATTTTGTACAAGCGATCCTACTGATTCACTGGGCAACTGGACGGTATTGGTATCTTCTCTGAACGCTTCAAAGATATGCGTACTGAGCATTGTGATATCATGGCTTCTAAAGAAACGCTCACCTTCAGCTTTCGGTTCGGATGTGACTGGCTTGCGGCTTGCAATCACAGCATTGATAACTCGGTACCACGGAGAATATTCCTCAGTACACGCTTCCAAAATAGCGCGAATAAGAGCGTCTTCAGCCTTGCCTTCCCAGTCAAAAATGCGAATAGCGTTGCGAAGGACTGAGCCGTAAATCTTGATGTCGACCATAGATTCAAACAGAACACTCGATTGGGCGAGTTTGTCTCTCTGCGCAGCAATCTTCTTGTCCTTTCTCTCGTTCTCCTCCTTGAGAGAGTCGAGTTGCAATTTTAGCAATCGGTTGTCGCTTTCCAGGACAAGAACCTTGCGCCTGTGCTCATTAATATCTTTCCTGTGCTGAATTTTGTTGTCGTGGTAGCTTTTGCGTACTGTGTTGCACTCTCTTATGAGATCGTTGTAGTCGAGGCCGAGTCTCTTATTGATGTCCCAGATGCGAGAGTATGCTTTCTCCAAGGTCTTTATGCGGCGCCTGAGCAGCATAATCTGTGCTCTAAGAACGTTGAACGCTATCGTAAAGGATGAAGGGCTATTGGGATTTAACCCGCGAAGTTGGCCAACCAGAGAGGTGGATAGGGATCTGGGACCCAGAAATCCTACGAGGATTCCGCCTTGGCGGGGACTGGAGACTTCAAAAGAAGGAGACCCGGTGAGGACGTTGACCTTTCCTGGAGGTGAAGCCTCGCGTAGTACAAATCTGAGGTCGGGGGATAAGATAGATGTGCTGCACATACTGGAAGATAGACTAGGAATTGAATTCGCTTGATAAAGTTGCGGGGTAGTGGAATGAGATGCATATAGTGAGATGGTTCATCTCTTATAGTGCACAAACCCCACCAGGTCAAGGCGGGATAAGTCCATCGATCTCAGACTCGATCCCAATGCTTGCTCAATGCAGTTATTTTAGTCCAGCAGTAGAGGGAGAAGAAGGCCAGAAAATCCCATTGTTTGGCATAGACATGATGATTTTCAAGCCGCCTTTTTAAAATAGTTAAAAATTTGACTCTCTAATACAGTTTGAAGGAACTCGCCTTAAGGATGTTCGGAAAACCAGTGAACTCGAGACGATTGCTATTTTTACATTTGTTTTCTTTGTCAGCAATAACCACTTAAAGATGCCGCCCTTGAAGAAGCGCATCATCATTGTCTTTATTCCGTAGCATAGCCTCATTCAGTGCTTTTCTTACTACTCCCCTCACTATGAGCAACTATCCAGTACCCCCACCCTCTTATGGTCAAGCCAATAATCAGAAATCGAACTACCATTCAGTCGACGATTCTCGTGAGCCGCTCTTAGTAGGTAGCTCGAGTCGCAGCGGAGCCGGTGGAATCTACGACCAACCAAATGCGGGGGAGCTTCCAGATGACTTCAAGGTACGATTCTTCAGGCTGCCTCCGAACATGCGCTCTCACCCTTACATCTCATAACCCTTTTTGCAGTACGGAGTATCTGTTTCAGAGAGCTCTCCAGACATTCGCAACGCATTTATTCGCAAAGTGTACACTATTCTTCGTAAGTCTCTGTAACATCCCTCCGCAGCACCGATTGTTAATGCAGCACAGTCTGTCAAATAGTAATTATTCATTCTCAACTTAGCGTCGCCCACGTTGATCCTGTCTTAGACAGCTACAGCGATCGTAGGCGGTATTATCTCACAATCGCCAGAAGCTATCTTCTGGGTACAAACGCAGTCAGTGATTTTGTTTATCAGCCCGCAAGGGTCATTGGTCATATCAATGAACCCCTTCCTTTACAGTACATGGGCATTCTATCTCCCAATGTTTGGTACTTTGATTAATCTAGGTCTGCTGTTCTGGAAACGACACAGTCACCCATGGAATCTGGTTCTTCTATCTACCTTCACACTCATGGAAGCTTTTACACTCGGCGTCGCTGTATCATTCTACAAGAATGTCATCGTACTCCAAGCTTTGTTTGTGTTATTCCAATATCATCTGACGCGCAGTAACTCAAATTATATTTGACACAGGATCATCACGATCGGGATATTTGTCGGATTAACATTGTTTACGTTCCAGTCGAAGGTAAATTTTACCTCATTTTATGAGTTTGTTTTGTGTTCAAGACGATGTCGGTAGTATGATTTCTCTGGGATGGGCCCATTCCTGTTTGGTTCTTTGATTGCATTGTGTAAGTATTTAAATGACTTTATAGTAACATGCTGAACAGCTTCACAATATTCTAGGCATGACTGGTCTTGTCGGCATCTTCATCCCTTTTAGCCGCACCATGGACCTCATCTTTGCCATCGGAGGCTGCCTCATCTTCAGCGGTTACATTGTCTACGACACATACAATATCAATAAGCGATTGTCTCCTGATGAATATATTATGGGCTCCATCAGCCTGTATCTCGAGTACGTAATACATCTAGCAATTCCAGCTATTTATATTGACCCTTCCAAACTCGCAGCTTCATCAACCTTTGTAAGTTTCTAGTCCACCTTTTGAAAATGTTATGCTAAATTCTCCTATAGTCCTCAGCATCTTACGCCTCCTTAATAACCTCCAAGACAACTGATTGATGTGCTAAAATTCAATGGTCACTGTGTCTATCTGTAACATTATCCTTTCCTCGAGTACTACTTTTCGAAGAATGATTCTGCCATCTATTTTGCTTTGAATAAATAATGACCTACTCCCCATCTTTACATTTCGGGGATTGGTTCGGTGTTAGCTTTTGAAACTGGCTTCTAGTTGGTATTAACGCACTGTTGTCCTTTGTCCATATTGAATAACTCTGAACATGCCATATAGAAAACCCTAAATCTACAAATTACAGTGTCAGATATATATGATATTTTCAGTTGGAAAACATGTCACCTGTGGAAGGTTTTCTCCCCTTCTTGAGGAGACAGACCTTGTGCCTCTGCGTCCTTCCGCAAGGCTTTTAGGCCCTCTGAATTGCGGTAAGATTAGCAGGAGCAAAAAAAAAAAAGGATTTAATGACTTACCTTTGGCATTTTTGTCTTGCAGGTTGAGCCAGTGTTCAAGCGTCCGGGAATAATGCGTGCCAGGTAGATACCAGCTTCTTATGAAGGTCAAGTCGGATTGGAAGTAGAGCTGAGGTCGCATCGTGAACCACTGTTTTAGAATAAAATTGATCGAGTGTTTACACTCACAAAGAGATCATGCGAAGGCATAGTTCCTCCTATCATGCAAAATAAAGAAAATAGATGCGCACAGGTCAGCCGGCATCAATTTGCAGTTTACAACAACGACGGAACCTGAGAAGAAATTTTTGGCCATCCATCCATCATCTTCTACAAAGTGATATGGCGTTGTTTTGTGGCAGAAGATATGAATGAACAACAGCGATTCGTCCGCTTCAGAGTTGATTTCCTGTTTCGCGCTCCGAGGTCGAAGCCACGTAGATACTTTTCTGAAGAGAGTTTCATAGTTTTTCATGTGCTCCAACATC
This sequence comes from Agrocybe praecox, assembly GCA_964017145.1. Classification (NCBI taxonomy): domain Eukaryota; kingdom Fungi; phylum Basidiomycota; class Agaricomycetes; order Agaricales; family Agrocybaceae; genus Agrocybe; species Agrocybe praecox. The sequence goes on along the minus strand of OZ024842.1, from coordinate 2,013,414 downwards.
TGTCCGACAAATGAAAGGAAGTTAACGCCTTATTGCCAAATTTGAGCCCAATGGTATACCTCAACCTACCTCAATTGTTAGTATTCTGTCGAATCTAAAAATACATCATCAGAACACCCTCATTCAATCTGCCCTCGTACAATTTTCCTACCTTTTCGATTCATCGAAGTCAAATGTGTTGACATCTCCTGTAAAAATCTAGTGAAATATAAGCGTTTAGAGTCATGCTATTGATTGCATGCAAGTGCTTCGGGGGTTTTACCTGGATATTCGTGAGTCCACGTTGCTTCGCGGTTGCATCAATATGAAGCTTCTGAGTTGATGAGTTGGACAGGCCGGTTATCCGCGAATTGGGATATTTCTACGAGCAAATAAGAATCAGATAACAAAGAAGTCGACTTCTGGGTTCGGGTCGGTCAAACCTCTGCTAAGAACAACGATAAACTACCCCAACCTATTTGAGAATAGTGTGAGCATTGCAATCCATCGAGCAGCCGTAACAAGTAAAGCGACGTACCGCAACCGAGGTCCAGGATATCAAGCCCATCACGCAAGTGAGCCTTTGTGCAGTAACTCTCCAGAATGAGCTTCTCTGCTTCGGCGAGTGACTCATTGCCTGTGGGGTACAAGCACGACGAATACTTCCCATAGGGACCCAAGGTAGACAGAATGAACTCTGTGGGAACCTAGGTAAAGTTCGTCGCCATATGAACATCATACATCAGCGACGACAGGAACGTTGACGGACCTCATAGTGTTGCTCGTTCGCTTTCTCTGGCACGTCTGCAATGGTTTCACGGGCTCGGACTTCTTCGATCCATTTCATTTTCGCTGCATGGTTGGTTTCCAGTGATCCAGCGTCAATCTCTCGCAGACGTTGACGGAGCAGAAGTCGTATTGCTATACGAATAAGAAAATCGGGTACGAGGCCCTAAATGATGGAGAAGCGTTAACCACCTTGCAATTCCAGTCAAAAGCGCATATACTTTATCCAACAAAGAGTATCCGACTTCAAGCATAGAATTCATTGTAGACGATGGTGAAGGGAAGAAAGAAGATGGAACGAGAGCAACGAGAAGTAAAGTGCTTCTACTCGGGTGAGGCATTTATATAAGTGATCATTGGGGGGTAAATATAGATACAAATGCTAAGCGATAGCGAAGGATAGCGAGGAATTATTTTCATGACGATGGAAGCCAATAATAATGGCCTTGGCGGGCTGATGATCGCCGGTCGGGTTTCCCCGTTTTGGTTCAAATTGGTGGGCTACACCTGGGGAACTAACAACATATCGTCGAACGCTCCAGGTTGCAATTGACCGTTCACATATGCCTCTTTCAGGTTAGCCGACATGGGGTCCGTCATCGTACGTAGAGCTGACATGACCGCACTTGCGGTCCTTTGAAGACTCCATAGACTTACGGCCTTCATGCGTTGTCGATTCATGTGTGACTGAGAAACATGGTATGCCATGGCGTCGTATGTCTGTTTGGTAAATGTCAGGTTAATACTCATGGCGAGTGAGTAAACTGTATTGCTTACCTTGAGAGATATTTCATCCATAAGTCCACCTAGAATAGAGAATTGTCAGAAGTGAAATAAAACCAGGGATTATCTAGGATTCGTACTTTCCCACATCTACAAAGAAAGAAATTTGAGTAATCTAACAAATGTTAAACGTAATATTGGCATACCGTCCATGAACCATCGAACTCGGAAACATCCTTCACCACACGGCAATGTATAGGAATTAAGGTGCGATTGGCACTGGGATTAGGCCAATTAGAGAGTTTATAACGAAGAAAAGGAAGATCACTAACTTCATGAATGCAACAATCGGTCTAATCAACGCATAATTCACGTAGGATAGGTCATGGGGAAAGATCGGGACGGCAGCCTTTAGGTCGCGGAAACGCAGGTCAATGTCAATTATAATTTTGGGCTTGTGATCGCCTGCCCTTTCCTCTTCTTCTGCTTCTTCTTCTGGAACAGTGAGAGGAGGTTTCGCCAACTCTCTTTGGCCAGGGATAGTATCCGTCGAATGCGAAAAAGAAGTCGTAATCGCGTCCGCAATTTCTCCAAGGATAGCATTGAAAGGCAATTCGTCTTCAAGATCGCGAGGGAATTTTATATCAAGCACTGCATCAACCTTGCCAGATGTGATCCACGAGATAGGACCTTCCATAGTGGTTGAATTTTGTAGGTGATCGATGTTAACGCCGTCGATTCGAATACGAGACTAGATTAAAGTAAACGTTTAGATATCGAGTCGGACGAGGAGTAATGATAATTTACCATCCTTCCCCAGTCACCATCCCTCAAATCTTTATCCGTAGAACGCCCAATGCTCTGTGGTTTATGTAGACTGAAAAGGCAGTTGTCAAATTGACCAACAACGTTTTCGGCGCATAGGAAGTCATAGAAGAGCCACCTCTTCCTGAACAAATGTATATCAGCGCGAAAAATTGACGCCGCATATGGTCTGAAATCTCCGGGTTGATAAACCGTGACGAGGACATCTTCCAGTTGAAGACTTTCCAACTCAAAGTCACCCTGTTTACTTGGATGACGGAACATGGCAGGATCGAGTGGATTCTCAGGGTCCCAAAAGACATTCCGTCTATCTTCATTTAGCGAACATGGCAAGTCAGCTCATGTAAATATAACGGGTAACTGGGACTACTAACCAACAACACCCCTTACACCTCGTATTACAGCATCTTCAATCAAGCCCTTCCCATCCAACCATCGTTTTAAAGACAAAGTAACATCGACCGAATCGATGGTTAGGTCAAACATTGTGTAATTATAGTCTTCATCGTGCGGGAGTTCATGTTGAGGTTCTTCATCTTCGTCTCCAATACGGTGGTAGGCGGGATGATTGCTGACATCGTAACCAACGGCAGCAGTGTGACCATCTTGGTACGTATCTTTGCTTGAAGGGGGGACGTTGGACGGCCTGAGAGAGACGTAAACGTTTTTGAAGGATAGCCTTGAATCTTTCCACTTCGGTACAATTGCCGACTCGAATATGATAGTAATGCCGGTTTCTGACGTTAAATAGTCGCTTATGGCTCTCGCAACATAACCTAGATAGTGGTAGGGTTGTCAGGACATTTTCAAGGGATGATGAAGATATAAAAGTAATACTTTGCAACTGCAGACTGTTTGCTGTGGCGAATATTACAGAGAAGAATGTGGTTCTGTTCGTTGGAAATTAGGGTAAGCACTACACATGTAAATTTGAAGGACGCACGTTCCAACTAGGATCCACAACGTCTGGCTCATGACAAACCAGGTAATAAACGCAGAAATGTCGTCTGCATTCCACTTTCGAAACGACCTCACGGTGAACCACTTGAAGCGGATACGCATACGCTGCCAAAAGCCTGTCGCGACATTTAGAAAGTCTTCTCTTGTAGGCCTATGCGGGTGTGGGAGGGATAGAGCCAGCCTCTGGAAGAAACGGGAGTAATTTTCGTAGTCTCGTGCATGCGGAAATGAATTTTCGGGATGTGCAGTGCCTTCCTGCTCTCCGTTCTGCGGGGAGATGTTTTCTGGCGGTTTTGGCGTTTTGTTCTGATCTTCCACAGGTGATTCCCGGCCTTCGCTTTTGGTAGAAAAGGTTCTTGGTTTTGCTGAAAGGAAAGATAGTCGCGTCAATGGTACGGGGCGTGCCAGTTGAGAATTACTCGTATGCCACGAGGAAATTTTGGAAGGGGATGTACGTTTTGGAAACAAAAAGTGGGGTAGAATGGGAGAGCAAGAGCGTTGAGCAGTGAAAAAATTCCTGATGAGGTTGTATCTTTCAGCACTAGCAACTTGAACATTCTGAGGTGGGAGTGCACCGAGGCGACAGGCCCTGCGACAACTATTACTCCTCAAGGATGAAAGCATAGTTACAAAGGAATATGGGTATGGTTGTATAGAACAAAGGGTCAGGTCAATGAAAACCCTGGGGCTGCCCCTCGAGAAAGGTACTCCTGCCGGCTCAGGACGTCATGGAAAACATTTCAAGATCGTGACACTTCATTCGGGGAAGTAACGGCGTTACGGTAAGCAACAACGCGTCAGAGCAGCCACGGCCTTGTCCTTCCACAGTTCCACAGCTCTTTGCTAACTACATCGTTGATGCACCGACCTGCACGGTGCGAGAGGAAAACTTGGACGTTGACATCAGTCTAATCAGATTACATCGATATACAAGCCAACTCGATTAAATTGTGTATAATGGCAATATAATCAAAATATAATTTCAACAAAGCCAAAGCTCTGTACCCTATCAATTTCTCGGATTCTGCCAATTGGGATCACGCGATTCATCTATCAACTGCTGTAGCAGATCAACCCTTCGATAAAAGCTTTTTAAACGAGTCAGTATTCATCCAGTGGTGTGATATGGGGAGAACTGTACTACTCACCGGTCGAATGCCTTTGCAAGTTTGCATGGTTTACAACGCTCTCGTCCTTCAATAGTGCATTTGCAATGGTTCCACTGCTTTGCGCTCAGAGGATCCAGTACTAATCCATCTTCAGCATCATTGCCATCCTTTTTATCCACTTGCCGATTCTCTACAGACACGACCTGCTGCTCCCTCTTCTCCGCGACTTCCCTGGCTTCTCTCACCCTTTCCAATTTATTTGTTCTTGATTTCTCTGATGATCCTTCTTTTGATGTAGAAATCGATTCATGGTGCATAATCAACTTTGGTCTTGCCTTTCGCTTTTTGAACTGGATGGGTTCTGACTCTGCAACAAGTCGACTCTTTTCTCTTGGGTTGTGAAATACAGACTCAAGGGATGATGAAATTGTGGACGCGACATTATTTTTCGGCTTCTTAGAAGGTCGGATAACAATCTTTTGGCGCAAGCTGGAATATATGAAGATAAATATCTGCTCAAAGCGCCGGGACATTCACCAAGATGTGCGTGCCA